>MU401478.1:0-132505 GCA_022579005.1 Poronia punctata
AAGCAAGCTTTTTATAATAAATTAATTTAGTTAACGTTAAAGCTATTTAAACTAAAATTAACTAGCTTATTATTATAAAAGTATAAAAAAACTAAGAAAATAAATTAAAATAATTTAAAACATTATAACTATTACTATAAAAGCTATAATATTATAAAATAAAAGTATTATTTATAGCTGCAAAATAAACTAGTATATTAGCTTATTTTAAAAGGGTATATTAAATCTAATAAGTTATAAGATAATAAAAATTAATATAATGCTTATATAGTAAAAATTATATAGCTATAATAAGAACTACTATAAAGAAAAAGGTTTTCTTATAAAGGGTCTCTTTTTACTTATTTAATATATGCAAATTTTATAAAGAGAAAAAGTTTAACTTTTTTATGTGCATATTAATTAATATATACAATTTAGCTATTCTGCTAGTTTTAACATATAGTTATAGTTTTAAAAAACTATAAATTTATGCTTATTTATAAGCTTTGCTTTAAATAAGTTATAATAGTTTATATAGCTATTATAAATTGCTTTTTAGCTATTACTTATTTTTATATAATAAATAATAATGTTTTAAACTTTATTGCTTATAAACACGTTAAATAGTTTTTTTAGTTTTTAATTAATTTTATTATTTTTTAGCTTATTATTAAAATAGCTTTTTATTTTACTTTGTTTATTATTATTATTATTACTATATATAATTTTTTTAAAGGTATAAGCGCTTTTTTATTTATTATAAGTGTTGTAAAGCTTTTATTAAAATTAAAAGTTTTTATATTTTAGTAATTTATATTTATTTTATAGTTTTTTATAAGTTTTGTTAAAAATAGCGTTTTTTTTAATATTATTAACTTTTTTTTTAGCTTAAATTTTATTAGCTACTTACCTTTTTTTAAGCAGTTTTTTGCTTAGTAGCTTTGCTTTTTATAGTTAAAACATTTATTTTTTATAGCTTTTATTATATATTAAAGTTTTATAATTTTGCTAATATTTTTTTTATTTTTAGCAAAGTTTAAAATAATAATATTATTTTTTAATTATAATAAAACTTTGTTTTAAAGTTTTACTATAATAGCTTTATTGCTATAAATTTTCTTTTTAATTGCTTACTTTGCTACTAATTTAGTATTTTTTATAATATACTTTATTATTTAGCTATTATTAAAGTTTAAAACTTTATTTTTAATAGATAACTATATTATAAATATATAAGTTTTTAATTTATTAGCTACTATATTATATATTTGCTATATTTAGCAGCTTTTTATAAAAAGTTAATAATAAGCTTTTTATATTTAATATATAAAAGCTATTATAGCTTTGTTTTGCTTAAGTTTAAAGCTTATAAACCTTATAAAAAAGCTAATAAAAGCGTTATAATTATAAAGCACTTAAAGTATTGCTTTAAAAAAGTTTATTTATATATATTTTATAATATAGCATATAAATTTTTTTGCTAAAAAAAAATCTTTTTTTAATATTATAATAACTTTTATAGCTTATAGTTTATAAAGTATAAGTATTTAAATAAGCTTTTTTTAAATTTTTTATAACTTATTTAAAAGTATATTATTTACTTTTTTTAACTTTAAATAATTAAGTAAAATTATTTTATTATTTTTATTAAAAGTTTTTTTTAATACTAATATGTTATATTTAAAGTATATATTTAAAAAAGTATATTAAATAATTTTGTTTTATTTTTTTTATAGCTTTTTAAAGCTTTATATTTATAAAAGTTAATAGTTTAATTAAAAAGTTTTTTAGTATTTATTATATTTATTAAAGTTTATATATATATAGCTTAGTTTTTAACTATTGCTAGCTTTTTTAAAAAGTTATATTTTAAGTTTTTAAAGTTAAAAATAATAAAGCTTTATAGCTTTAAAATTTAAGCTTAAAAGCTTATAATAGTTATTATTAAAGCTAGCTAAGTATTAATAAGCTAAGTTGCTTTTTTATTTATTTTATTTTAGTACTTAAAATATTAAGCTGCTAATTTATTTATTTTTAAAGTATAGCTATGCTTTTTATACTTTATAAAGCATTTTTAAATAGCTTTTAGCTATTTAGTAATAATAGCATGCTATTTAATTTATTACTTTTATTAGCTATTATAATTAGTTAATAAAGTTATTTTTAATATAAAAATAAAGTTATTAAACTATAAAAATAGCTATTTATATATATAGCTTTAGCTTACTAAATTTATAATAATAATAGCAACTAAAGTAAATTTATAATAATAATAGCAACTAAAGTAAATTTATAAGTATAAAGCTATATATTAACTATTATACTTTTTTAGCTTAAAAGCAAAAAAGTAAAGCTATATACTTATATTACTAATTTAAGTAGCCTAGTACCTTTATTATATTCCTTTATACTAATACTAAAAGGTTCCTTTTAATACGGTAAACAAGGGTCCTTTTTAATTATCCGTTTGCTCTTTTAATAAGTAGGTAAATTGGAACCTACATAGGTGGTTCTTGTTGTTCAAGATGCCTTGACCATGTTACCTCTACGCTACGTCTGTTACCAGATGACAGTTGTCGTTTGGCCGCCTTTTTATTGCACCCCTCGTCTACCTGTATAAAAAGTAGAAGCCGTAGAGAAGTTCAAATAAGAATTCTGCATCTACCTAATAAGCATATACCTAGTATCTAATTAGAGTTATCTTTTACACGTGCCTACTGGTTGTCCGGGTGTATTTGGCTGGGAACTTTAATTGTGAAAAAGTAGCACTGTGGTTACCTATGTAACCTACATGTACCTACCCCTCCTTACATGGGATGTACTCGTAATAATGGCCAGCAGGTACGTCCATGTAACCTACTCGTAAACGCGCTTGAAAGTTCCACTACCCCTCCTTCCCTTTACGTCTAGGCGGGGCATTTGACCTCCGACGCCAGAAGATTTGTGCCCATTTCCCTACTCTCGTGTGATGCTCAAGAAGTGTTATCGGCAAAGAGGAATTCAAGATGCTGGACATTAACGACTTCATCGCCGCCCGTGAGGGTGGTGATCCGGAAAAGGTTCGACAGAGTCAAATCAGTATGCCGATTTCTGTAACCCTCGTAAACTTTTGAAACAATGCCTTTCACATTCTGACCTTTGTAACTGCGCGAAAACAGAACGGAATGAGTCAACCGCGGTAGTGGACGAGATCATTGAGCTTTTCGAGGTGCACAGGACGACCAAGTACGCGTCGACGCAAATAGGCGCCGAGCTGAAGACGGTGCAAGCTGGCATTACCGAGAGGAAAAAGAAGGGCCAGTCCGACATCTCCGACCTGTTGGCGCAGAAGGACGAGATCACCAAGCGACGTCTTGCCAAGGAGCAGGAAGCCGATGAGCTTCAGCGCCAGTTGGAGGCCAAGCTGAAGACGGTCGGGAACTACGTCCACTCTTCCGTCCCCGTCAGCGCGACCGAAGACGACAATGTCGTGCTTCGCACATGGAACCCGCCCACCCCGAGAGCGTCCGAAAACCTTCTCTCCCACCATCAGGTCCTCGCCAGATTGGACGGATACGATCCCGAGCGCGGGACCAAGCTCGCCGGTCACAGAGGGTACTGTTTGACTGGATGGGGTCTGTTCCTGAACCAGGCCCTTATCAACTTCGGCCTAGAGTTTCTGTTCAAGAAGGGCTACTCCCCTAACCAGCCGCCTTTCTTCATGGACCAAGCCTACATGGCCAAGACAGCCCAGCTCTCCCAGTTCGACGAGGAACTGTACAAAATCACCGAGGCCGATAGCGACCCCAAGTATCTGATTGCCACTAGCGAGCAACCCCTCTCAGCCCTCCATTCCGACGAGTGGCTTCAAGTCAGCGACCTGCCAATTAAATACGCCGGATATAGCACATGCTTCCGAAAAGAGGCCGGGAAGCACGGCCACGACACCTGGGGTCTCTTCCGGATACATCAATTCGAAAAGATCGAGCAATTCGTCATTTGCGCCCCCGAAGAGAGCTGGAAGCACTACGAAGAAATGATTGCCATCTCGGAAGAATTCTACCAGGCCCTCGAGCTACCCCATCGCGTCGTCGCCATCGTTTCCGGAGCCCTGAACAACGCGGCCGCTGCCAAGTACGATCTCGAGGCCATGTTCCCCTTCCAGAAGGAATACAAGGAGCTCGTGTCGTGCTCCAACTGCACGGATTACCAGACCCGCGAACTGGGCATCCGGTTCGGTCCCAAGAAACAAAAGGGAATGCCCGACTCTGGAAAGAAGTTGTATGCTCACGCTCTGAATGCGGTAAGTTGTCACGCCCCCCCCTCCCTTCGCCCTGGATGCCATTAGAAAAGAAAATCCCCTTTGTTACAAAAGTCGTGGCCCCGTGACTAACCAGAGACCGATAGACACTCTGTGCTACGGAGAGAACTCTCTGCTGCGTGTTGGAAAACTATCAGACACCCGACGGCATCGTCGTCCCGGAAGTACTACGCAAGTACATTCCCGGAAACCTCGATTTCCTACCTTACACAAAGGAACTAGCCAAGGAACTTCCAGTGAGGAAGAAGGCATGATTGAGATAAGATGTTCATCCTTGAGGATTGACATGGCATGTACTTGCAATCAGACGTATAACCAAGAAGTGCATGGGGAAGTTCTTTCTAGATATTGAAAAAAAGAAAACTCGGTTCATATGATTGCCTACAAGGAAATATATCACTAGGCCGACATTGAGAAGTGACTTGCCCAAATCCGTCCGTCCGTCAATATCCCTTATTCCAGGTCGAAGGCGTGTCTCGATTTAATAAAACGGTGTGGCTTTGTTTGTTTGCGAATCAAGTCCAAGTTTGATGGGCCCTTTCGCGGCTGTGTGGATTCTGTTGAACCACATTAGCAGGACGAACTCCCTACTCAGTACATAAAACCACGATGTGATTAGGTATGTAGTATCTAATAGGCAGGGAGGGTGGGGAGGGGGCTTTTCTTTTATTCTTTATAGATATATCTCCTTTATTTGGAACAGTCGATAATTAGTCTATTTCTGGAGTATGTCTATCTAGGTATTTTGAATTGTTCCTCCCCTGCCAGTAATAAATTACACACATACACACATTTCTTTATACACGAATAACTAAATGCCTGCCGCACTTCTTTTCCTCTTCTTGATGATACATTGACTTTTTTCCGCCCAAAAAGTGCGGCAGTGAAGCACACTTAATTAAAAAATGGGGCAAAAGACAGTCGTGATTTTAGTTAGTATCAGGGACTCCCTTTTTAACCCTTCGCTTGCCGATATCCCAACCCCACGACCTAAGAACCTTGACGACTTTAGGTGTCACTGCGGCCGTGAGGGGGACTCGGAGAAAGATGAAGCTCTTGTGAATAGCGTAAGCGAGGGCGAGTTGGGTGCCGAGACCTAAAGATGGGATGGGGTTAGTCAGAGAATTCTTGGGGAGGGGGGGGTTGGTTCATCTCGTTCATGAAAAAACTACTTACTAGCTTCCGACTTATTTCTTATCTCTGCTTCTTCGACGCCCCATCCAGCAGGTACAGGTGCAGTTTGTTGTTCATCATGATCTTCAGCGCCTGCGCCTGCGCCTGCGCCTGCGCCTCTGTTTCTGTAGTGATTGTACTTGTCCCGGACGGATTGCGGTATGACCTTTTTAGCATTCGAGACGACGAATTCCTCGAATGCGCCTTTTATATCCGCCACTCAGTCAGCAACGTGTTCGGTTGTAGTAGTGTGTGTTTGTGGGTGTGTGTGTGTATTTCTCACCTATCCTATCTGTCCCAACCACCCGAACAAGCAGGAAGCAAAAGGGGAAATCCAGGACACTCAGAGCGAAATATACGCCGACAGCAGACCAGCCGTATTCCCTCGACAATTTCTTCATTCGCGCAGAGAAGCCCAGACTTTCCTGTTCCGGCTTCTTCGTCTTCGTCTGCTCGGCGGATTGTCGTAACCGCGAGGTATTATGGAATGACCGTCCCGGCGAGGATCGGAAGGCAGCATTATTATTTGGCTTGGTACTTGTTCTTTGGCCCAGCCTTCTTATCAGTCCCGGTCGGGATATCGACTGCCATATCTCGAAGCCGGGCGCATTCTGGATGGGACGAACGGCAGATTGTAGGAACGGCCGGAAGGTTCGCAAGTGGGTTCGTATCATTGTGTCTTTTATTTGTAATATTTCCTCTCTATCTCTCTCTCTCTCTCTCCCCTTTGGCTGAAATGAGGTTTTCTGGGCCACGGAAGGATCGGATGGGTAGGGAGGACTATGCAAGCTGCGTCGGCGCTGGGGAATAGGTTCGGTAGGGTTGTCGGCGGCACCGGATGTATGCTCGCGTGGGATTACAGGGAAGCTTCCGAGTCAAGCTATCTATCTTGGCCTGTTCGGGCTGGAGCAGAAACAGAAAATTGTTGAAGAGGTTGAGTTATGGTGGAAGAGAAGCGGATAGAGAGTGACGCGACAATATGGTCACTGCCAGACGATAACGTGCAGGTAGGTATAAAATAAGCTCCGAGTAAAATTTAAGACAATTGCTAGGTTTAGCGCAGATTTCCTTAAAACCGTACTTGTAGCTGTCATATACACGTACAGTTTAGCTTGTTTAACCTTGGGTCACTGAAATGTGGGGTGAGGTGATTACCTAAGGTTAGGCTAGTTCTAGAAGGGCGGGAGCTTGATTGATCTCCGACTGCCGAGAGCGGATGATCCACGTTTTGCTAACACCGAGCTACGTACCTTGAACTTTTAAATCCGTCGGGGTAACGGGCAACCAAACGGCCCGCCCTATAAATAGTACGTAATACTCTAAAATAACCTACAAAACGTATGATAATGTCTAGAGACGGGTGACGAGTGTTATGGTAGTTACCTAACCTAGGGAGTCCTCTAGATTGTTTGTGCTGGGGTAAGGTACTTAAACGTATATATATATACTCAGTACATACATGTAGGCGACGACTTACGCCTAAACAAGGTTTCTTAAGCACCCGCTTCAATTCGAATGCCACATGGGATGCGGTAATAGAAGAACCTCTCGTACCCCTCTAGCAGGCGTCCTTACCAAAGCTAATGTGTGCACGTGTCGAGCACGTGTCTAGGCGTCGTCACCGTAGGTAGAGACCTTATGAAAGAGGTAACGTAAGAGGTATTTCACTCTTCTTAACCTAATACCTAACACAATCCTAAGAAGGGATCAATCTGACATCCTGCGAGGCCACGATTTTCCTTTATATGTTGGTTATGAATCTTTACTTGTCATTCCGGTCTGGGATTAAAATATTATATAAGACTATGACTTTAGCTCATAGATTGCGGTACAAGCATGCACGATACTTACGGAATTTGGAATAATTACCTGCTAGGATAGACAACACGCCGTATGCATGTAAGATGTTTTCCAGCAACCATCCCAATTCAGCAGCAAAGTCCCTATCGTCCTTCCGAAACTTCTCATGATCTGCCCAAAATACCTATTTGCTATAGGCATGTTGCGAAACAGATTCTGGCTAAAACCGGATTCTGTAAGCAAGTTCGGCAGGGGGAGTACATTTTTGCAGCTGGTATTCGAGATGACTCCTCATTTTGCCGGAAGATTGCCGCTACGCGCGTAAGCTTCTTAGGCATAAGACTGGGTATCTTTTGAACAATTACTCATACAAAACAAACTCACTCTAGATGTATACGCAGAAATGGTTGGTGAGGGCCGATTCTCTATAGACTTCGGAATGTATATGCGGTGTGCAGTAAGCTATAAGTGGCTCTCACCCTCTATCCACTAATCATCAAAAACGCGACCTAGATACTGCCGCGCTTGCACCAAATAGACTGCAAGTGTACGGCGCATAAGTATAAAGAGGACCTTGTTGGGAGTTTACCTAGCGACATAGTTATATATAAGTAGGTTAGTTGAGTAATTGACTCTTCATCCTCTCATTCCCTGTTACCTTTAGAAGCAGCTTCGACCCCAGACACTTCCGCTTTAGAATCAAAATGAGTGAATCTTTCGACTACATCGTAGTAGGTGGTGGTACGTCGGGACTGGTTGTTGCCCACCGTCTCACTGAAGATGTCGATGTGAGGGTCCTGGTCATTGAAGCCGGAGGGGATAAGAGAAACGACCCGGCCCTCCAGACTCCCGGGCTTGTGGCTGGAGCCTATGCCGATGATCGCTTCGTCTGGCCATTTCACTCTACACCACAAGTACGACACGCCCATCCTAGCACTGAAGAGGAAGAAGTTGCGGTGAGGAACAGGGAATCTCTGCTAACGCGTCGAGTATCAGGCAGAGTTAAACGGCCGCCACCTTCGGCAAGATACCGGCAAAGTTTTAGGGGGCAGCTCGCTGACCAACTTCATGATGGCCATGTTTCCCTCGCGGACGAATCTCGACGCATGGGGACAGATGGGTAACAAAGGTTGGTCCTTTGACCACCTTGCCCCTTACTTTCGGAAATTTGCCACGTCGCACCCGCCTAGCGAATCCATGCGCAAGACATTGGGCGGCATGGCTTATTACCAAGACGATATGAAGGGCGACGGGCCGATCCAGCTCTCATTCGATGACCAGTATTCGGTGGTGAATGAGAAGTGGTTTGAGACTTTCGCCAAGCTCGGCCTAGAGATGAAGACGGATCCTCGCACCGGTAGAGCCGTCGGCGCATTCCAAAATTCGTCAACCATCGAGACCGAGACGAACGTCCGGAGTTCGGCAGTTACTGCGTATTACACAAGTGAGGTTGCAGGCCGACCAAACCTCCAGGTGTTGTTAGAGACGACTGTTCAGAAAGTTACCACCGAGGTACGCGATGGCCAGGTAGTCGGCACCGGTGTAATAATAAAGGATAAAGACGGACAGACCACCACTTATATAGCCGACAGGGAGGTCATCCTCGCGGCGGGGACTGTCAGGACACCACAACTTCTAGAGTTATCCGGGATTGGAGACCGCGTCTTACTTGAGAAACTCGGTATCGACGTCTTGATCGACAATCCCAACGTCGGTGAGCATTTACAAGATCATTTAATGATCTCGCAGAGGTTCCCGATCAAGAAGGAGTACCCATCCGCCGACAGACTCCGAGACGCTGCCAAGTTCCAGAGCGCATTCGAGCAGTATGCGACGTCGAATCAAGGACCATTAGCCGGGATGGGGACCAGTGTAGCTTATGTGCCGCTAGCGGACAGGAATGGCGTTATGTCGCCAGCCGACCGCAAGGCGCTCTTCGACAAGCACCTCAATAGCGGGCCGAGCCCGAGCCCGACACAGAAGAGGGAATTCAAGCTGATCCGAGACCTGCTCGAGGCGGAGCAAGAGCCGGCCATCCAATACCTCTGCTTCCCGGGTTCTCTATCTGTCACCCCCCACCCGGACACGCTGACGGATATGTTCACCTCCACCTTATCCTACGACTGCATGGGCATCCTGGCACTGCTGAACCACCCTTTCTCGCGGGGCTCAGTCCACATCTCCTCGGCAGATGTGTCTGCCCCGCCAACCTGGGATCCGAACTACTGCTCGCACCCTCTGGACCTCGAGATCCTTGCACGCACCGTCGGCTTTGTTGAAAAGATTGCCGACACGCCGCCTTATAGTGACATGATCGACCAGACCCTCGAGCGTGTGCCGCGCGATACAGGCGGTGACCTCGAGGCGGCCAAGGAGGTGGTGCGCTCATGCACCATCTCATGCTTCCACATCGCTGGAACGTGCCGCATGTTGCCGAGAGGACTGGGCGGTGTCGTTGGTGAGGATCTGATCGTGCACGGCACGTCTAATATCCGCATCGTCGACGCCAGTATGATCCCCCTAGAACCACTCGGAAATATCCAGACAACTGTATATGCCGTAGCGGAGAGAGCGGCAGACTTGATTAAGGAGAGCAGGAAAGCTGCATCCCGCGCACACTAGGCTAACCTAGAGTGATTCACATCAAATGGGTCACATACCTCCTACACTTTTACCTTTATGCGCCAAGATGATTATGGAACATGTTAGTTTCGCTTAGACCAGCCCTTTTTGATGGACTTATGGCCAGGAAATTAAAGCCAGAAATACAGAAAAGGGTATGCAAAGAAGGGGCGAGTTTGGCGTGTTTCACGGGGTTGAGGTAGGAAGGAGGTATTTGTGATATGATGACGTGCTAGAACGTACCGCAATAAACCTTTTAACAATCGAGGTAGAGTACACAAAAGCAAGTCGTACCTGCCCTTACTAGTATAAAAAGGTGCCAATTACCAACACAAATAGTAGGTAATAAGAAGTAATTAGTTAGAAGATCGTGCTCATATGCATTGACAGAAAAGACGAACATAAAAGTTTTTACCATTCTGTTAGCTTTGCAGAAGAGGGAATCGCAGTGGGGAAGAGGGGAAAAAATTGCAAAAAGAAAGGTTTGAAGTTTGTGTTAGATGCGCGGTTCGAACACGCGAGACTTTCGTCAGTAGAGTATTTAGATGGCTCGAGGCCTTCTTAAATCTACCGCCTTAACCACTCGGCCAATCTAACTCAATCTGTTTGTTGAAAAGTCCGTCACATATGTCATCCTATATTGATACCACCGGCCTCCATTGTATGCCAGAAATACCTAACCTAACAAATGCGTTTTGCTGGACAGGAAATACTATTTACTTATCGGCCAACATATAACGCTATTAAATAGTCATACAGCCGAGTATCTATAAAGCAGTCCGTCTGATCATTTATTTGATTATGAGCTGCTTCTCTCATGTGTAGTCGAGCCTCTTGAAGCCCTGAACGCCGTAGAGGATTACACTATTCCACAGGTCCTGCGTACAGTACCTGCCACTTGCAAACTTGCGAAGACTATCATAAATGACCGAAGCCACGCGCAGGATGAACGAGTACAAAGTGCGACATAATGTTAGTCTGGAGTGGGCACCGAACCTCGAGGCATTGAAAAACATAATCCGTAATTAATTATGTGTATATTTCTTGGACAGTACATCGTTGCCGATCAGTATCGCGGCCGAGCCAGAAGAAACAAGCTGATAACTCCCAGTTCTCGTTCTGGCTAGAAATCCCGGCTTCCCGGCTTCGATCCTATGAACCCATCTTCCTGGAATCATTACTTTTATGGTATTATTGCTTATCTGATCCAGACAGTGCTTATTTTCCCTTGTACAGCCCCTGACAATATAATAAACGCCAGTACCGTGCAACGATCCCTTATCCTACACATTATTATACTGCCCGTAGCATTGAAGTTAGGGGAACAAACTCCAGCTTTGCGCAACGCCCTTCGTTACTACCCTAGACACAATAACCTCAAGCGTTCCAGCCGCGTACTGGTGTGGATTGGTCATAATGGACACTAATGTTCGCGTTCGCGTTATCAACGAGATCGTCATTGCCCTACACGCCGATCTGTGACATATTAGGACCGCGGACAGATCCGCCACCGCGTCGGAACTCTCTGTATGTAAAGAAAAGGGTGGCAGCGAATGTTGCAAAGAGGAACCACATGAAGACGAGGCCGGCTTGGATCTCGCGACAGCGTTTCTCGGTATCGCCGGAACCGTAGGCGATCCACCCGGAATGTTTCGAACCCTGTGAAATGGATATATGTGGTTAGCGCTGATAAAACGCGAGTGATTTGGACGCGACAAGTCGCAAAAAGAGTACTCACGTAGTTTCCGCAGTTTACAGAAGTCAGCTTCGCAGACAGGATAACCGCGGCAATGAAAGTGAACAGGGTAGCCAAGCTATCCAGAACCAGCGACACGACAGGAATCGCTATGGCGGATACGAACTGTATGACGAGACCATACAGGAGCGCGAGCCATGACAGAGCAAGGACAAAGATGGCGAAGTTGATGGCAGCTGTGGAAGTCCCGGCGGCGCTTATGGTAGTTGCGCGGACATTTCCGATCAGACCGGTAGCAATGAGGGTAAACAAGAATTGTAATACACGCAGGACTGTGCTAACTAGACCCATGATGGATCGTCCGGAAAACCCAGGTCTTCGTATTGATTCGGTGTAGTAAAGGCGCCGATAATTATTATTCGGACGTGGAAGTCGTGTTGTTACTCTTGGATTGCACTAAGAGCCCGATGGACGTGAGGAGATCGATGTTGTCGAAAGGCACAGAAGTGGAAGCAGAGGAGTTGGCGGATGGTTGCGGAGAGGGAAATGTATTTCTCGTTTATTTGGATACTAAATTAGTTGGAGCGTTGGCTTTTTACGTTCAAAAAAGGACAAGAGTAACGGTAGGAAACCTTATGCAGCCAGTAGGTGCAAATGCGCATATATGTAGGATCGAGAACGCGGGGGGCTCTGTTGTGTAGTCCCTATTGTCTTACTCTATGATGACGCCGGCAATGCGATGGGTAGAGCCAAGAATTACGTTTTCAGAGCCTAGGCTTCGACTGTTAGATCCTCTAACGGTCTTCAGTGCCCGTCTTTGTTTGATGGTCAATAGGCTGGCCCGAGTTTCCTTCAACCGCCAGTACTTATATGTAACTTAGGAAGGTACATGACAAATGAGGTCATACTGACCATCTAGTCTTGGTACCTATCTATAAAATGTAGGAATGTCCGTGGTGCTATTACCGGAAGGTAGCGATGCCTAAAGCCGCAATCCATTTCCTCGACCTTTTGATACAATTGATTCATATGTGCTTTCAGAAGACCCCATTCTTGTTTATACTCTCTATTGATGTTATTCGTTTTATTTGGATTTATCTTCATTGCCTAGGAGAATGCACTCGTTGAATTGCTTGAGTTGTTTTATTTTGGTGAGATAGGAAGTAAGGTACATGGGATTTAGGACCCTTGGTTCTTACTACTGAGAAAGTGGAGCGCCTTAGGTAGGACCCACTATCTACCGCTAATGCGTGCCATAGCAACAGCCACCTTCATCATTGGTTGGCTGGGAGTTTGTTTCTGCCCTCTAGCAACCGCGAATCCCAAATGGTCCACACAAACCAAGTGATGAGCATTGCTCGCCGAGTACTACGGATGGTGTTTTAAGTTGTTTTAAGTGTGTGCAGCTCGAGCCGCGCGCCAGTTTCAAGTTACAATGTATACAAAAAGAGATCAGAGCTTGGCCAGTACCCTTACAGTATTACTCGCTTGCGGAGACAGTACAATACGGAGGATTAGTCCCATGTTTCGTCTCTAGCCAATCGTGTCACCTATATCTGTGTCTTGAGGAAGGCGGCATCGCATCTAGCTAGATGAGCTAAGGTAGGTACCTGCAACAAACCCTTTTGTCAAAAAATGCCTAGCGACTACACACCAAGGCGTTCATTCTCGGGGCTGACGGCTTCAGACATTCCAATGCCGCCGGCCTGAAGCCTGTCCAGTGCTCTCTTGGTCTCTTTCTCCCAGTTGCTCAAGCCCACGATGATCCATTCAAGGACCCCTACCATGTATAGAGCCACGCAGTTACCGAACCATAGACCGCCCAGGCCCCATCCATGGAAGGCAAGATATATGCCCATGGGGAGGGCGCCGCCGTAGTAACTGATAAGATTGACGAGGGCACCAACCCATTGTCTTCCCATGCCTCTGAGAACACCGCCACAGCTACCGTTCAGGCCATCCGCAATCTGGAAAAGGGCGACAAAAGGCATGACTTCTCCCACCAGCCTGACTACGCGCTCGTCGTTGTTGAAGATCTTGGCAAACACGTTCTTGGTACCCATAAGCACCGCCAAGATGATGGACCCTAGAATAACGGAGAGAATTGCCGCACAATGTGCTGCACGAGCAGCATCCCTGGGCTTCTGGGCACCCAGGAGGTTTCCAATCCGAGAAGAAGCGGCGACACCCAATCCGAAAGGGATTGTGTTGATTATCTGGTCTGCCGTCATGATGACAGACTGTGCGGCAAGCGGTATCGTACCGAGCCGCCCGGCCGCCAAGGCCACAATCTCGAACGCCCACCACTCACTCCCCACATGGACGATACCCAGAAGCGACAGGCGAATAAATGGCCATATGTGGGACATGGCACGTCTGGGTTGAAAGCCACCCCAACACTCATGGCCTTGGACAAAGGCTGCGTAGGCCAGAAGCAGGAGGAAAGACGCCCAATAACTGATGCCGGTAGCAATCGGTGCTCCGTACAAACCGATCTCGAACTTGTAAATGAACAGCCAGTTCAATAAGGCGTTGAGCGGGGAGGTGATGAGCAAAACATACGTCCCGGGCCGGTAAATCTGCTGTGCCTGAAGATACTTCTTCATCGCCTCAAACCAAACATATCCTAGGCCGCCTGGGATAAGTATCTGGAGGAACCTAGAGCTCTGCACACAAATGAACTCTTCCTGGCCAAGCGCTCGAAACAGTGGCTCTGAAAAGCACCATATTATGGCAACTATTCCGTACAGGGAGCTAAGCACGAATATCCCCCGTTGCAAAAGAATCCCCAAGTCATGCGGGTCCTGTGAGCCAGTAAAGGAACTGGATGCAAGCGTATCGAGAGCCGTGGTGCCACCTAACGCAATAAGCCAGGCTGTCGACATGGCAAACATGTATGAGAAGGCGGCGGTGGCCAATGCTTCCGGTGAGAGTCGGCCAACTATCAGGACAGATACTGTCTGCAAGCTGCTTTGCAGAGTATATGCCAATATCACAGGTATTGCCGCCTTCGCTAACCTCCATATCTCAGCGAGCCACAGACGATGACTAGGATCGGCTTCATCGTCATCTTCAACGTACACCGGTTTCGGTAACAGAGCTGTTGACTCGGTAGGGGATTGCGTAAGGGGCGGGGCCGAGGTCGACGCCGGTGTCGAGGAACATAACGTGTCTTCGCCCATATCGTAATTTCAACCTGCAGTGGCTCGAGAGCGTTGCCTTCCGTCACCCTTGCTAGAGGTATATCGCTTGTTGCCCAGGTCAAGCCATTCAGAGTATCAGCGGCACAAGCTTCTGACATGGAGCGTTGAAAAATGGGTGAATTGTCTCTGGGAGTGAAGTTTAACTCGACGCAGACTAGGCTAACATCTATCGACCTCACTGACTATACGCGGGTCTAGGCCTTATATACAGCATCCGATCTACTTGGGTAGATAGTCGCTATCAAACCCTACGTTCAAGTTTGTTATGAACGAACGAGAGAACGGGACCTTCAAGATGCGTAATGCATGCAGCATCCAGAAGTGATAGCAGGAGCGAAAGAACCAATCTCCGACAGAGGCCTTGACTAGGGCCCATTCCCTGATGGGCAATCTCCATGAAAAAGCAATGCCGGAGAAGCAACCATGATATAAACGGACTAGAAGCCAAGGAATGACGTTCAATATTGGGCACCCGGCAGCTGAAAAGGCGGTCGCCGTGGCTGACAGTCACGACCTGACTGCCGGTCTTGTTGTGTCTGTCAATCAATTTTAGGTTAGTTCAGTCCATGGAGTGGAGTTGTATGTTTTCTTTTTTTGGTAATGCAATGCCGACCTTCGATGCGTTCAACTTGCGTCCCCTCCCGTCCCCTCCCGTCCCGCGGACTACTGTGGATGATCTCCCGTTGTGCAGAGCGTCTATTTGGAACTATTGATGAATATGTTGTTGAACGATCGCGATTCGCCGTACTTCTCAGATGTCTGGCAATCTCCGGTTTCTCTTAAATTGATTGGTTCCGGACAAGAAATCATTTTTCCCGAAACAGACAGCTGTGTCAAGATTCTTTATCTGGGTGCCCATCTCCACACTGTTACATCATGACATTGCCTAATACTCGTAAGAGTTTAGGAATCAGAACTGATACAAGTACGAGATATATGCTATCCTCTTTCCTTCATAGAATATACCCCACGATACTGTTATATCAGGTCCGCAGGTATTAGAAAATGACTGGAGTTCTGCCCTATGAGGAGGGATCAGGTCACCCGCGGACGGGTATCTGGCTTCGCCGAACAGAGCAAGGTCCAACTACTTTCGGTATGTCCCAACTTGCAACTAACCTTGGACATTTATTGTTCTCTTTTTCTTTGAGCTTTTGTTCGTTTCAGACAATTATATAGGCGCGCTTAAGAAAAGGAGGGACGGAAGAGCGGGAAGCTGGAGCCCATAAAACACAGGGTTTCCCCTGTCGATTCCCCTCATCTCCACAGTTCTTTTCGCCTTAACCTAACACAATGCGGAGAAGCTAGGCTAGACTCGAAGCGACAATTCACTCGAAGCTTGTTCTTGATCCGTGAGTTCAACAATGACAAAAACCCAGGACCAGGGGTAGAATAGAGACGATTACCTGATGGCCTACGAACTGTCAATATGAGGGCGGAAGTCGGTTTTTAGTGTTCTAGGGTCAATGAGCGCATATTGGCACCATTAGTTGGAAGCAACATATGGTAAGCTGAGACTAACGTGTAAAGAACACATTCCCTGGGTTCGACTACGACTACAAAAGAGCCCATGTATTATGGCGGAGATCCATCTCCTTCACTTTGAAAGCCAGCACACTATGTTGTCGTTTAGTATAGGTATGCGATTCTGGATTGTCCGGGGATCTGGCTTCACTCCCTAGAATACCTAGCCTACCTGGTTAGCCCTACTCGTTACCTTCTTACTTGTTAGGTTTAGACAGGTGGGCGGTGCCATGCCGGTTAAATGCAACTGTAGGATCCGAACGCCTGGGTCAAAAGAGTTTCTCCCATCACATCGTCATTTTGTTCTCCGGAGAAACTTTTTGTTGGGGCGCAACGCAACGGTTTCCGGGAATGCCAGACCGAGAGGTGGAGTTGGAGAGTTGGGGAGGGGAGGAAGAGGGGGTTATTTATAATGATTGAATGGCTCTACTATTCTTTTTCTTTTCCGCGATTGAGTTTTTCCAACTCATCGTACATTTTGTGGTGTATATAAAAGCCTGGCAAAAAAAAAAAGATGAAGTTCTCAAGTTTAGGGCGGCTCTTCTTGGCCCTCGCCGCCGCCACGACTTCAGCATCCGCATCCGCAGTAAGGAACTCGACATACTACAACCCAGTCTTACCAGGCTGGCACTCCGACCCATCATGTGCCCAAGTAGACGGGATATTCTACTGCGTGGCATCGACATTCATCTCGTTCCCAGGCCTACCCATCTACGCTTCCCGCGACTTATTGAACTGGAAACTGATAAGTCACGCATGGAACCGCGATTCGCAAATCCCTGGAATCAGCTGGGACACTACCGGTCAACAGGAGGGCATGTACGCTGCCACGATACGACATCACGACGGATTGTTTTACGTCATATGCGAATATTTAGGCGCGGGGAGGGAACATGATACAGGGGTTGTGTTTAAGAGTCCTGATGCGATTGAGTGGTCGGATCCAATTACTTTCGAAGTCGACTTCATCGATCCGGATTTATTCTGGGACGACGGGAAAGCATACGTTGCCACGCAGAGTGTTTTCCTGCAGGAAATTAATCTCGATACGGGAGAGTTGACTCAACCGCCTATCAGTTTGTGGAATGGTACGGGCGGCGTATGGCCCGAGGGACCGCATCTGTATAAGAAGGATGGATGGTATTATCTCATGATTGCCGAGGGCGGGACGGAGAGGGATCATTCGGTTACGATTGCGAGGTCGAGAAAGCTAAAAGGTCCGTATGAGGCGTACGAGAAGAATCCCATCTTGACGAATCGTGATACGGATGAGTATTTCCAGACTGTTGGACATGCCGATCTGTTCCAGGATACGGAGGGGAATTGGTGGGGGGTGGCGCTGGCGACGAGGTCGGGGCCGGAGTTTGAGGTATATCCTAGTAAGTTTTTCTTGTTTTTTTTTTTTTTTTTACCGAGAAAAGAAAGAACGAAGAGAGAAAGCTTCTTGGTTACCTACCTTACTTACTCTATTCTTCTTCTTCTTCAGTGGGACGGGAAACCGTCCTATTCCCAGTAACATGGGAAGAAAACTCCTGGCCGATCCTGGAACCCGTCCGGGGCAAAATGACCGGCTGGCCCTTACCCCCCTTGAACCGCGACCACCTCCCCGGCGACGGACCATTTAATTCCGACGACGACGTCTACGACTTCCGGAAGGGAACTCCCATCCCTCGAAACCTAGTGCACTGGCGCGTGCCCCGCGACGGCGCCTTCACGACAACAAATAAGGGACTCCAAATCGTGCCGAGTAGGAACAACCTCACCGGCACACCCTTTTCGAAAGACACGCCCGAGTTGAGCGGACAGCAGGGTCTAGCTTTTATTGGACGACGACAGACGGACTCGCTCTTCAGCTTTAGCGTCGATCTTGACTTCAACCCCAAGGCTGTTGGCCAGGAGGCTGGTGTCACGGTTTTCTTGACGCAGGTGAATCATATTGATCTGGGTGTTGTCCTCTTAGACCACGAAGAGGGGAAATGTAACAAGAAGAAGAACAAGAAGACCCAGCTATCACTACGATTCCGCGCCGAAGGACAGACTGAGAAGCTTCCGGAGTCGAACATCGTTCCCGTTCCGTCGGACTGGGCTGGCAAGAAGATCAGGCTGGAGATTGAGACGGTCAATGCGACGCACTACAGTCTCGCGGCATCACCGGTGAACAAGCCGCATTCCAAGCTGGTTGTTGGAACAGCATCGGCCGAGGTTGTGAGTGGTGGGAATGGGTCTTTTGTCGGTAGTCTTGTGGGAGCCTATGCTACTTGCAATGGAGCTGGCTCCGGAGTGGCCTGTCCTAAAGGGGGTGATGCTTACTTCAATCGTTGGCGGTATACGGGAAAGGGACAGTACGTATCAGCTACCGAGCTCATTACTGATAGTTAAGACTTTATGTGTTTGGTAACCTAGCTAGTCCTAGAGCTTTGAAGTATCACACACTACTTCTCATAAAACAGCCCCGAAACATTGGTCTATACGATAGTACTTGGATTTTAGCGAGTGTGGAAAAGCCGACACTGGATGAAAATTTCCCTGTCGAGGCACTCTGCCGAACTGACATGTATCCCCTTATGATGTAGCGTTGCGTTCACTAAGAAGTAAGCCAAGTCTAACCGAGTCAACTGCTCGTCTTGGGGTCGCTGTAGCATCGCCTGCTGACAAAAGAATTGGTATTGAAAGACGAGACACGTTGCATACCTATGTTGTATATCCGAACGCCATATATATCAACCACGGTGTCAGTGTCAGTGTATGCCTATCCAGCCTTGTCTACCTCGTGAATCCGAGTCGAGTTGCAGCCGAGAGGGGATGAATAGCCCAGAGTCCACTAGTGGGACATCTGTTGGCCTAGTACCATTGCCGCTACCGCTGCCGCCACCATGGTCACATCGTTGGCGGTCTCAGGTCCCGTGCTGTTTCGAATCATGCAGGGGACCTCTCACGTCGTGGGGGGTAGGATGTCTATCAAGTACCAGGGAGCACCAGTACCGGGAGCACTAACCGATGTGCCTTTCAGGAAAGTCACGGGAGTCTCTTGTCTCCGAATAGATCGCTTCGGTTGGACGTGACTAGCTTCAACAGTCTTAATAACGTGGTGTAGGCCAATTTGATACTTCCGTGATGCGGGCTGACACTAGCCAAGAAGCCGAGAGCTGTTATGGTAGCCAAATAAAGAACATCCCATAGGGTTGCTTGAGATGTTCTCGTCCGAGTCGAATATCTGTTCCAGGCATGCAAATTTAGGCACAGACTCCCAGTTGACGCAATACCGACGCTTCCACGAGGGAACGATAACCACACGAATAGATAATATGACCTATTCGAGATCATGCGTCGTGCGTGAATGGGGGCCTCGATACATAAGTCACGCCGTGTGAATACAACCTTACCTTGAAGATATCGGGAATAGGACTCAACTGCAAGTAGCCCCGGCCGAATGGGCATATGTGTCCCATGAGCGAACATAGTTGCATAGCGCGAAACTAGTGGATTAAACCCCCCTTTTCCTCCAGATTCTGGATATGTTAGCCCTTGTAGACCATACTGTGCCTCAGAGCAGCAGCTTGTACTACTACAAGCTCCCCGACACCAACACAACCCGGGGCTGGATGAAGTGAAAAGGTGTTGACATGAAGCAAGGGTGAAGCTGAGGTTCACCAAGGTAATTGATCCTCCTGGCTCAACACACACACCAGATCCCGCCTCGTAGGAATAGTATATTGATTCAACGGTGAATCAGCAGAGACCGATGCCTGCTCCGCCTCGACGATCCGTATAACGCAAGACAAGCCAGGGAGACGATTCAACTAGGTGAGTAGTGACGTGAGTTGCCTAGTTCATCTGAGGGTAAAACGTTATCCGACCAGTCCAGGTCGACGGTTGCCGGCAACTATTTGATTTACGACCGGAACGGCATGGAGAATGTGACGGTAACGGCCATTAATAGGACAAGACAAGGAACATTGAGCGAGAAGATGCGGAGAAGGTTTCCCGGCCGGATAGGAAGCCTGAGAATAGAAGCAGCTATTCACTACGACATATTGCCAACTCTATCGTTGAACTAGTGGAGGCTGAGTTGCGCCTGATATAGATCGAGACGGTGGAGAAAGGGCAGACAAATACGCTGTCTAGAAAACATAGAGAAAGGAGGGAGAGTGGTTCGTGACGGCGCAGGTCGAGGACTCGAGGCACCCATAGCACATGCAGACCCTATGGCGCATTCTAGACGCGGTACGACGTTGAGTTGTACTAAGGTAGGTCATTAGGTAACCCTTTTTCCCTTCTTGAGACAAGCCACGCGCTCATGTCGTATTCCGAAGCGCTTGCACTTGGGGCGACCACATACACGTAGGTATACGGAGGGGGAGGAATCCAATAGGTAGCCCGGCCTAAAATACTCACCTAGTTCGGCACAGGCAAGCGATCGTCGTCGAAGGAACCACTAGACATCCTACGGCAGCACCCAAGTCTACCCAGACCTTTCTTATCGGCTTTGTGTCGGGGAAGAAAAAGCTGTAGGATGCCGATGTAGTATACATTGGCAGACTGTAGTCAACCTAGATAAGTCAGCATACATCTACACGCCTGGCCTCCTTGGGTTTGTGGGCCTCTTGCAGACTTTGGACCAAGCCGTGTAGTGTACCTGCCTTAGGTGTAATATGTATGGTGTGACACTTAACCTGAGATGTAAGGTACGACCCTCGTTGCCTCGTGTTTGCGCTTTGCTAGGGGAAGGAGTGGAAGTGCAAGCACAACAAGCGCGCGAAACTGTATGCAGGACTAGGTGTGTAACCAGTAAAAGAGGGAGTACCTATTCTGTATCTACATGTGCAGTACCTCCTTAGTCCTTACTACGTATGTCAGCCCACACACATATGCCACTTGGCTCTTAAGGATTACATGGAGAAAAGGTATTATTCAGAAATTAAGCGCCGGACGCGAGACCCGGGGGGCTATGTTGCAATTTAGCTCAGTGTACTCTTGTACCTGTCTGTCAGAATGTTAGTAACAGTCAAATGACCATTTATTTCCTACTGGATATGTGGCGGTCCCGGTATCGTCTGGTAATATTGAACCCATCGTCGCATTACACATGTTGTCAAATCTATTAAAATGGCAATGATCATGTAAAGGTTAAAGGTTATAGGCAAGTAGGTCCTTGGAGACTTCTGGGTATGCCCTCTCAACAGGAAATTCCTGGATAGAAGCACATCATATAGTATCTACATGAAGATACATAATAACTATAACAAAGTACATCTATCACGTCATTGCTGTTAAAATATAATGCTACCTTGTTTGTTTATCTGGATACGATATCATATATGTACGGGCTATTTAGGAAGACTTACATCTAAATATCACCTTTTTACCCCGCATACAGGTCTATTTCAGTACATCATATCCAATTACAGAGATATTTTTATACATGTTTGTCTCGGCATAGGCATTGTGAGATACGATTCTATTCACAAGTAGGTTTTTATTTAGACGGTAATCACATATGCAGATTTACTAGATAATATTCTGGAGACCTGCAAGAGAGGTGCATATGTTCTGCGTAGGGCCGAAGCCGACAATGACTCTCACTCACCCCACCATCCAGTCTCGTCGTACGTGTAGTTCTGCCGGCTCGTCAATAGCGTCGATCGGAGGTTCGGCTTGGCAAAATGCTCTTGCGTGTTGGGAATTCCATCGGCCCCCATCCCATCGTCACTCACTCGGCTCACTACCGAGCGCTAGACGCGCTGCCGCAAATCCACATGGCTAAACAGTTGAGTTGGAATGGGATTTCCCCTGTATAGTTTCTTATTTTGATGTTAATGAATTGTTTAATCCTTTTGTTTCAAGGTTCTTCGGATTCAATCATTCCACCATATGATAAATGGTTGTATTCTGTCAGACAATACATTGTAAAGAATAACATACGTTGCGTAATACAATCCGGTTAGACACGGTGTAGACTCATTATTCTGTTACTGTGGTACACCATATTTATAAAAATAGAACATTTCTACTTTTAACCTTCAATTGTTGCAGGTTAGACAGCCAATAAGCATCAAGAACGTGCTGTCTAAGCCTTTTCAGGGTAGGTGCCTCTGGGGAACCAAATCATCAACTAATGTGAAATGACCCACTTGGTAAGAATGCGCCACCTTGGCGCAGAATGAGTACAATGATACAGTGTTGTTCCTTAATTAGAGGTATAGCAGTAGTGAAGTAGTACCAGCACTCGACTACGAGTACGGTTACCGGAGAGTTTGCAGGACCTCTAAGCAATAATATGTTCGTGTCTATAGAGAGGCCTGGCCTATAGAGACATATCTAGAATCATGCTGCCAACTAACGAAAGGTTGGGTATGTAGTACGTTGTATTCTTCCTTAAGGGGAGTCAATATTTGATCTGGCTGAGTTCTGCAAGACATACTTCGTAGCTCTCTGACATTATCTCCAGGCGCCAAAGAGCAGTATTTTATGAGTTTCAAGTATGGTTTCTACTATGTATCTGTGGGAAGTATTACACCATCTATTTGGAAACCAACACTACAAAATCTACATTGATTGTTATCTATTGTATGTAACGCGGGGTGAACAGCCTGAGAATATGAGAGCTAATACTACGATTGAGTAACAGTATGATGTCAACATTGTGAGTGTTAGAAGTTGTACGACAAGACGGTACTTGTGTACCGGTAGGGTAAGGGGACAGATGTCCATCTATGTGCGCGGAGTTACAAGCAAGCCATCTGGAAGGTAATACGGGATTGTTCAACGTCCCATCTGCTGCGATGTTTTTGGCCTTCACACGGTCGTCCAAACATAAAACTCGCTTGTTCTAGGGTGTGTACCTATGTCGTGCTTCGTTCCGAATTCTTACCTTGCAGACACACATCTATAAAATATCTATACCTAGGTCTTGTCTTGTCCCTGACGCGTTCTGGAAGCACATAATAAGAGGAAAAAATAACACGTCCAGGTAAGGGGCTGTGTCTTTTCGCAATTCGGTATGCGCTCGCACAGCCATTGGATCTACCTACTGGGGATAGGAACAGATCCGGGGTCTGGGCCGGCTGGTATTTCGCCAACGGCACATGGTACCTAAAGTAGGTACCGTAGGTAGGTAATAATTAATAGGCACGCCTGTCTTTAGCATGAACCCCGCAGCGGGCGGTAACACCAACCGTCATACTTTAGGTAACCCTACCTAAACTCCAACATGAGGAGCCGAGATGACTGAGCATATCATTGATGTCCTACGTACTTAGCCAAGTCGCCGGGTTTCCTTGGTTTTATAATCGGCCAGTAAAAGTGCATCGTTGGAAAAAAATAGGTATTGCAGCACCATGGCATATGTACATGCCATTGTCGATCCTGTATGCGCAATACAAGGGACAATTGGAGGTAAGCTACAGTCCACCGATTGAGTGCCTGGCAGTGCAAGACAAGCTTCTATACATGTGCATATTCGATGTGCTAAAGATTACCCACGGCAAGACTGCAAATAAGCTGGGGTATGAAGGTAATTATGACTACAGCGTAGACATTTATATCTCGGGCGCATAGAAGCCCTTCTCGTAGCTGGAATAAGCGCTCGCTTAACTGCTGCTGCGCCTTGCTTACAATATCTAGTAATAAGGAGACCGGGGGTGAGGGTAGAGTGGGAGGGGAAATTGCCCATTGGCAAGTCCAGCCAGCTTGACAAACAACATTACCACTAGTATTCACCTCGCCCGTCTCGGCAATAGCCTCGCGTGTATCTCAATCCTTAAGAGTTAACACAGATTTACCTACACTGGTAGGGAGAAGAAGCTCACCTCTCTGACCTTCATTGTCGATAAGTTGTATATCTCGGTACACTGATGCCCGTCCGTCAACCTTGACAACATACTACCTACTGTAATGTTAGCACGCCTCGCCTCCTCTTATCCCAACCAGTGAGTAAATATGCAACGGTCCTAACTAGGTATCTCTTCGTGGTAGTGTTGAACCGCAAGGTGAAACACATCAGGCACCTTTCTAGCCGTCCGTCATGGGCAGCGGTGGGCCTCTTTACCTAGGTAAGTAGTCATACGAGGAAACGACCTTGCCTTTCCATCGTGTCTTTCACCAAGATAGAACACCCAAGAAAAGAGAATGAGCAAACGGAGTGTATCTACTCGTAGGTTTTCGGGTCTAGTCTAGCGCACATGGCCTGGCGTCTGCCGTGCAACTCAAAAAGTATGTCAAGGTAGGTATTATTAATTATTTTAGAGTACGAATAGAGAGGTAGCGCATCTGTAGGAGGGGTGGGTTCTTTTCTAATTATGGTAGCCCCGGCACGACCCAGTCTCCCGGATGCGGGTCCTGCCTTGTGTCCCACTGGGGTTGGTGGTGCCTGTGATTCGTCTGACTGTCATACAACCCCGAGCCCTAAGGGCACTAAAGAATTCATTCTGGGAAAAGGCTTGTGGAGTTTTCTCCTTCCCCACCCTCCAATATTTCTAGGCTGGAGTCATCATTTCGCGACTCTCCCAGTGGTTGTTCGTAGCGATTGTACAGCATGTACAGCATGTACAGCATGTACAGCATGTACAACATGTCCACACCCGCTCCCACCCTTTGGTTGCATCTACAGGGGCCCCAACGTGGTGGCTTTTGACAGCACCCGTTTCTAGAGAAAAGCCCGCAAGACAAAGTTACAGACCACCGTTGACTTGTCTGGGATTGTCGATAGTCGAACACGAACCTATGGTATCTCACATCGTCCTTGGACAGACCCTATCTATCTAGTCTACCAGCCAGCTCTCATACGTGTTGTATGTACTGGCAGATTGATGCCGTGGAGAGAGGTAGGTATAACCTCAGGTTACGAGTAGATGTGGTAATAATTAAGGTAAGCTTGTACTCCAACAGTTATATCTAACCTTACGATAGAGGTTAGGTTAGTCTACTACTTACCTACCAGTCACGTCAACGTACAGGCATCCACAGCGTCCCTGCCCATCCATATCCATATCCATGTCTATGCCTGTTAAGCCCTGGTCGGCCTGGCAAGCCGTCCTGGCGCGTGTCTTCATATTAACCCATGTAAGCAAATCCAGCTAACATGGGTTCCTTCTTGTCCCCTGCTATGGTACGTGCAGGGCTGCATGTTCACGGCCCAGCCTGCTCTGCTCTGCCCCAAGCCAGCTCACATGTGTGTGGCATTCGTGGAACTCGCTCCTCTCTCAATTATTATTCTAACCTAGCTCATTCATTTTTTTTTTAAAAAAAAAAAAAAAGATTTGGGGAATTAATGTTTGTTTCTATTTTTTAAACTGGCATTCATTCTGCATGTACGTCAGCAGAAGCGTTTTCTTCCAGTTGCTACCTGCATTTGATCGGCCCTGGATCTGAATATAGCAATGTCACGCAGCCAGCCTACTGTTACTTTTCTGTTAGTTTTTTCGTTCCATTGCAGGCGGAGACAGCACTCGTCCTTCGAAACCCTCGCGGACCAAGACCAGCCCCGGTACGGACACTCATGAGAAGGCTGAACATCCGGTAGCCTCCTTGATCCACACCCCTGGCTTTCCCACTCCCTGCCACGACCTGTTCTGAATTCTATAGTCTTTATTTATCGAAAAGAAGAAAAAGAAAACTGGGCTGTGTCGATTACTATTTTCTCGTCTTTTTTTTTATTTCCATTTTGAGCGAAGCCTGACGTTCTCTGCTTGTCTTCTGTAACCATGTCCGACCTCAAATTGATAATACACACGGAAGATGATGGGGACCCTGGGAATGATAAGTACCCGGGCCAGCCTAGCCTTTCTGGTTCAGCTCGTGGTCCCCATCCCTCAGCGACTTGGACAAACCCAGAGACTAGAAGGAGTGATGAGGATTCCCAGCCATCCAACAGTGGTCTAAGTAAAGCTCGCCCAGAACGGCGCGGTTCTTCGAGTCGGTCATCCAGAACTACCGCCATCACTACCTCGTCCAACAAGGCAACTACAAGTACCCAAAGGCCGTCCTCGCCGCCATCCTTTTCGCGATCCTCCCGCTCCCCCTTGGTGGAGAGGAGCACTGCCGATAGCACCGGGTCGATGGATTCTCACGGGTACGGGAGTTACGGTCACGGCCCCTCGCCATCCACTATGCCACCAACAAGCCGATCGAATACGTCTTCACGGCTTGTATCTAACACGTCCGGGGAAAGCAGTAGCCCCGTCAAGCTGACCCCGATTACTGGACGTGTCAGCCGGGCTAAGAAAGGCGTGCGGGTTCATGTTTGCGATAAGTGCAACCCACCCAAGGTAAAACCAAGCCACCCATTGCTAGTCATTTGAAACGCCCATTAACCGATCCCATATCTAGACATTTACTAGAGCAGAGCATTTAAGGTGAGTTTACTTTTCAGATGCATATCTTGGTCACTTATGCAATATGGCTTACTCAGATACTTTCATATAGACGACATCAACTGAGCCACCGGCCTGCCTCTCATGCATGTCCCTATCCGGGGTGTGACAAGGTTTTTCATAGACAGGACCTTCTTACCCGTCATATTCAGAGACAGTAAGTAGTCTAGTCTGTCTACCACTCAAAACAAAGCCAAACTCTGGCACTAACTGTCGGATGAAAAAGTGAGCAAGATGACAAGTCTGTGACGGATTCATCCCGTCCACCGTCGCGTCCCACGGCGGAGGACAACACCCCACCTCTGGGACGCTTTATCTCTTCTCCGCTCCAAGGGAGCGACAACACAACTCTGGCAACGGGAAACCCGGCCAACCCGGCATATTCCACCAGTACGGCAACTTACCCGGTAGGCCATCATGGCGGGGGCAGCACTGGACAGGGCCCGATGTCGCCTTCTCGAAGTTCCCAGCGGCACCCCTCGACAGATACCCGTAACTACATGTGGGAGCCTAACATGGGCTACGGGTATGCCGACGCAATACCGCGGTTTGAGGGAGATCTACATGGTTTGGAAAACATACACACCGATGATGGCACTCTCCTTGCGAACCTCTCTCAAGACTCGGGCTCAAACTGGGCCTCCTCGGCGTCCGACAGCCCATATTCCACGCCAACCCCTGACGGGCCCATGATCCGAGGTTTTACTTCCCCCAACGCCGAGTATTACTTGCCTTCTCACGCTCAATATCCTTCGCCCCAACAGCCCATGTACCCACCCGAATTTCCTACCCCTTTCTCCGAAGACCCTACAGGTCTTTATGAATTCCAGACTCCGGCTTTTCCTGTTCGTAGTCCGACCCCATCGACCGTTACACTGTCCGCTCAGACGGCTGAACATTTAGTCACCCTTGGCCATTCGGTATCGAGCCACCCGGCCGTACTAGGCCGCCGGAAAGCATCGGTAGCGCTACTGAGCCCCTACCCCGGCGCCGGCTTTCCGGCAGCGCAGGCTCTGAAGCCGGCCCAGTTGAATGCCATCCCCCGCTACCTCGACTTATACTGGAAGCGCTTCGACACCCTCTTCCCACTCGTCCACCGCTGGAGCCTGAAGAATACTGTCGATGATACGTTACGGTGTGCCATGGCTGCCGTCGGCTCACAGTTCCTTCAGAGCGAGGAGGACCGCAGCAACGGTGAGATCCTGCATAGCTTTGTCTACGGTGAAGTCCGACGGGTAAGTGCACCCCAACAAGTAGTCCCGTATCCGCCGACGTGATTTAGCTGACGTACAGTAACAGCGCCTTCAATGGAGCGTCGAGGTCATGCAGGCCATCCTTCTCTGCGAGTTCTACAGCAGGTTCCGGGGGTTGAGGGCTGCCATTCGTCCGTCAGAGCCCTTCCAGTCTCTATACTCGAGGGTAAGTCCAGATGCTCCTCCTTCGTCTCTTTTCTCTTCTCATTTTGTCGATTCCCTTACATACTTTGCCGTTCAGGATCATCTCTTTAGTCTTCTTCTGTCTCCTTCCAATCAACCTTCCCACTTATACTCAACCTCTTCCTCGCAGATGGCCATTTCGGAACCTTTGGGCGACTACGACAACTCGGTCGACGCCAGTCGACGGCACTGGGAGGGATGGATCGCTGCCGAGACGCGCCGGAGGCTTCACGCTGCCTGTTTTGTTTTGGATGTTCATTCATCCGTGTATTATGAACTCTCCCCTTTGCATTTCCTTGACCCGACCACTTCTATACCCTTAACCAAGCCTAGTGAGCGCCTTTGGACAGCTCAGGGCCAAAATGCGTGGGAGACTATCATACGTTCCGACCCTTCCGCGCTCGACTCGCTCACCCTAGCGGATGTAGAGGTCACGGCGGACCTCGTAGCCGCCGCACCCCCCTTGGACGCGGCGATATACCTTGCTTCGGAGACACTTCGCTTACCACGCCGGTCCCACCCGTCAACTTTGGACGTCTCAGCCGAGTTAGACCTCCGATCCATAGAGCGCATGTTATACATGTTTCCCACGTCACCAGTGGCCAACACATACCTGGCTCTGCACCATACACCCCTCTCTGACCTGTTAGCTGTTAGCGGCGACAGTTGGGTTTTCACGAAGAAAATACTTGACAGGAATGAATTCAAACGGTGTAAAGTTAGCGTGCATTCGTGGAGTAGTAGCGCCTACGCCGGTGTAGCTTCGATGTTTGCCGCCAAGGCTCTCCGGGGCTTCCTCGATCCCGATACCGACGACGAAGACGATGACGATGACGAAGTCACGCCTAATTCTCACGGCCAGCTAGAGAATGAATGGCAACGAGGTATCGAATCGAACATGTCGAATATCTCCGACTATTGGGCCCTATATACCTGTGCCCTCATTCTCTGGGCTGTTGCTCAGCGCCCGACGCGAGGTGGTGGTTCGTCGGCGCCTACTCTGGCTTCTAACCCCTCCGGTGACGGCGAAGACGTGGAGCGTGAGGCTAAAGCATGGTTGAGGATGGTGGCGAGCCTCAGTCCGGAAAACGCGATGATAAACGTGCAAGGGCGACGGGAGGCTCTCCGTGCTCTTTCGGTGGTGCGGAAGAAGCTCGAAGACGAGACTATCGGGCGCAAAAGCAGACTCCTTGTTGATGCTGTACGCGTTTTGAAGAGTCTCGAAGGGGATCCCGATAAGCCACGGTTCTAATTGGATGACGTGTTGTGGCCTTTTCTCCCATTTCCCGTCGCCTATCTTTTCATTTCATCTTTTCCCCTTTATTTTTTTGATTCACTCTTCTGTTGTTATGGACTTGTTTTCTCTTTTTCAACATTCTAACCTCGTGTTTTTTCCACGGTCCTATTCAATTACATGATATAGACAGACAATACATAGCGAGAGCGAACAAGGAACTGTACCAACAATAGAAACCACTCAGCATCATCAACGGATGGACGAAATGAAGGGGGAAGGGATTCGAAAGGTGCATAGCCTTGGACTGTCGAGCGGATGGGCAACTTATCATCGACATTGATTTATCTATCGTGTTCTTCCTTTACATCTCTTTTCATTTTCATTCTCTTTTTATATTTCATTATTTCTTAACCTTTATGCGTCTCTGATTTCGTTGGACTGTTGGAACCGGGATGAATTATGACGGAAATGATGTATGATATGTATCCCATTTTCTTCTTTCTTTTTTATTATATTTCTTCTTATTTTGACAAAACTTAAAGGGTCGGGGTTGGAAGATATAAGCATGGGAGGAGAAGAGAGAATACAACACAATGACTATCATTTATCTACCATTTCATTCCATTGTTTCTATTCCAATCCATGTACACGTATATTAGAATTTGTGGTCAAGTTTTGGGTCATGTGCTCGCCTCACGTGTGCAGACGAGTACACTGCCCGGACAGACACAGTCTTAGATTATGAAAGACAACCCAAATCGCCTACCTATCAGACATGTATCCTAGCCTGCTGTCCATGTGACACAGCACAGTTGCTTGCTGGCATGTCATCATCGATGTAGATAGAGATAGAGATAATAGATAGGAGTTGTATGTACGAGTACGTGTTGGGAAGAGAATCAAAATAAAATAAAATAAAATAAAAGGAGAAAAGCACTTTCCAATCCCTGATAGCTTACCGTTGCACTGACCGACCTGGTCGGCTTATCTCAGAACCTACTCCCTTTCCCTCTACGATGCGATTTTTGGCAATTGTATCGCACACGTACTTTAATAACCTAGACAATCTAGGGTAGGTTAGATAGCATCTCCCGATCGTAAAGACCTAACCTAAAAGGTCAATCGTCAAGTTGTGGTACCAAGGTTTGCATTTGACTTGGCATCTCGATTTCTCGATTTCTCGATTTCCCAGCCACCCTAGGTTATCTAACTTGTAGAGTGTCCGTCCTGTATCGTAATGAGGACGAGCATCAGGTACCTAAAGTAGGTAGGTCCTATTTTGAGAAGGGAATGTGATTGACGTCATAAAGAGAAAGTAAATAGGTATTTGGAGTCTGCTAGAACTAACCTAGGTATTTTCACAAGAGATATATTCTTTGGTTCTATTTGTTTCCTATTATGAGCCTTGATCGTGGGAAGTGAGCCGAAGCCGACGATAAAGAGACTGGAACAGGCAGGTAGATTGGGTAGGTTGGCGTCACACCGCTAGGTTATAGGTTCATGAACCAAACCTGTAGCCCTGACAGGTTTTAGCCGCATCAGACCCGACTGAATTAGCGCCTGGATAGCGGGGTGGTACATTTTTTTCTCTCCCACATCGAGAGGTACAACCCCACTATATGTCGGCGACAGCACAATGGATTGTACCATTTCCAGTACATAACCGACCAACCACCTGTGCCAACAAGGAACCTGGTTGCGCAAAAGCTCTCCCCCGGAAGCACCACTCCCCTCCCCCCCAAAGAGCTCGAAGCTCCCCCGTCAAATTCCAGCCCTCCCTTTTTAATCCACTAAAACAACCTGGCCTGCTGTCATACCTAATTTCCAGGCTGCCCGGTGTCTTTCTTTGTCCTCGCCAACACCTCCTATCCGCCTGCGCATTTTTACTTTCTTCCTACTTAGTCTCGTCCGACAAGAGACGAAAGCGAAAACACAAAAGTCAGCGCAGTTTGCCTTGGTTTGCGCATATACCACCGAATAATTCCTGTCGCTTGTTTCACCCGGTACCGATATCTTGTCCCCGAAGTCTGCTACTATGGGAAGCTTTGTTTTCAAGTGGTAAGTTTGGTCATCCGAACTATCTTCCTCTTGTCCGACAAGATGAGACGATGCGCCCAAGATCCGCGCATACGGCCGCATTCGCTCCCTCTTGAATGTTTTACGGGCGGCTGAGAGCTTGTTGTAGCCGCCTTGCCCCCCCCCCCCCCCCCCCTCCGAACATTTCCCCTAAATCCATTCGGACCGACGTCCTTCGTGATACTTTGTCCTCCGTCTTGCGACGCAGCCCGTTGAACAATCTGCTAACACTGCAATTGTTGTATTACACAAAAGGGACCATCCCGCCACCGATGTCTACGTGACCGGTACCTTCGACGACTGGAAGAAATCGGAGAAGTTGGAAAAGGTCGGAGATAGCTTCGAGAAGAAGGTTACGCTTCCCGATGCGTCCAGCAAAATATACTACAAGGTTCGTCAGTCTAGACATTACTTTCTTTCAGCAGTCGGCGGCCGTCCAAGTTTCCTTTCGAGCCTACCTGATGGTATGCGCATCCACATCGTTTCGATCCGCAAGCGCCGCGATCCCATGAGCCCAGTCAAACCTACCCAAATCTCTTCTATCCCAAATATGCAATCTAGGCAGTCATAGTTGTTTGTCAGGGGTTTGACTGAAAGCCCCGGATTGCCAAATACGCTTGTGAAACGTGAGGCGCCTGCACAGCCACCAGTGTTACTCTAGCGCATATACGTACAGCCAGAGACATTATGACGCAAACCGCGATTTTAGGGGCCGGGATGTCAGTTTTAAGTGGTGCTTGATTTGGAGCAGCTCAGCGATGCAGTCCGCGATCCTGATAGGCCAATTGAGATGGGTGACTCTTTGGTCAGATTGCCCAGTGAATCACGTTCGGAAATCCACAAGAGCAAGTGCTGTAAACGCCCGAAATATGGATTTTTTTTTATCATAGAAGGACCTTGCCTACTATCTGCCATATGTGTGGTATGATCTGGCTCTACGAGAGATATCGAGGAATGGATCGGCCTTCGCTTTTCAACAAGCCCAAGAACAGACAATTTGCATTTTCGCGGAAGATGGAGCGATGAAGAACGAACAAGACTGGTTTACAAGGAAATGTATTGTCGCGAAGACGATGCAGGTATCCGCAGCTAGCAAGCTTAAGCCGGGTTCAACTTTGAACTGTGGAACTTAGCGTCTTCCGTCCTACCTACGGTGCTCATCACTTCGTCATGGAACCTGCTTTTCCCTAAAACCCGAACTTGGAAGCTGCTGTACACCTGGCTCCCGTCCAAATTATTCGCTCAGCTTCCCCATTCAGTTAACCTAGCTGCCTACACTTCTTGCCACTCAATCTTTGTTGGTGAACTAACCGGTTGCTTTTCTTACAGTTCGTCGTGGATGGTGAATGGGTAACCGACCACACCGCAGCGAAGGAAATAGATGGCAGCGGAATCGAAAACAACGTATTAACTCCTGAGCAAATCGTGTCAGAGGCACCCGAGACTACTGCCATCATGAGTTCCGCTGCACCGGAATCGACCACAGCTGCTTTGGCCGCCGATGCCCCCTTGGAGAATAGAGAAAGGGAGGAGGAGCAAGACAAGAGTGGAGATCAATCTAACCTGCCAGGAACATTTCCCGAAACACCTGCTGCTGAGCAAAAGGATGACAATGCATTCAGTGTCAACCCCTTACCCGCTGCTCCAGGAGGCGTAAATCCCTTCAAGCTCGCGCCTGGTCAGGAGATCCCCGAAGATGTAGCTGCTGCAAGCACTACAGAGCACGTCAAGCTAGACCCCGAGTCGTACGAGAAGAGCGACACACTGCCAGGTATTAATCCACCAAGAATGTCACTCTGGAATCTTATGTATTAACTTTTAACACAGGTGGCCTTCCCGCTGCTTTCTCCTCGGCTGCTCCGACCGCCACTACAGCTACCCTCGCAGCCGATGCTCCCATTGAGAGCAAGGTACCCGAGGTCGTAAAGGAGAGCCAAGAAAGGGCGGGCGCCGATCCTGAAGCTAGTGAAATCGCTGAGGAGGTGGAGGAGAAGGCAGCTGTCGAGAAGGAGCTCCTAGAAAAAGTGAAGGAGGCCCCATCGACCGCTGAAGGCACTGCGGGCGTAGGGACAGAAAAGACTGAGCACGTCGTTACCCCTGGCGAAGCTGCCGCATCTGTTGCTGCCGCCGCGTCCGCGGTTGCGGGTGCTGCTTTGGTTGGTGCCACTGCTGCTAAAGATGCTGCTCTAGACACAGCACATGATTCTGTTGCTGCGGCTCAGGCAGCGGCCGCCTCGGCCGCCGCCCAGCTCTCCGATTCAGTCAAAGACATCAAGTTGCCCGAGTCTGTGCAAAGCGCCATCGGCGGTACGACAAAGGAGGAGGTGCGGGAAGAGGCGTCGCCCGAGGTACCTGCTGAAGTGAAGGAATCTATTACTGAGGCTGGTAAATCACCAGAGGCAGCTGCCAACACGGAAGCTGTCGAAGACAAGAGAGCCATGGAGGCTGAGCTGCTGCACGAGGTTGATCGAGTAGATGCCGCAGGAGACGCACCTGTCGATGTCTCCCCAGAACCCGAAATTCCCGAACAAGTGTCATCGGCTGTTCCGGCTGCTGTCAAGGAATCCTTTGCCGAGGCTGGGGAATCGCCAGAAGCCGCCACAAACACCGACGCTGTAGTGGAGAAGAAGACTGTGGAGAACGAGCTGTTGAGAGAAGTGAAGCCTGTAGACGGTACGGGTGCAGAGGAGGAAGTCTCCTCCTCTGTCCCCGCCGCTGTCCAGGAATCCATTGCTCATTCAGGCATGGCTCCCGCAGCTGCTACGAACACCGACGCTGTGGTGGAGAAAAAGACTGTCGAAGAGGAATTATTGAAAGAGGTCAAGCCTACCGAAGCTATTTCCAGCGAACCCGCTAAAGAAGAGGCCTCAAACACAACCGAAGCCCCGAAGATAGCCGAAGCTCCAGCCGCAACCGAAGCGCCGGCGGCGAAAGACACCCCCGTCAAGGCCGTCCCAGCAACCACTGAAGCCCCTGGCACATCTGTGGCTGCTGCTACCACGGAGACTCCGGCGGTGGCGGCGGCAAAGGCGGCAGATGCTCGATCGAAGAAACCGGAGGTCGCGACCAACGGCAACAAAGCGTCAGAGAACCCAACAACGCCTTCCAAGCCGACGGAAGAGGGAACCCCATCCAGCAGCAAAGCCACCGATAGCCCATCGACGACTGACAAGAAGAAGAAGCACCGGCTCAGCGCCATGTTCGGTAAAGTAAAGGCGAAGCTGGCGCACAAACAATAATTGTCGCATAACAGGCTGTTTCCGGTTTCTCTTTGGTCGATTCTTCGGGTGTTTTTGTGAAGTTGGTTCCCTTTGAAAGCTTATGATTCCCCAAATGCGTCCCACTTTAGCAGATGACGACTTATGGATCGCATCGTATCCTTCAAATCATATAGTGTACATACATAAAATTGTTTATTGACAGAAATAAATTGTGCCAGGCATTGCCCGTCATGGGAGTGATGTGACTAGGAGGAACCCTCAAAAGCAGCATTCCGCCAATATCATGTCTCCATTTGTGTTCGGCATCTAACCTTGGCCGAGCATGAGTTCTATTCGGCCTCCTGCTTGTCTGTCTATAACTGTTGTCGTTGACTCTTTACTAGAAAGTATATTGCTCGGGTTAATATGTGGCCAGAACAAGAAGCCAAGAACATTTCACGTTTGGGCAGAAGCTGGAAGAGGCATATATGTCATGAAGTTCTTCTGTACTGGGATTTAAAAATATTTGCGGGTATAAGGGGGAAAAGTAAAAAAACTTCAGAAAAAAAATATAATCAATTCCAGTAGTAGTATTGATGCTTCCAAGATTTACAAGTATTCATCGACCAGGGCCTGATTCGAACAGACGCTCCCGAGGGAAATAGATTTCTAGTCTATCGCGTTAGACCACTCCGCCACCTGGCCTTGTTTGTGGATAATGGATTCATGGAAGATGGCCGGGATAGGAGGGTTCAAGTTTTGGCTTCGGAGCGTCGGGTCGGGACGGGACTAAAAGTGCCAATATCTACGAGGAGTGTGGCGTTGTAGCATTGTGGCGTTGCGACGACTAGTATCCTCGGGGCCAAGACTAGCAGGAGCGAACTACCTTAGATAGGTAAGTACGTAGTCTACGGGTGCATCTCGTCACCACTCCGGCCCCGCCGTAGCGTGACTCTTTGCTAGTAGTTGTACTACGAGTACGGTAGGCAATAACTGGACCAACACGGTCTGACAAAACCAACCTGACTTGACACTTTTACCAGCGCCTTCACGGTCCGGGTCCGTCCGTTGAGGGACCCCTTCTTTCTCTAAACTGCTCTCATCTGATTAACTCATCATATGCCCATTCGAAACATTGTTAGGATAGGCGTTTCGTTACCACTTGTTTCAGATTTGTCGAGTCGCCCTATTAATTCCATCTGAACGACATACCGTGCTAGCCAGCCTCTGTCCCTCAATAGTGCTGCCCTACTGGTGCGTCAACAGTCCCAACTTGTTGTAGCGCCGCAGTGGTGTGATTGTTTGACAACCTCCTCCACGACGATGAGCTCTGGCGGTCCAAACAGCTTGGGAGGCAAGTCCCTTTCGACTCATAGCTCTTCCTCTCCACAGCACATATCCGCACCACAACCCAGCTTCGAATCGTCGAATCCACGCCGGCCCGGCCCGAGTCCCTCTGCTCCCAATTCCGCCGCACCGAGGAAAGGGCAAGCGTCGAGGAAACAACACCGCAACCAACGAAGGCCTTCCGGGGGTGCGAACCCTGATGATGACGATGCTATGGCAGAGATCGTACGTTGAGCCTTGCGTTTATTCCTTCATTTTAGTCGTTCGTCCGTTGTGCTCGTTCCCGAATTAGGCACTTCGCGCTCTGATCACTAATGGCTTTTGAGCAGAGAGCTATCCGGAATGCGTCAAGTCGTCGGGGGCAAACTTCGATCACCCATCTCTTAAACTATTCGGTGCCTTCTCGCCATTACCAGGAGATTCATCATAGAGCAACCCGTCGCCATCCGACATGGGGTCCTGGTTCGGGTTATCACGCTGTGGACAAGGCAAGGTCTGTGCAAACCCAAGAATCCTTCGAATAAAACCTGCACGTACCTGCTGGCCTCGGTGCTAATATATGGCGCAATCCGTAGATTCGTCCATGCCAACTATCGCTTTGTCGTTTCGCCAACGGGTGATTATAGCTTACAGTCGGTCGATTCCGATAAGCATCTCGACTGGTCCGACGTGCTACAAATCCTCGCCTCCTCCAAATCACAAACCACGGCTTGTCCTATATGTCTTTCGGATCCTGTTGCTCCTCGCATGGCTCGCTGCGGCCACATCTTTTGCCTTCCCTGCCTTTTACGATTTATGAATTCCACAAATGACGAGGAACCAAGCCCCCGAAAAGAGGCACGTTGGAAGAAATGTCCTATTTGTGAAGACTCTTTTAGGCTCGCCGAAGTCCGCCCAGTGCGTTTCCATGAGGGACAAGAAAACCCTTTGCCGGGCGTTGGCCATGATGTCGTACTACGCTTAATGGTCCGTGACGCCGGTTCGACCTTGGCGCTCCCGGACGAAGCAGGAACCGATGTGGCGAATGTGGGCGAGGATGTCCCATGGCACTTTGCAGCCAGTGTATTGGATTATGCGCGCATTATGAAGGGGACTACCGAATACGTCGTTGAACAGTTCGAACGTGAAATAGAAGATCTTCGGAGACAGGCGCAAGAAGATGAACTTCAGTTCGGCGCTGAGGAAGGGGAATGGACACAGCGCGCCATACGGGCCATCAACACAGCGAAGGATAAGGCGATAAACCAGGCGCAAACTGCGGAACCCGTGGCCCCGGTTGCGACACCAAAAGCAAAGCATCCTTCAGGGCAAAAGTTCCATTTCTACACGGCGCCTCCGCACTTATACCTTTCGCCACTAGACATTCGTATACTGAAGACGAAATTTGGTGACTTTTCTAACTTCCCATCCACGCTACTGCCACGTGTTGAGCATATATCAGCTGGTCACGTGGTAGACGACGCTTTGAGGAAACGTGCGAAGTATCTAGCACATCTTCCCCAAGGTTGTGTCGTCAGCTTTCTAGAGTGTGATTGGACCGACATCGTGCCAGCTGAGATACTCGAGACCTTTGCCGGCGATCTAGAAAGACGGCGGAAACTACACCGAGACAAGGCGACACAGGAAGAACGGGAAAGGCTCCAAGCCGAGCGTCTCGAAGCGGCAGCCATCGGCCGTAGCACACAGCGCCATTTTGACAATCTCAACGAAGATAAATTTGAATCGCCGCCTGTGGTCAACTCGGAAGACTTCCAACCGCTCGGCTCCCTGTCGGGAACCTCTCCTCCTAACCCTCGACCCGGTTTCGAACAGCTCGCCGACATGTCTACCAGCCCATCGACTTCAAGGACAGTATGGGGGACTCCAGCCATCCCCGTTTCTCCCGAGCTTAGGCCTACCTCGGGAAGCCGGGTGGACGACGGCTGGCTTAACGACGACGACCTATTCGGACCAGCTGAAATAGCTTTCCAGATGGAGGCGCTCGGCCTTGATGGTGCAGGCCCAGCTACCTCAAGCTCGAGTCCCCGTCCAGGTCTAGGATCTGGCACGCCGACAGGCGGAGGTAATGGAAAGAAAAAGAAGAAACAGAAGATTACGCTGATGAGTACTGGCGGGCGGCGTGGCACGTGATATCGATATTGATTCCTGCTTATATATGTCTATGAGCGCGAGTGCTTTTTCTATGGAGAATACCGTGCATCTCACAAAGGCCAATGCATCAGTTCGGTCGAAGACGGCGGTGCTAACGGGTACAGAAGGGAGAGCCTCGGTCAGAAATCGCATGCTACGTAAAAGGATATTCGAAGAGACAATCCATCGGTAGATGCAGTTTCGGTTGTTGAGTATCCTACAACCTTACCTACCTACCATACAAGTAGCAATATGACGCTCGTACAAGATACCCTAGGTTATTTATTACCTATTAAACTCGGACGCTTTGATCGTTACCACATCGTTGCCTCTTTGCCGTGATTCTTATCTTATCTTGCGTCCCCGCCCGGCAATATGGGACGACGTAACGTGCCAAGACATCGAGTTGACGAGCATGTATGCTCCAATAAGTGCTTATGGTCGACATACTTCCTGTATTTGTGTTACTAGTTAGCTGTTTTCTTCTTCTTCAAACCTAGCATTCACTGGATAGAAAGAGTCAGCAGATGCTCCTGTTGTCTCCTTGCTGAACACCTAGCACGATCGAACCCGACTTGGCTTGCTTGACAATACGTGACTCTGACTCCACAATACTCACTTCTCTCCCTACGTTACAAAGGCAGGGAACTATAATAGCAAAATATAAGGGGAGAAACTTTGGCACCTGGACAAGGCATGGCCGGGATTGACGGCGAAAGCAGTGGTGGTGGTAACGGCAGTAGTCGTCTCCCACCGCGCCTGCACATAGATCCCCCACTCTTCAACTCGGCTAACCCCTGGGCAACGACGCTTGAAGATCTGAGAAAGCTGTACGAGTGCAAATCTACGGGTGCCGTGACGACCCGTACGGCGTTGCTGCATGGCTTTCCACACGACGATGCGACTCACCAATATGCCTTCTTCGAGACGGGGAGTCACGTGTCGCGGGGCGACAAGGAGGATGCTAGTATAAACAATCTGGGCTATAGTCCGATCCCATTGGATAATTACCTAGACTTCATACGTGAGATCGATCGAGAGCGAAAGGACAGAGGTGAGGGCAAGGGCAAGGGCAAGGGAAAGATGAAGCCGTTTATCATTTCAGTCACGGGTTCGCCCGACGAAATAGCCGAGTGCTACCGCCGCATCGCGACATGTCAGTCCGTCGTCGTCGTCGATATCCCGCTTGCCATGGAAATCAACCTCAGCTGTCCGAATATCCCGGGACGACCACCGCCCGCTTACGAAGGCGCGGCTTTGAGGAACTACCTCGGAAGGATGACGGAAGCGGCGCGTGCGCATTCCATACCGTGGGGCGTGAAGACGCCCCCGTACACGCACGCGGGTCAGTTTGATATGTTGGTCTCGGCGCTGCGCGATTACTCTGGGGTCTCGTTTGTCACTGCGACGAATACTCTCGGCTCGTGTCTCGTTTTGGATCATGACGGACTCGAGCAGGTTTTGCCCGGCGCGGGAATGGGTATAGGGGGTATGGCGGGGGCGCCGCTACACCCGCTTGCGCTGGGGAATGTCGCCACGCTTCGGCGGATGCTGGATGAGAAGCCTGAGACGAAACATGTCATGTTGTTGGGGATCGGGGGTGTTTCTGATGCGCGGGGGTATAGGAGGATGAAGAGCGTGGGTGCTGACGCCGTTGGGGTCGGGACGGCGTTGGGGATTAAAGGGGTGGGTATTTTTGGGGAGATTGAGAAGGGGTTGATGGGAATTTGGGAGGTTTAAGATTTTTTATGTAGAATTGGTAATGCTTGGGTTGTATTATGATGATGGTGATGTTGACGGCTAGAATAAAGGATAGGGGGGGGGGAATTGATTATGAAAAGATATTGTTGCGTGTAAATACAAATTCCAAGTAGATAAGTTTCTTTTGGTCTACACCGAGAAAGGTACAGATTCTATGGTGAGCTCTTCTTACCTTCCTCCTCTGAGGGGTAAGGTTAGGTTCTTGCACTTTCCAGTTCTTGAAGATCTACCCACATACAACCAATTTAAAACCACGACGGATAGCGATCGCGACTACCTGAGCTCGTTTTACAACAATTCAGTTGTTTTCCATCTTTGGACGACATATATATTTGGCTATCATATTGATATAATATGGTGTTGGTTGGGAGATTCAATTCTGAGCTCTTGCAACCCCCCTCGCGGTTAACACAACCTACATACGTAATCCCTCAGCTGCTACTGGGGTAGATGGACGTTTACGCCACCTATACGTCTCTATGAAACATCGCAATCATGAGTGACAATACGCCTTTACTCGGTGTGTTGAACCCTTTACTAATGAATTAAAGGCAAAAGTGCATTATTATTATGAATGTTCCAGTCCTAGTCCTATCTATGCTAACTTAATCCCAGCCTCACCACCCGACGCCGAAAGGAATGATGAAGGCGGCTCAAGTTCACGCTTACGTCATGCTAGACTTCTCACCCGACGCTTCTTCACCTCGCGTACCAAGCACTGGATGATCCTGACGCTGGTGATTTTTGATATCGCCGGCATCTTGACAGACATCTTCATCGGTCTCATCACGTGCGAGTTGGGCCGGGATCATGAGCCCTGGGTGACACCATCACGGAACGCCTTGACCACTTTCTCTCTCGTCATGAGCTGCATTTTCATGGTAGAATTGGCGCTTTCTGTATTCGCCGATGGGTTGGGGTGAGTTTCCCAGCCTGTGCTTCTCCATTGCTCGATATATCTAGCTAAACAAGACGTGTACGAGTAGTTTCTTTTCCGAATGGTTCCATTGCATGGACGCATTTGTCATCGCCGTAGGCTTCACTGTCGATCTTCTGGAGCACGGCGTGGTTGGGGAGATCGCCTCTCTCGTGGTCGTATTACGGCTTTGGCGCTTCGTCAAGATTGTCGAGGAATTCTCGGTGGAACAGTCGGAGCAGACAGAGGAGCTTCGTCATCGTATAAGGGAACTCGAAAAGAATGTCCGAGAGCTCGAGGCCGGCTTGGCTTCTTCTACCTAGGTGACAAGCTCTCTTCCATCATCCTCGTTTGATTTCATTCTCTCAAGATATCTCGACACAAGCTTCATATTATCGAGAAATGCTAATCGAGTGTTGGCAGTCGGAGCCAAAAGGCTAGGATATCATTTTCAGGGGTATCATTCCCTATCTTATCTGGTATTATTATAGATCTCGGAGTATATCCGAAGGAGGTCCGTTTCTTCCCTAATCACATGCCACAGATAACCCGTGTATATATAGAGCTATCCCCATTTGTTTCCCAAGCTCGGTATTCCCTTCTTTTAACAAAACTCTTCATATGCGACCTGCAAGTCAAAGCATCATACTGTCTGACGTTTACAGCGCCACGTCTACCATAAATACACTCACCTCTCCTCCTGTACATAGTCCACGCCCGCCAGTGGACTCTGATATTGTTCTTTAACCCAAGCCCGGGGCGTCCCCGAATAGCCGTAATAGGCTATCCCATCCCTTTTTATAAGTTGGAGTGGATTAATGATGACTGCAGGTGACGTGCCAAATATGAGGTAATGCAGCGTCCAACACAGTGCTTCACTGCTTAAAATATATAAACCTATCACCACGTGGGTCAGGCCCCGATGGAAGGCCTAAAGTACAAGTAGGTATGCACCTTCCCGTCTACAATTTTGGTTTCGGGGAAGCTTCTTCAAGGCCAAGAAAAGACCTCCTGAGACGGATGTAGACAGAGTTCGGGCCTACTTATGTACTGTTGGACGGTTTACCGTTTACTGACCTTGACCTAGCACTCTGTACCATGCCTACAAAAGAGCAAGGACAAATATATCGCCTCTTATAAGTTATATAGTGGTGATATAACTTCCGATTCAAACGATCCTCACGCGCATGCTTGGCATATTTTCAGTATGCACAAGGATGAGCCTTCACCTGTGCAAGTCTGAGTTCGTGTTACAGGGCCTTTCTCGCCCGCTAGAACAGTGACATGGCTGTTATGGATGACTTTGGCTTCCGTACTTCATCTGTCGATTTCTAAATCTGAGGCATTAGGGAGATTTCTGTAGCTACATAGGTGGCTATGACATGGGCACATCCCTAGAGGCTGACGACGACGGCTTGCGTGTGCGAACGTTCTCGAGCTCACTCCGTCACCGGCGTCCAGAGGGGCGTCGAGGGCTTTCTTTCATTATTCCCTAGCACGACGTACAAGCTCTTATATATGTCCATCCATTCATTAATCCTAGTTCCACCCTTTTTACCATTCTATTCTACAACAGATCTCCATTTCCCCCAAACCTATTAAGATTTGCCTGATATACCGAAACAGCCACCACATTAAGGAATAATTCATCTACATTAAAACATCATGACTTCGTCCAAGTCTCTTCTCCTCACGCTGGCCTACCTCGGCCTTGCCAAAGCAGGCACCACAACCACGGCGACTGTCACTACAACCTCAACCTCGGCCGAGACGACCTGCGCGGCACAAAACATCCTCGATGCTTGCCTTGATACCACCACGGCCTACCTCAGCCTCTGCCCTACCACCGACTACAGCTGCCTCTGCGACAAATACTCGGCTATCATGACGTGAGTAGGAATATGAGCACCTGTCTTCCCATCCTTCAAACACTATTCAAGAGCAGTTGAAGATTTGACTCCAGTATCTAACCTATGATTGGAATAGATGTTTCGCAAATTGCCCAGGTGACAGCCGTCAGTACGAATACGAGAGTCAGAGACAACTATACTGGTAGGTCCATTTCAACCCCCCTTTGTCCAAGTCATTTTGTCCTCCTCCCTTCTCTCTGCCTTGCGTTTCTGTTAATATTCCTCTTCCCTGAATCTACGACCTTCTTTTTTACTTTCACTTTTTATCAAAAGGCCAGGCTTAACGTGTCTTGTGTCCTTTATAGTTATCTCTCCGTCCTGTAGTAGGCCTACCTCTTCCCTCTACCGACCTCACACACCCCTTTTCGTCTTATTTCTGTCCCATTTGTACACCAACTACTATCTTTAACCAAGTTCCCGATTTTGTGTGTTATATGCACCGGGAAAAACTCGGAATTGTGATGGAAGATGAAGACTTTGATGGTCTCGTCTACCCCTCACTTCTATGTTTCCCCCCGGTTCTTAGTACCCTTGTTCTTACCCTTTACCATGGAATATATCTCTTCTTTTTCGTATACGTACCCCGACTTCTCTTCTTCTTACAGCAAGCCAACCATCTCTCTATATCTATATATGTTCTTTTCCCCTCTAGATTACCTCCTCATCAACTACCCCTTTTTGGGACCCCCTTTTCCCCTCAAGCGTATCGTAGGATCCAAGGCCCCTTTTATACATCCCCCCAATCATCACACTGTCTGTTAATTTCATTATACGTTTTATTCCAAACCAACCAAGAATAAAAAGCACAACCGCTAAAACAAAATTGTCAACCCAACAGCGCAAACGCATCCGCCTTCCCCAGCACGACGGCAACGAGTAAGAAGAACGGTAGCGCAGCTACGACGCCCAGCGGGACATACGCCACACCGACGGGAACAGAAAAGCCAGACGACGACGACGACGAGAAGACGTCGACGTCGACTAAAACCGACTCTCACAAGTCTACTTCGGCCGCCTTCCCGCTTTCTTCTGCCGGCGCCGCTGAGATGATGGCCGGTTCGGGGGCTGGTGCCTTGGCTGCCTTTGCGGGCTTTGCTGCTGTCTTGCTTTGAGGAAATAGGGAATATGATAGGATGTTGGGAGGTAGTATGTATGATATATGAGAGCATATAAGGGTTTCTTTTTTCATAGATGGGCTGAGTATGTTATGTATGAAGGAGGAAGCCCATGGGAGGCGGGAAGAAAGGGGGAAGGAACAAAATAAAAGAGTTTCGCGGTAACTTTAGCCTAATAGTCCTCTACTCGTAGATCTAATGATTAGATGATCTAGATAAAGTTGCCGTTATGTAAATCTCCTCTATTTACCTCGTAGTAACTTTTCGGACTCGCCTTGGATGCAACATCATAGCTATACATCTATGTCATTAATTCGCAAAATATGCATGCATGACAGTATATTCACGTACGTCGAACCAATATAGCGGACCATATGAGAACCTTCAATAGGACCCAAACAAGACAGATTTTGGGCCTCTATACAGGACATAGAATTGCACTTTGACGCCTAAGCAAGACTGCTCATCGTATCCTATAACATCGTGGGATCTAGCCTTGATATACACATACTGGCGACAATAACAGGAATAACACGGGGAGGCTACCTTGTGTGAGAGAGGAAGAGGCTTTTCAGTCTTGACATAAAAGCAAGCAACGATATAATTGGACCCCAGTTTTAGTCTCTAAATCCTGGTGTATGGACTCGAACACGATAGGTAAAGTAGGTATGTATGTACAATTGAGCCCGACTCCTGGGAAACAAATGAAAAAAAGTCTTTTGTTTTGGTTTTTTTTCGGCCATGGTGAAAATTTACTTCCTGTGCCACATCCTCGTGATCTTGGTCTGTCTCATCTTTCGCTGCAGCTGGAAGATACCGTACATGAGAGCCTCGCTAGTGGGCGGGCATCCGGGAACGTAGACGTCGACGGGGACGATGCGGTCGCACCCGCGGACGACGCTGTAGCTGTAATGGTAGTAGCCGCCTCCGTTGGCGCAGCTTCCCATGCTGATGACCCAGCGGGGCTCGGGCATCTGATCGTAGACCTGGCGCAGGGCGGGCGCCATCTTGTTGGTGAGCGTGCCGGCCACGATCATCACGTCCGACTGACGGGGCGAGGCGCGGAAGATGATTCCCAGACGATCCTGATCGTACCGTGGTGTGGACAGGTGCATCATTTCGACGGCGCAGCAGGCGAGGCCGAACGTCATGGGCCAGAGAGACGACTGTCGCGCCCAGTTGGCCACTTGGTCGAGAGTCGTGAGGGCGTATTGCATCACGCCCTTCTTGGGCTCCTCGCTCGGCAGAAGGACTTCTCGGCGGGGACGGGCCACGCCACCCGTGGTGTGAGGCGCGACTGCCGAGGTCGTTGCATCTTTCTTAGGTGTCGTCGAGATGTTGGCGATGGATTGGAGAGGAACAATTCGCGCGGTCGGGTTCGCTGGAATAACGGTTAACGTTAGCACTTCGAGTTATTTGCCGGGATTTATAAATGCAAATAGTAGCAATATACACGGGGGGGGAGCTAAGAAGGAATAGCAAAGGTTGTGTCCACAAACCTCTCAATGCCAAAGTGGCCACCCTTCTTGAAGACGCCAGCATCTTGAGTCTTTTGGTCTTGAGACTTTTCCCCCGGCTCCCCGTAACAACAAGACGTTTTATCCGATTCGGATTTGGATTGTAGGTAAACGAAACAATATAGGAAATGGGGGAGCGGAGAGCTTTCTGGTTGAGGAAGAACGGGGAAATCTTTGTTGTGCTCAAGGGAGCTTTCGACTTCTTGGTCGAAATCAATCTATCAATCAACCATGAATTCGCCTCAACGCGATTCGGAGACAGCCACTTTCCCTTTCACTCAATTGACGTTGACGACCCAAGCTGTCTTTCGCCGCCTCGCTAAGCAGGAAATAAACCGCTCTGATTGGGTTAGCCCTGGAGCGGGCCGATGTTTAATAGTTTATCCGGGTCCGAATATCCACCATGTAACTTTTACTAAGGTAACTCGTAAATGCTCGTGCTTACCTAATCTAGTACATAAGTACATCGATAGCCGTGCTACCAAACCTCCCAACTCATCGTTCTTGCAACGGGAAATGCACGGTGATAATGCATCTCGTCGAGGATAGGTAAAGACGAGGAACCGTCACCCTTACTTACTGGATGGCACCGCTACTTGTATATGGGATCAAGAGTTTGTTACAATCGATAGATTCGCGCTTACCGACTTACAGTCTTACACGTACGTGTATATACCTACTCGTATATTCTCGGGCGAGAGAGACACATTCAAGTCGCCAATTCGACTAGGTATATGCAAAAGTATCATACTTTGGGACATCGACTGATATATTTGTACGGGTATTTATGGCTTTCATGATAGAGTCGGACCCTGGCCTAACCTCTGCCAGGTCAAAATACGTATGTCAAGTAAGTCGTTCATCTGATCATATGTAAATATACCCATGGGGTCGGGTAGTGCTGTGCCTCGACTCTGCTTCGAGAATAAATCATTCGAAAGGTTCAACTGGCTGTTCTCCAAAATGTGGTTTGCCAGTGGGCTTCTATGAGGGGATAAGAGCATTATCATCCAGCGCTTAATTAATCAAATCCCATGTAGACACGGAAACTTCACAGCTCAGCAGTGTACTCGTTTGTAATCCATGTCAGGTAATCACTAATCCATCGCCAACTCGTTGAGTCGTAGCCTCAAGTCAGGATGACCTCTAATACAAGTCTAGTCCTCAGATTGACAAAAATGAGGAAGAAGGGAAAAATGGTGAGGGCTCGGTTTCGGCAAGTATTAGCGAAGAACCTACCTACCAGCAGATCTGCAGGTCATACGAACCCCCAAGGGGCCCATGTAGGGTGTCCTGCAGCTGGCTTATTATAAGTTGTTCAAAGTGCTCATATGCACCCACTAGCCTAGGACACTCGTTCAGAAAAGGGGGTTGTCAAGAGGTGTGACAGTCGACCAGCCTTTCGGGTCGGGGGCAATAGGGGGGTAAGATGGTGAACATGACTGCGTTTTGCTTTTTAATGATTTGCCAGGACCGTTTTCCTGGCATAGCCCTCTTGTCAGCATTCCCTACGGCGTTATACCCTCCTTATAGATATTCTGAAAATGTCATGATTGGGTAAGCCAGTCAAACGGCCTGTCGTATGTGTCCCTTCTGTGTCCACTGGAGCGGTGTGATCCGAATTAAGCGATGGCATATCAGAAAATAGATGGCAAGGCGATATATTCTTGTCGCTTGTTATATATTTAACCTAGGTAGGTATATAAGAATCCTACTTTGGCGGGGGTGGAGCCTTGTAGATACACCAAAGGTTAATTTGGTTGGATCTGGCGACAAAGATATATCCCAGGATACATATGTATTTCCATTCCTTTCTGCTGTCGATGTTGGTGTAGGTGTCCTACTGAGTCGCGGCTGCTTAAGCTAGAATTGGCGGCGTATTTGTAGAATTGCCTAACGTATACGCGTACAACACCAACCTTTTTGGGAGATCAACACGGAAGGGTGTTACAATGCTTGTAAGGTTAGCAGTCTCTTTCATTTAAGTGCACAAAGTTCCGAGCTTGTACGAAAGTACCGAAATCAGCCACATACTGCGCAAGAGGGCGGCTGGCACTAAAAAATACTCGGATTCCAGGTTGTATCACTTACTCTTAATAAGAATGGAAGCTAGCAGGTGTGACCCGACGTCCAGTCACGAGTGATAGGTGATGTATCGTGAATCTTGTTCTGTAACCGAATAAGCTTGCAGCTTCTTTGGTACTGGGGACTGGGAGCCAAGGAAAATCCGGGGAAATGGCAAGACTCCCGTAACCCGCAAACCCAAACCGCAGTGGCTCCAGACCTGCCCCCCCACCAATGAGATTTACTACCGGGGCACGGCGGGGGTTGGTGGACCAGGAAAATGGCTGGAAAAACCCTTGACAAGGAGCCGTATGTCACAACGTCACTGTCCATCGGTCCTTTTCCAACCCCAGATCCAATCGGTATCCAGATCGCCAACCGAATATCGGCTGGTTTTTTTTCTCAAGCCACATTGTACTAGCCCCCAGCTGACAAAGTCGGTACTTAGACACGGAGGACGCAAAGCTTTTGATGTCGTCACATACGTGCATACCCTTTTGAAACACGCAGGACATAAAGTCCGGTTGTTGCATTTTTGCTGCCGCTGCTGTGGATGTGTACTGTACTCCTGTACACTCTAAGCAAAGTCCAAAACTACACGTAGACTCTCTGTGGTTCTGATGGCTTTTACAACTATGGTAAATATACTTGTCTAATGCTATTTTGATCACCAAATTGGTTCGGGCAGAGCCGGGGACCGTGCATAGGTAAATTGTCATCATTAACACCAACACCAACACCACCACCGCTCAGAGGTCTAGACAATCTTTACTTACTTTAATTCGGAAAAATTTGTCCTAACCTAGCACATTCCCTATCCATCTGTACGAGGTGGACATCTCATCCGTTGAGGGCTTTACTTCACAATCCGTGTCGCTCTTCTCTTCCCCTCACCTCGTTCGGTATCCATCCCCGACCCCGCTCAATGGCCACGTCTTATTGTTCAAATTGGCAATGTGCATGCGACCATTTGATCGTATGATTCGTCTAACGTTGGGATTATTGCAAACTAGAGCGGTAGTCGAATTCGATATCCGTGTTGTTTTATTTACTGTAGTGAACCTCCCAGGAGACTAGCATGTACTTGTAGATAGTATGGCTTTTCAACCTACAAGTACTATTTTGAAACAGAACTGTATACACGTATATGCGTAACAACATCAGGTACTACTATTCTTGTTGCCATTGTGCACATGACACTGTCGATTATTGGTTACCTATACAGTTCCGCTCCCTTGCCCTGCTAGCCGCAATGCGACCCTCTTAACCTATGTACTTTGTCGCTTGGTTTGAGGGTCTATCTACGTGTACCTACATAGGCTAGTCGCCAGTTTTGTTAGAATCTGCTGGTGTAGATATTCATCATACCACATCCGCATTTTTTCCCTCCTCACCGCATCTTACATGCATATCGGGCAGCCTAATCACCTTGCGTGGAAAGAATTGAAAGTGCAAGAAACAAAACGAAGCCAATGGGAATATCAAAATACCTCAATTTGTGGTGCACCTACTATGAAAACCATTCCACACAACCCTAATGTTGTAGGTTGATATGAGATACGCGACCAAGTATTTGTAGCGCTACTGAGATGGAGGGTGTAGGGTGTACCCGACCTGACATGTATTAGGTAGAGTATCTGTACAGAATACTTTGAAAAAGGGGGTGCTTATCGGGGAGACAGGTGTGTCTTATCGGTACCTAGTACCTCAAAAATACAACAGGTCTAGGTTAGCAGACGCAAGTATCAAACCTACGCGTACCTACTGCGTAATGTATGCTGTAATCCTTTGCCAGGTAGGCTAAAAATTCGTTGTTCGAAACCTTTGCCTCTCATTATAATCCTCTGCCGCGATCCTTCACTGTTTATAACCTATCATCTTCAAGTTGACGCGATCCTTCACTGTTTATAACCTATCATCTTCAAGTTGACGCGATTCCTTTTCTGCATGCGGTGACCAAGCATACCAAGCACATGCATCATTAATGACTGACACGGGGTTGGTGGCATCCGGTTGTTTACCCTCTGACGGTCCTCCGCAATCTTGCCTTCTTTTGATCTCTGGCCAGGTACCCATTCTGCAGCCTGGTCTACCTACTTATGTTATTGGTATAATCCTACTGTCACCTGAGGGTCATCCTCAAGTGGCATGACTTGACTTTCTGTTTGCCTACTTGGACATAATCCGTGGACCTTCAAAGCAACCTAACTTTAGTACATTCCCAACATGATTGCAAATCGCGCAATGGCAGTTTGCTAGTTCTTTGGGCTTTTGTTATATTCTCTCCTCGTTGAATATCCTTCGCGTCGTCAGGTTCGGGGTGCGATTGCAGGAGGTTAGGTACTGCTCAGTGCTAGCCATCTCATTAGCCATCGCAACATCTGCCTAGTCTGGCAATATCTGGTACCTAGCCTGCCTACGAGTACCTACTTCTGTGACGAGTGCCTAGTGGTACCTTGGCCCTTTTCAGGGCCAAGTTTGTCACGATAGTCATCGGTGGGCCATCGCCGTCCACCAATGAAGCCGATCCAGCTCATTCTCGACAGCGATCCACCCCTCTGTCGCCGCACTAATCTCGCTAAACGAGCTACTGTAGAAGCAGGATTACGGGGTCACCAGAGACGGGGCTTTTAACTTGTCCCTGTTCCTGTCCCTGGTCCTGTCCCCGTTTCTGCCCTGTTCATTGCCCGTTCTCGGTGTCGTTGTTGTCAAATAAGTGCCAGGTTTTTATGCGGTCGATGTACCGTACACGAGACATTACACCCTGCCACTTCCTACTTGTACACCTATTGTCCTTAAAGAAACAGCGACGGAACTCCCCGAGAACCCCTACCCCTACCGACTCCGTCTGTTCAACAAGGCACTCCTCACTATTTTACTTCTTACAACCAGAACAAGAAAAAAATTAACAACAAGAAGCGCAAGAACGACGACAACGACGACAACAACGACAACGACCGTGACGACTGAAAACGACAGCAACGACGACAATAACGAAATAGCAGTTTAACGAGGCAAAATAAAAAACAACATAGCGAATCAAAATCTGCAGTCGTCCTATTCGCTACCTCGAGCTGGCCCTCGATCGCTAGGTAGTCTAGGGCTTTAAGCTGTTGGCCGAGCGCTGCTCACCTGGGCTCCTATTGCCGTTCTTTGGCTCCCGTATTAGTCGACTTGTGGGAGGATAAAACATGTCGCCGTGCCTCGTCAGAAACGCCTTATCTTGCCTTTAGCGACGACGACAAGTATCCAGCTTTCCGGTTTTCCCTCTCAGTCTGCCGCTCCTCGTGAGTGCCGGTGTTTTGTTATACGAGCGAGCCCCCGACTCTTTCTCGGTCGGCACGAACTGATGGCCATCTCCGACCTCAACGGTCATTCTCCAATATGACCACGCCAATGTCAAGTATATGGACGGGGCCAGAGGAGTATTCTAGCCGCGGACCTCTCGCATTCGCCGTCACGACAGGAACGCTGGCCCTGGCTACTGTCTTCGTACTTGCCAGAGTGGGTTGCCGCACATTGATCGTACGACAAGTTAGCTGGGATGACTACTTTATAATCATCGCATGGTTCCTTGCCTTCGGCCTTAGCTTTGCCATCGATTTTGGGACGGCCAAGGGACTCGGCCGCCATGATGCGGACATCCGTGCCGACGAGTGGGACCCGCTGAGACGCTCCGAGTATACCTTCACCGTTCTATACAACCCAGCCCTCATGGCCTTCAAGACGTCCGTCTTGATATTCTACCTGCGTCTATCCAAGAACACCCAGAAGGTGTTGCGACTGGCGTCGTGGGCAACTTTGGGTGTCGTGAATATAGCTGGCGCCGTCTTGACGCTTCTCAACATTTTCCAATGCCGGCCCATCGCAGCAGCGTTCAACCGCACGGCCCAGCCAGGAGAATGCATCCCCTTGCTCACCGAGTTTATCTGCTCCGCTCCTATCAATATAGTCACCGACCTCGCTATTCTCGCCCTGCCTTTACCTGTCCTCACCAGTATGAGGTTACCACCGAGACAGAAGATCATATTGATCATCACTTTCGCACTAGGAATATTTGTCACTATTGTGGACGTGATTCGAATATACTATCTCCAAAAGGCAATCAACGATGCCCCTGAGACACCATCGAGTAACCGTGAAGCGTCGTTTGGAGGGTCCCCGGAATTTGCTTGGAACGCCTCATTGGCGCTTCTATGGTCCGCTGTCGAGGTGAATGTTGGCATTGCCTGTGCTTGCATTCCAACGCTGAAACCTTTGATCATTCGCATTCTTCCCGCCATGCTCATCGATCCCCATGGTAGCACTCGCAGAGGCTCCGATACCGCCGAAAAATCCTCTACCGTGTTATCCACCGTCCGATCGACAACTGTGAACAACGCAGCCGGTTGTGACTCTATAGCCGTCCCGCCCACCGCATACCAGGAACGACAAGACAGCGACGAAGCAGATTCCCCACCTATAGCCGGGCAATCCGAGTCTGATATAGACGCGCAAATATCAGCCATGGAGTTTCTCACCACTCCAGATATGGTGTTTGACGGTACTTACCGAAACCAGACGGGTCTAACCAACCCCACAACTTCTGGGGGCAATGAAGTGTCTGGAGTTTACTTTGGCTTTGTCAACATGCGGAAGCCGAGAAGCATGATACGGACGTCAGTCAGAGACTCGTTCAAGTACTGCACCATAGTCACCATCCTATTTCTTCTGTGGGGATTCTCTTACGGACTTCTCAACACACTTTCCAACGTCGTCGCCGAGATATCACACATGACTGTCCCGGAGACACTTGGGTTAACTAGCATTTACTTTGGAGCCGGATATTTCTTTGGGCCCCTCCTGGTGGGGGAATGGATATTACGGCATGACGAACATCAGAGACTCAAACTAGAGAAGAGACGGAGAAATAGCAGTGTTGATGACAGTATAGGCGGTTTTAAGGCAACTTTTAGTAAGCAAGAAGGATTCCCATCACCCGCTCCCTACTTCTGGGGAATAATCGTATTAGGGGGGCTGTTGTTAACCACCTGGTGTGTAGTACTGGGATTATGCATATATGGTGTTGGGACTATCATATTTTGGCCCAGCGCCGTTCTTACTTCCTTTGCCGGTTTTTTGATATCCAACTTTGTCGTCGGGTTTGGGCTAGCAGTGCTGGAGAGTACGTACCCGTCCTTTCTTGACTCGTTCTTGTGCATAGGAGGTATTGACCGGTTCATCTTTGTAGCTGCGGCAAACCCGTTTATCGCTCTATGTGGGCCTTTGGACTATGCTGAAATGAGATTACTCATATCTCAGGGCTTCCAAGCGGTTGCTACTGTCCTGAGTGGTGTCCTCGCCCAGAAGGTTTTCTTCGTGCAGCTCAGTAGCGAGGGCTATACAGGGTCCAAAACCCTCCTCGAGGTTCAGTGGACCTTTTTGTCCATCACGCTCCTCTGTGTTGCACTCGCGCTCTTCTTCTATTACATGCCTCTACCGGAAGTCGTCGATGCAGAGATGGAGCACTCGACACGATACCTACCGGTAGACCCTAGGAAGCGCAGTATCTTCGGTTTTGAACTCCGAACCTGGAGTCTAGGCCTAGCAGTCCTTGCGCAATGGACTTATGTTGCTTGCCAGGAGACTATGAGTGTCTTTTTCCGTGACCTCCTGATACCCAGCGTCGATGGGTCGGTAGTCACGGCCACTACTGTCGGAACGAGCGGCTTGCGGGAAGAAGCATTCGAGGGTGCACAGAGCCTAGCCCTTCCGATCAACGACCTTCTCATGATTTCTCACGCCGCCTTTGCCTTGTCACGCTTCCTCGCGGCTTACCTTGCCTATCTATCGCCAACTCATCCAAAGGTGCCTCAACCGCGAACGATTTTGAACCTGTCTACGGGGCTCTGTATAGTCACGGCTATCTTGGTAGCAGCTCTCCGTCCAACGAACCCGAACATCCTTATCATACCTATTGTCCTCTTCTTTTTCTTTGAAGGGCCGATGTGGCCTCTAATCTATACGCTTGGCCTACGAGGTCAAGGAAAGCGCACCAAGCGAGCGGCGGCATATATAACCATGGGAGCATCAGGGCCGGCTTTTTGGCCGTTTGTGGGTAAGTTCACGCACGCTTACCGTTTCTGATGTCGGGCGTCGGACAACAACTAGCACGCAAATAAAAGTTGGAGAGTATTATACTGAGTGGCTAACTAATGTTTTGTAGTGTACGCTATCCATGAAGGAGGTGGTAGCTACCAGACGGCTTTTGCCTTGGTACCTGCGCTCCTGGTTATTTCCGGCCTATTTGCTCTCTTTCTGGATCTCAAGCACGACGCCAGAGCTTTGGTCGATGCTCGTGTTGGTGCGGAACAACAGCAAAAGATACAAGACCGTGCAAATAGAGAGATGGAGCTAGACGCGATCATCGCGGCTAGGAGGCGAGCGTCTATAAGCGGGCTTGTTCCGGAGTATGAGAGGTTCAACTTTGTTAAGAGGCTGTCGATTGCACTTGGCAAACGTCGGAGAAGCTCTGAGCGACCGACAGCGGAACATCGGGAATCTAAAAGTAGTGGTTCGGAATAGAATCTGGGTGCGAATTTCCGGTTTATGGGTATATATAAAAACGACAGCATAGCGTATGGGGATATGATACCCGAGTAGTTGGCTCTACTCAATTGATATTTTTTTTGGCGAGGTTGATTTTGCAACCATGAAGATATATCCCTTTTTTTTTTGGTCCGAGGCGCATGAGAATCATATGCTAATTTAGGTACTTAACGACGTCATTTACATCTTAACTCCGAGCGGTTACACAACAGTGGTGAGGGCTTCAAGTGGCTACCTATTACCTAGTCAGCAGGTACTGTAGGTATGTACACGTATGCATGCTGTGTGCTTGGTGTAACGGCATAGCATCATGTCCAACTTGAGGAAATTCCCGGTTGTGTCTTAGATTACGCGCATGAATGTTGTAAACTAGAGGCTTTTGATACATGATTTGTTTCGAATTCTGTTCGAGTAGGTATTATTAGTAAGCTGAGATCTGGGGTTTTCATTCGAGACCATCGTAGATTACGAGTAGTGCAAGCCACAGAGAGCTATAATCTCCGCAAATAACGGCTTTTTAGTGGGACCGCTCCGGATAGTCGGGGAAAGCAAAGAACATGAGGTCAACGGTAGTGAGCTTACCAATCAATCACTACATACCTAATGTACGTGTAATAGGTTACTGTGGCTTTTGTACGCAAACTTGGAAGCCAACACATTCAGACATAGATTATCTTACATAGGTGTAAATTAGGAATAATTACGGCGCAACAGCGGAGACTTTCTCTTCAATCTGTTTAATTACATACTCCTGGTCATATACGAGTGAGTACCTATATCTTTAACGCCCAGGGTTCGGAATTCGGATTGAAGTAGTCTATGTTAGGTTAGGTTTACTTGTCTGTCTGTCTGTCTGTCTCCTTCCAGTCAGACAATTAATTAATTCACCAGCTCCAGACACGTTCTTTCGGCTCTCGGACTTAGATTCATACACACCTGCGATCATACATGCATCTGTTCTCCAGAAGTCACGAATGAGAATCGGATATGGTCGATGGTAGTCTGGTTTCTTTTTTCAGTGTATATTTCACCAATCTACTACATCTATCTGTCCTTCACGCTGAGAAGTAGGTATGGCGGCTAGACGAGGGTCGGCTGAGGAGGATACGCCCCTGTTGCGGTCCGATGATGGAGGAGAAGAAGATGATGTCGGAGTAGAGGAGGAAGAGGACGACATGGACATTCCCAACCAGACAGTTACTAGGAAACGGGCCATTGCTATTATTCTGAGTGTTTATGTTTTGATTTTCTTATTGGGTATGTTTTGTTTCTTTTCGCTCTTCCAAATCCACATCGTGCATTGTATGTTTGTTTGTTTGTTTGTTTCACTTACTAATCATATGAATATAATAGCAATGAACATGAGCGGAATAACAATGGCCCAATCGACCATAGCGGAAGATCTCGAATCATACGAGAACGCCATGTGGTTCACCACGTCGTTCCTCGTCGCCGCATCGTCCATATCGCCGCTCATCGGGAAGTTGGCGACGATATTCTCGCCCAGGAGCATGGTGCTGGTCTGTTCCGTCTTTTTCTCGGCCGGCTGTCTGGTCACTTCACAGGCGCATTCTTTCGAGGTCTTCATCCTTGGCCGGGTCATCACCGGTATGGGAGGAGGTGGAACTGTGATTCTGGCTTTTATCTTGATTCTGGAGTTGACGACCAAGAGGAATCGGGGTTTGTATATTGGTCTCGCGTGAGTATATATGTTCACATTGGGTTTTTCCTTTCTATTGAGCTTACGCTAACTACCTATCATAACAACAGTAACGCCGGCGTTACGAGCGGCGTCTCACTCGGAGCCGTCATATTCGGCGCACTGATTATGAAAACCGGCTGGGTAAGACTTATTCATGGATTCGGGTCGCACTTTTACTGACAGACAATGAATGACGCAGAGACCACTATTTTGGATCCAGGCGCCAACAAGTCTATTAGCCGGCTGTGCCATCTTTCTCAGCATCCCTAGGCACTTGAACTCACCCGGTCAATCCAAGGATAGTGAAGTAGTGCCACTTGGCACCAAACTGAAGAGACTCGACTATCTCGGTGCAGTCTTTCTGGTATGTATAATACCGTTACGGCCTGCTTGATAGGACTCACGCTTATGATCATGATGTTGCGCAGACTACCACTGTCGTTCTGTTTCTGTTTGGACTATCGGGAAATATTCAGCCCATCCCGCTTGGCTCATCGGTCGTGACGCTGGTCATATTTGTTCTGATTGAGAAATATGTTGCGCAAGACCCGATAATTCCGCTCGCGGTTTTACAGAATCGTGGTGCCTTGTTATCTTGCGTTTCTCAGCTTGGTTTTAGTGAGTCTTTTCTAATTTCTAAGTCTTTTTTTCCCTCTTTTCTGTTTGTTCAAAAGACAGGGGGGAAAAAAGGAGAAATGTAACTGACCTTTACCCAACCAACAGTGGCCGCTCGGTGGACGGTATTGTTCTATACGCCCATGACGGCACTTGCCGTGTTCGGCTTTAGCCCGGCAGCCAGCGGCAGTATACTTATTCCGACCAACTTTGGCTTTGGACTGGGAGGCCTTCTAGTCGGCGTAAGTTCTTCCTTCCTTCCAAGCTGCGTACCGACCGGCCTGATTGGATAGTGCCGATACGACTTGGCCCCTCGAGACGTTTACTTGAAGCAAGCTCACCAACCATTTATTTCCTAGGCATTCCACATCCGCCGCACAGGCAGTTTCTGGGCCCCGAGCCTCGCATTCGTCTTTCTATTCGGCATAAGTCTCGCCGCGCTCTCCGTCTCGTCGAGACAAGAGACGCCGTTCGGACTATACGTAACCATAGTCTTCTTCAACGGTTTCTTTACCGGCGGGGCCCTCAACTACACCCTAGCCCACCTCCTACATCTCACCCTGCCGGAGACACACTTCGTCGCCACGAGCTTACTCGGCACCTTTCGCGGGTTCGCCGGAAGCTTCGGTAGTGCCATAGGCGGCGGCATCTTCACACGCGCATTGCGAGATGGTCTTGAAAGGGGCTTCGACGCCCTCGACGGTGATCGCAAGGATCTTGTGAGAAAATTGATAGGGAGTCCGCTCCTCGTGTACCATGGCGACCTAAGTGATGCTGAGCGCGCCATTGCTGTAGATGGTTATAGCGAGGCGTTGCGCGTCCTGTTCCAGGCTGCTGTCGTGTTGGTGGCGTCTGTTTTGGTTTTGCAGGCTGCGGCGGGGTGGAAGGGACCGGGTGATAAAGTTGCGGATGTTGAGGAACGGACGGAGGAGGAGTGAATTTTCATTTAATTCGTTTACCGGTTATGGTTGGTATGGTCTGGGTGGTAAAGGTAAGATGGATAGCTTTATTACGTACTTGGGTTTTTATTTTATTTTATTTTTATAGATTTCAAGGAACAAGCAATTGTATTGAATTTCCACGTACCTTTCTTTTCCCCACCTCTCCCCCTTTTCCTTTTATAACTGAACCTCGACTCTCCAGTCTACGCACGTATACAGATGACAGAGTGTGACCCGTTAAAATCGTCTTCACGTTGAATAATTGCCCTGCTAAACTTCGGCCTACCTACATATTATGTAATACATATCTATGGACAACCTAGGTTAGGTTAGGTAGCTTAGTCATGGAAAGTAAGTAAGTAGTCCGTCCAACTACCCAGACTTGGTAGACTAGACGCAGGGCTAGAGTGATGGAGGTAATTCCCAGTCTAGCCCACCAAAAATTAAAGATCCATCAAAGTAAAGCTAGTAAGGTAAGGGAAACGGCATGTCCGTCCGTTATCGGTTTTCGGTTCGGCTCGGTTCTAGCCGCGCATATTTTGTCTGTCTTGTGACTTTTCCCGAGGGGCCGGAGATGATGATTTATCTTTCGTATTATATGTGTATTATGATTATTATTATTAGAAAAAGACACCTGATTCTAGATTTTATTCGACCTCAAGTTATACATGGTACCTGCATTATTACGTAGTATGTAAGTCTAAGGGGTACTAAGACAGGGAAGAGAGGCTATTGTAAGGAGAATCTTCTAAGAACCTTTATACCATCTGGATTCTAGCCTCATCTTCGTACGATTGTTTTACGCATATAATATTATCTGACAAGCCGCTACCTACCAGTCGGGAGGTACGAAGCGGGTCACGACTATCTATCTATCTATACTTATTTAACTTACTAGGTATCTTTCTAGAACCCGCTTGTTCGTCACGGGTCAGACTACCTTAACCTTAGGTAGTTTGACTAGTTACCCACGTGTATATTTACCATCACATCACCTACTTGCCCGGTTATTCATACGCACGTAAATTACTTTATATCTTACATGTTTGTTACTTTTCTACAAGTTTGTGTTTGATTTTCTTAAGAGTGTGTAGGTTAGGTACTATCATCTACCTATGTCCAAAGCTATATATATATATCTATATGCGGTTATAAACACAGTCAGTCAGTGACCTCTTTCTACCGTACTCCCGTGCTCCCACACCGGCCGAATTATGACCGTGCTGTCTAGACTCTTAGACAATGAATGAAAGCCGCGGGTTAACAAGAGACCGACTTTTTAGCTCGGTATTAAAACCTACTTTAGTTTCATTTTCCAAAGGGTAATTATTAATTAGGTACTTACCTAGTAGTCAGTTCTTCGAACCCGCCTTTCGTTCATTAATATGAGGGGGCCTCGACTTGAACTGACTAAACTAATCATCTTCCTGGCCCGCTTAATACGACTCGTGCCCGCCACTTTATTAGACTTTTTAAAGTACGATCAGAATAAAAGAAAGGGACTTTACTTGAACCCTAGGTTAAGGGAAAATAAAACGGGGGATATGATAAAGGGGTGGGGGGAGTGACGGGATGAAACACGGCCACACTACTACTACTACTATTCCCCCATCTTTATCATTCACTAGGACAACAAAATACACCACCATATGGTATGATGACGATATCACTTGAAACCATGGACCTCGTAGACGTATCGAATCGTCTGATGGCTGTGAGCCTACAACAACAACAACGACAACAACAAGAAGAATCACACCAACAAAATCCTGTTGTCATCTCGAAACCCAAAAACGAAAAAAAAAACCAAGATGAAGAAGAAGAAGAAAAAGAAGGAGTACAACGACAACAACAACACAACCAAAGATCATCCCCCCTATCGCCGCCACGACGGGCATTCACAACCTCGGCCTACCTCTTACCCACGGCGCCAGTATCCCGCGTCACCAGTCCGGGCACAACAACAACAACAACAACAACAACAACAACAACAACCACACCAACCCCAGACCGAGAACGAGAAAGACAAGACTCGTACTTTTTCTTCCCTCCCCAACCCCTCACCACCACCAACACCACAATCCCAACACCATGTCCCCAAAGAACAGCAGCAGCAGCAGCAGCAGTATTCCCCCCTCGTTCCCTCCCCCCCTCCTCCTCCTCCCCTCGCATAACAACCCGCTCCTATTCGGTAATGGACTACGAGCCCATCCCGCTGCTCTACAGACCAGGCACGACCCTCCAACTATCCCACCTGCCCCCGGAACTCCACTACGCCATCTTCTCCTTCCTCGACCCCATCGACAGCGTCTGTCTCGCCCTGACGAGCCGTCACTTCTACGCCATCCATTGGCGCTTACACGGACGAGTCCCCCTATCCGCTCGACGGGAGGGTCCGAACGATATGGAATGGATCTGGCGCCACGCCGGCCCCTTCCTACTCCATCGGAATAGGAATAATACCGGCGGCACTGCCCGTGACAAGAGGAATTCCCTGGCCATGTTGTCGCCGAGGGGACAGGTGTATTGTCGGAAATGTCGCACCGCTAGATGTGAGTTGAATAAACATATCGCAGAGTGGATGATGATGACGACGACGGGTGGAGGAGGAGGAGGAGGGGGACGGAGAAAACTGGAGTATTGTCTTGTGACGGAAAAGTTTGGTCCTCCTCCTCCTCCGGCAGATGGTGGTGGTGGTGGTGGTGGGGGGAATAATGTTAAGAGTTTTTGTTATCGTAGTTCGCCTAGACATCCGAATAGGTGTGGGAGACATACGAGGAATCAGAGACCTATTCGGCTTGTCTAACCTAGATGGATGAATGGATGGATGGATGGATGGGCGGATGGGGCTGTTTTGATTCAATATAGATAAGGAAGTACTTCTGAAGGGTTTATGTTTTATCTGAGGCGATCTGTTAGGTAGCGTGGTGTTTCCGGACATGTGAAGAGAGATATAACCCACCTAACCTACATAACACACTAGCCCCTATATAAACTAATACAGATATATATTGTCATAGTGGTCTATAACGGAGTAACAGGACTCAACGCACACGAGGAAGAAGCGGTTCGACACTGATAGTCGGATAAATCTCTCACAACACAATTACGATGTCCTTCTCAACCATACATGTCAGCAATTCTCGTAAAGTCATACCTAAATTAGTTACCCATATATAGATACGCATGTCCACAGGTTACGAGCTCACGGGCAGACAGTTGTGGTTTTTAAAAAAGATGTTGGCTACCTATTTTGGTACGCTACAGAGATTCCTTATACCTCTTGAGAACCTTGTAGCCCCGAACGCCTAGTAACTGAAAAGAGAAATACACAGAGGCCACCTCACTGCAGTGCTCGACATAACTTTGTTTCCGCCTTTCTAGAACGAGTATGCCATTATTGCAGGGTTTAGGGTGCTGCCACTCCTCGAGGCACTCGGGGAAAACAATCGAATTGTAATCCTTAAGTCACCCCTGAATTCTTTCCAGGGTCGAGTGTCGGCCTGTGGACGTCGCGCTCGGGGTAGCAGGGGTAGTGGTGCAAGTCGCCACTAGTCTCGCCTCGGAGCTGGAGTATCTCCTGGCGATAGCACTGACATATTGGGCGACGACGATGATGGTTTTGGCATTTTCCATGGTTATTGGTTATTGGTTATAGGCGTGGCGATGGTGACGGTGATTGCGGCGTTGGTCGATGCACGACCAACGATGGCGGGTCGATATGAAATCGTCAGAAGGCTCCTACCGTTTCTTGACGCTGGGTCTGGGCTTGCACTCGTCCCCCTGGACTGGGTGCAAGACGACTTTATTAGGATAACTTGGGCTGTTGCCCGTAAAGCCCTTGTTCCAGTCATAGCCGACAGCATAGGCAAAGATGGTACCGGAACCGTTGAAAGCCGTGGCCGTGATGCTACCACCGACGGTCGGATAACCTTTGAGTCTATGTTTAGCATCCTTATCCCAGAAGTGGAATGTGCCGTCGCTGCCGGCCGTGCTAAACGTCCCGTGTTGAGGGTGGAAAGAGATATCGTTGACCGCGTGAACCGGCGTGTTCGTCCCCGTCGCCGTGTCGCGGTGGCATTTGAAGGAAAAGTTGGAGCTGCGTCGCACATGTTAGACTAACAAATACAACATGTGAAAGCCAGAGAGAGCAACTAAGTGTGTATAACGTACCTGGCGTCCTTATCTTCCACGTATTGGATGGCGCAGCGGCCCTCGATACTGCCTATGGCAAAACCATTGGCGTCCGTAAAGCAGCTGACAACTCGAGTCTGCCACTTGAGAGGGCTTTGTATGGTCTTATAGAATTTCATCGGATCTTGAAGATTGATGACGTTGATGTACCTGTCTGCCAAGCCGACAACAAGCAGACTGTTGCGGACATCCATCGAGAAGACGCGATCCTGGCATGTAACGGTCCCGACCGGGGCTTGCGATCGAAGATCCCAGTATTTGATCGTCTTGTCCCACGAGCCCGTCACGAGCATGGGGCTATTCGAGTTGGGCAGCTCAAAGAATCTACACGCCTTGACGGCGCTTTCGTGTGCTGCAACTTGTATGGTTTGAAGACTCGCTAAATCGCACACCTTGGCCTGTTTATCCGCGCCGCACGACGCGAGTTTGGTCCCATCCTACGAGGCTGGTTAGCAGGAACGACGAACCAACACCAGCGAGACACACAACAATACCTTGCAGAAGTCTACGCCGAAAACAGCATTCTCGTGCTCGTAAACATGTTTCCCCTCGCTAGTACCATTGGCAGCTATTTGATATATCCGGACCTTCTTGTCCCAGCTAGATACGGCAAGGATGTCGGCAGTAGGGGAAAAGACGAGGTCGGTGACGGTGTCCTCGGGAGGGTTTGCAACATCGACGTCGTTTTTTAGGTCGCCGACAGTATTACTAGTATTGGTGGCGGGGGTAGATGTACCACCGAAGAGAGCCATTTTGGCAGGGCGTCGAGGTCCTCAAGGGAGAACACGTCAAATGTGTGGTTTATAGCAGTACTGAGTTGGCGATGGTAATACTGTCTGCTGTCGCAAATGTTGACTTGGGGTGAATGTGCAAATATCAACAGAAATAAATCATATTCCTTGTCTTGAGTATTTATGCGTCAGCTTCCCGTCAAGTCAAATCCTTCCCTTGATACCCCCAACGTACCTTGAATGCTCCCAACGTGACTGAAGGTGCATGCGTTCAGCGCGGTTATTCATTGAGCACGTTGGTTGACGCGAAAAGTTCCAATTCAGCTGGCTTCAGGCAACCTTGAACCGCTGAAGCTTTGACCAATAAGACAATTGTCCATAGAGGAGGGCTCCACCGGATACATGAGGTACCCTTGTACACAGTAGACACATGGAGGTACATTGGTACATGAGACAATGGTTGTTTGATAGGTCAAAACTCATTGTTTCTCTATCTACCATATCCACTTCAATGTACCCAGGTATTTACTGCCCTAAAAGACTTCTACATGGGCCCCACTTAGAAAACCCCTACAAAAGCAGACCAAACTTCAAGCAAGAAAACTTTCTCTTCTCTCTTCCTTCCTCAACCCCCTCGCCCAACAAATCGCTATCGAAGCTACAAACAGAGACTTTGATCTTCTTCATCGTCTCGTCCTTTCCATTCAGCTTTGGGAGAAAGTCCCCGGACATCTCTTTACTCGTTTTTTCTCTCTGAGATGGACTTGTAAAAGAGACTGCGGAAACGCGCCGCCATAGAAGCACAGTGGCTTATATTCACCTCTTTACGTTCGTCATTCTGTAAATATTCCCCAGCATGTTTCGCATCTGCCCCATCCTACCCGGGTTTCGGCCTGTAAGAAAACCGGTTCTGCCCACCCCCACGGTGCCGCGCATCAGAGTTTATGCTCGTCTCCCGCTGGCTTTGAGGCACCCTATGGACGAAGATACGAGTCCGAGGTCTCTTGGCTAGGGTGTTTGAGTGTTCTCTTTTGATACCATTGTGCTCGTGTGGCGGCAGGATCGGTGGTTGGATGGACGTGGATCGTGCGTGTTGGTGGGAATGACATCATGGACGTGGGTAGAATCCATTTTTGTCGAGTTCGACAGTTATGCGATTGCCTCGACCTGCTCACTTGTCGGGTAGGCTTGGTTACTCGATGGGGCTTATTCTTGGTGCGAGGGGGTTCATCACCAAATGATCTTTTTCATATGGTGTCCTGTGGGTGTTGGCAACTTTGGTTCACGGTCGGCTTACGTTTCCGTATTTGCACCTGGACTCTTATTTTACACTCTGGGTTTCGTGGGAAGCCATCTTCAAGTGTCTGGTGCTCATCCGGAAACGGTCGGCTTGACAACTCATGTTCATGTGATGATATCCATTATAGAGTCAAGCACTGAGGTTTCACAACGTGGACCCCTTGAAGACTACAAATGCGTTATGGTATCTGATGGACATTTCTCTTTTGGAATTTCTTATTCCAAAACCCAGATCTGAGCTGGTGTAGCTCGTTGCTGCTGTCAGCAAACTTAGACAAGATACTATATAGTAAATGCAATCCTCTGAGGATATGGATATTTATAAAAGAACAAACCACATTGACAAAACATGTGCTTTATGACACAATGTCCAACGCCGTCCAACCGCCAGCGTAACCTGATTATATAAGATTGGATATCACAAAGTTCATTTCACATTAATCCCCCCAGGACGACTTTGCCAACATTGGCGACCTCTTGCTTTAGGCCTGTCCTGCTCGAGTCTTCGAATTCTTTGACCACCCCTTGAATAATGATTTTACGCACTTTCTGGTCTGCCTTTGTAAACATTTCTGCAACTGCAGGTGTGCATTCCTTGGGACTGGCCAAGAGGCCCATGAGGTGCGAGTAGCAGTCGATAAGCACATCGCATAGCGTCGCAAAAGTCTCGAAAAAGTCGGGATCGAAGGGTAAGTTTGGCGTTAGCAAGTGTGTGTACTCCTCGCCGGGTAGAAGGTCGTTACCCTCTCCCCCGAGCCCGAAATTGATCACGTTCGCCGGTGCATTGATCGCCGACCCATCCTTTGCAACACTAGCACCATTCGAATCAATGTACTCGAGGTTGGTTGCACCCGACTGGCGGCGCCCCTTGCCGCCTGGCCGACGAAACATCTGCGGCAGGCGGGCGCGTGATAACGAGCTCGAGCTCACTCCATTCTCTGTGTGAATTTGTTGATAGGAATCGAACTCGGTAAGGAGGGTATTAAGGGAGCGTAGAAATTCGAGGGGCGTTGTTGAATTGAGGTCGATGACCACGGGTAGGGAGAGTCCCAAAAGAAGGAAATTTGTCGCGCGGCGAGCCAGTTTTCGAGGGTCGAAATACGGCATACGCGCCAGGTCTGGCTTATCGAAGAGGAGAGTATTGAACCAATAGAACCGTCCTTCGTTCCTACAGCGAAACGTTCAAGTTAGCAGGAACCATAACCGTTAGATTCAAAAAGGTCCATCATCGCCCGGTCCTAAAACACAAATAGGAGAGAACTCACGCTTTGCGCAAATAACCCAATGTTGATATCCGCTTATTCACAAGGTCTTGCATATGACTATGTAACGATGGCGCTTCTGTTGGTAAATTCGGTACGGCGGACTGGGGAGACGTAGCGGACGGTCCAGACAGGGTATGATGCAGCCCGTGAGAAGAGGGGGCGGATATCGTACGGCTCATCATCTTGGAGAAGGATTCGGCTGTTGTGGGCGAGATGAGAGCGTCGGTGTCTTTGGTAATTTTAGCGGCGGCTGCAAGTGCGTAATCTGGAAGAGCAGGCGGTGCAGTTGCGTCGGTTACGATCTGTCCTCCTCCGCCCCCTCCCCCATTCGAAGCAGATGAGCTGGCGCGACGTTTCCCCTTGGATGGGGAGGAAAAGGAGGACTTGCGACCGAAAGAGGGCTTCCTGCTATGTTCTTTCGTTTGGTCGCCTGAGCTCGTGCTCGGTCGTGACTTGGTATGACTGTTACTATTGGCGTTTGCACCGCTTGAACCTTGCGCGGAAGTTTGCGAATTCGCTTCAGATTTTGATGCGCTTCCCCAGATATTGGTTGAAAAAAAGGGAATGGTTCCCTGGATGGGGGCCGCCGAGCCCACAGAGCGGTACATGGCTGTTGGCCCTTTTCCCTTTGCGTGATTGCTAGTCGGGATTTTAATTCTTAATAGTTTAGCGCAATTCCCCTAACAAGTCCCTGACCCGTATCTTGGGGTGCAGGTGCTTTGGGTTGTAAGGAGGGTCGTGCCCTGCGACTGTGATTGGGTGCGGGGATTCGAATCACACCCAAGGCTTGGGTAAGAATCCGACGTGGTAAAAGACTACCTTTGTCCTTATGATTGGTACTCAGTAGATATTTCGATAAAGAGACCCCAGACTCGATGAACAAGATGGCAGAACCTTTACGAGTAGAGGAAAAGGGCCGGAGACGCCCAAGATACACGTGCACCGTACAAAATGGCCGAAGCATGGGAGTCGACAAAATATGGACGGTTGTGCGTCGACCTCGGCCTGATTTTAAGTCTGGTCAACTTGTTGATATTATAAAGCGAAATACAACTATCGCAGTTGCCGCTCTCAGGACAGGGTTGAAGGTAAAGTTGCAATCGCAACAAACGCTCTTTAATAAGCACTTTCGACGGACGGTGAGGAATGAAAGTACGTGGGAAGGCGGAGGCCACGACAAATTACATATCACTCATAGGTGGACAAGAACAACAGGAAAAAGAAATGGTGCCTCCGCAGCTGCTTAGGTCCATTTATCAGATAGATTGAATCCAAACCCAAACGACCTAACAGTCGAGTGTGACGGATGCCCTTTTGGGAAGGACTCGAGTTCAGCCGTCAGCAACGCAGGATGCGAAATGCAACTGCTTCGCTCTTTGCTAAGCTCGATCGAGTACCTTGGAACGACGACCGAGGACCTGTGTTTCAACCGTTTGGAGTTTAGGACACGCCAGAAGACTAGAATGAACCAGCTCATTGGCGTACCTTTTAGTCAGACGGGCCGCAAATCATCGGCAGATATGGAAAGGTCCCATCATCTAGCACAAGCCTAAAATTGTTGCTGGTGGTACCTAGTTTCCAAGGTAGGGCAAGTATAATGGCACAGATAAGACAGGTCACAGAAGAAACCTGGGCGTGCATAGAATATGATATGAGCATGTTAGTAGAGGGCATAATGTGACTCGTCACTTTGAACATCTCCAATGAAGCCCATGCCCCAGCCAGATGGCTTGAAGCCACATGTCGTTTCAAATTAACACGGAGAATGAAGGACATGCCGGCTCATCAGACAACCGTGGTCCGTGGTGTTCGCTGCGCCTATTTTTAGCTTGGATTCATACCCGGTGGACCTCTGCCGACGGCTTCTCTGGTAACCTAAAGTAATAACCCCTTTGGAACGATATCGCACTTTTAGCAGCAACGGCTTAAGAAGTGACCTAGCCTAGCTAGGTTAGCCTGTTTTATTAAACCCCGCGACAACGCGCTTGAACACGCGTGGGAGCATCTCAGCTTGAGAAGGTGAGCAAGCGCTGTAGATTGATTTCAAGCTCTTAAACCTTACTTGGTAAACAACAAAACGCGGCAAATGTTGTGACAATGCCCAGGTATGTAGAATCAAATATTTAACCTCTAGGTCTAACATTAGTATACCAGAGAAATCATTACTATTCAGGCAGGCCAATGCGGTAATAGCAGTAAGTACTTCTCTAGTCATCGTTTATGGACCGTTTGCAAAACTTTTAGGGTGTCTCGCAAACTAATCATCAGTGTAGTCGGGAGCCAGTTTTGGCAACAATTATGTCAAGAGCACGGGATTAACCAAGACGGGAACCTGGAGGATTTCGCGACCGAGGGCGGCGACCGCAAGGATGTCTTCTACTATCAGAGCGACGACACGAGATACATACCTCGAGCGATACTCATAGACTTAGAACCCCGGGTCATCCACGGTATACAATCAGGGCCTTACAAGAACATATATAACCCGGAGAACTTCTATATCGGAAAGAGTGGCGTTGGCGCTGGCAACAACTGGGGAGATGGATACCAAACCGGAGAGGCCGTACACGAGGAGATCATGGAGATGATAGACCGAGAAGCTGATGGCAGCGACTCGTTAGAAGTATTTCACGACGATCCTCTTTCATGGCCAACGTAACTGATCAATTACACAGGGCTTCATGCTGCTCCATTCCATCGCTGGTGGTACGGGATCTGGCCTCGGCTCGTTTCTCCTCGAACGAATGAACGATCGATTCCCGAAGAAAATCATCCAGACCTATTCTGTCTTCCCAGACACGACCAACCCAGACAATGTCGTGGTGCATCCCTATAACAGTCTTCTCTCGATGAGACGCTTGACCCAAAATGCCGACTCCGTGGTCGTATTGGACAATGGAGCTCTGTCTCATATCGCGGCCGACAGACTCCATGTCCAGGAGCCCTCCTTTCAGCAAACAAACCAACTTGTGTCGACAGTGATGTCGGCAAGTACGACCACTCTTCGATATCCGGGCTACATGCACAATGATCTAGTCGGCATTCTAGCTTCACTGATTCCAACCCCACGATGCCACTTCCTTATGACCGCGTACACGCCGTTTACCGGAGATCAAGTCGAGCAAGCCAAGACTGTGCGCAAGACGACAGTTCTAGATGTGATGCGGCGTCTCTTGCAACCTAAGAACCGCATGGTTTCCACCGTATCAGGGAAAAAGAGCTGTTACATCTCAATTTTGAATGTTATACAGGGTGAGGTAGACCCTACGGATGTGCATAAGAGTCTGCTACGAATCCGAGAACGGAAACTAGCCACTTTCATTCCCTGGGGGCCGGCGAGCATCCAGGTAGCTCTGACAAAACGGAGTCCATATGTTCCTATGAGCCATCGTGTGAGTGGCCTCATGCTGGCAAATCACACCAGTGTAGCTACGGTAAGTCCTATCTACGTCGTGCATACCAACAAAAGCTATATCCGTTGGCTAAACATGTGCCGCAGCTTTTCAAACGTATCGTCAAACAATATGACGGCATGCGAAAACGCAATGCTTTCATCGAAGGTTATAAAAAGACAGCGCCCTTCTCTGAGAACCTTAACGAATTCGACGAGGCTAGGGAGGTCGTTACTGATCTCATTGCCGAATACGAGGCCGCGGAAGATGCAAATTATCTAAATCCAGACGAAGGAGAAAAGGCAACATCGGCTGAAACAGACAGGAGGATGGCGTGATCAACGAGAGTTGTCTACGAAGAACAACGGAGGCCAAGTCTTCGCGTAACGAGTCGATGATCCATCCGAAGGGTGGTTGGGATTTGGGCGTTCAGGTCACTACTTTAGGTACGGTATTTAGCTCACTTGTCTGGCAGTATTACCGATTGATGATATGTACAATGATACCAATGCATGTTTACTTTCCGAGACTTGAAGGCTGTGCCCAACATCTGACAGGTGGGCATACGCAAATGTGGAAGAAGAATCTCGAATGATCCCACAACAGTGGGAAGTTACACTGTACACATACACACATCGAGCAGGATAATTCGGCACTTCCCCAATACAACGTATATCATCACAAACGGACTATTATGGCAACACTGTGTACGTAAAACTAGCACATGATACGTGTAGACTCAGAAAAGCATCGCGAAAGACAGAACAGGTATCGGAAAGATGCAAATTGCGTAATCAGATGTTTGATGACCGCAAGTGCCCCAGTCTCAACGCCCCTGACCCCTGAACTTTTACGACTACAGGTTTGACTGAATGATGCACTGATCGACGTCTACCCGCGAAGGTTCCATGTGTATTCGTACATCATGTCAAGCTCTGGCGGGGCACGATTATTCTACTCACCCTCGATAAGCGTGGTTTCTGCCTCCTGCGCAGGTAATTACAGTGTACCTTAAAAAGACGTAATTATGTGTAGTACCGTACCTTAAAATGCCACGAGGGTACCTGCCTGTAGGGCTCCTCGATTGTGGTGGGGTCAAATCACCCCACCTAACCTCCAATGACGTCAGGTGCTTGCTGGATTTAATTATGACATCACTGGGTCGTTCCTCAACTGCTCCGTGCTTCAACCTCACGGCTATTAAAGGGTGTCGACGCTTTTCAGACAATGCTCCTTCTTGTTTGAAACATCAGAACAAACATCACCAAAGAGAAACCACATACCAAACGGCAAACACCAATAGAATCAACAAAAAACACTTCTCTCAATTTCCATCTCTACACACCAAAACTCAAGCAGTAAGGTTCCTTTTGCCTCTTTCCAACTCGTCCGAACAATAATATCAAAGAGGTCTGGCGACTAAAACGCTTCTTACAGAAATGACGCACGCATCCATGGACCAGAAGACCAAGAAGGTCGAGGAGGCTCGCTCCAACCTCCCCCTTCCCGAGCAGCCCCCCGTCGCTTCCGACTGGAACTCGGCAGATGCCCGTAACGTCAATGTCGGCTCCGGAGGCGTACAGAGCGACATCTCCACCGGTGCCGGATCAACATCTGGTCTACGGGAGCCCGCGTCGAAGTCTGCTGATGTCGATCTGAGTGGTGTCGGCCGACAGGGCAAGGATAACCTCGATGGCCTGCCAAAGGACGCCAAGGCCAACTAAATCAAATCACACACCACACCATAAAAAACTATACAGACAACAAACAACAACAAACAACACGCCTTATCCTAATCCTATGAAACATCCAAATACGTCTGCATGGGATATATCGAGGAGGAAAGTCATTGCATAAAGTCGGAGGCCGCAAATTGGCAGCTGACATACATCGGCGCATCCTGGCATGAATTTCAGATGGTGTTTATACGAATATAATGAGACCCATGGGTTAACGAAGTAGCTGGGGGGAGTTTAATTCCCAGCTCATAATGCTCTATGAGCTATAGATAGTCGCTAATTGACTATTACACGATGATATTATTCTTCCTCTGACCTTTGTGCACTGATCATAGTAGACTCTTCATGTCCCCATGCTTTGTCCACGTCGCCCTTTATGTAGAAGATAGGGTCATTAGTTTTGCGCCTGCTACATATTTGTGTACTACAACAGTTGAGCTAAATCTCGAGGCCATTCTTCAATCCGACAATTTTCTAGGTTAGGGTCAGTTCCCCTAGATTGCACATAAACATAACAAGTGTGACGCTACTGTCATACAAATGTGTAGATGTTACGTTTCATACTGCTGTATCCAAAAACCATTAATTCCCCCGGGGGTGGCCTTGATTCCTTGTACAACATCCTTGGACCTTATAATAAGGGGTTAGCGAATAGTTACCATCGTTGATGGCAAACTAGACAAATATGCATTGATCCATTGGTAAGTAATAGGTCGCCATGGATGATAGTCCCATTCCTGTGAGCTCTCAGGACGAAGATCTACCGGCGGGCCTCGTTTAACGTACACCAAAATTACCAAGCCGACTCTCTCATAAGCGTCCGTGGCTGTACTCATACCCACCGGTCGAAGCACGATGCCTACAACAACGTGATTTCCACCGTTTTGGATCATGACCGGCAAAATATAGTTGACGCTGGCGGCAGGTCCGTATACAGGACCATCAAGATCGAAGGTGTAGTCGGGGGTGAATTCATGGACGGCCATGACGTCGTCGATGCGGAATCCCTTTGCGTCGTTTCCGGCGTCTCGCATGAATATGGATACCTCGAGATCTTGCGACGTTACGGGGATCAGGGGTCCACGAAAAACGAGGTCGCGATGCTTGTACTTGCCGAGAAAGCGGGAACCGATGGGCTCGACGTTTATGGCTTCTAGCTTGGTACAGTGGAGGAGGTGGTGGGGGTGGATGTAGTTCTTGAACATGAACCATTTCACGCGCGTGTTGACTGATGCCCAAGACCACGAGGGAAAGTTGCTGTCCACTGGCTTCTGCGCCGGTCCACTCGCCGAGTTGTGCGGGTACGTCTGCCATAGCAAATCGAAGAGGAGCGTGTCCTTCCAAAGTCCGGCAATGAATTCGTCGCCCGTTGCTCTCTCTTTTCCCGCCGTGACCTGAGATATACCATCCCCCACCCCTTGGCGCAACACACCCCTTGGCGCAACGTGTAGCCCCATACAAAACTGCCCTACTTTGCAGCCTTATAGCTCAACCAATAAAATAGCTAAAATTATATATCTTATACTATAAAACACGCCATTTCCTAAAGATAATTTTACAATTTTTTATTTTAAGGTATAGTTTTAAATACGGCTAGAATAGAGCTAGTAATAAAGGGGTTAAATTTATATACTAAATACGCGTTTTTAAAAAAATGATAAAAATTAAAAAAAAAATTATATAACTTAATTTTAATATACTATAAATAAGTTTGTTTTATAAAGATTATAATATTAAAAATTAGTATAAAGGTATTATAATTTAAGCAAGATATATAGGTTTATATTTTTACTATTTAAATTTACAATAAAATTTAACTTATAAAATTTATATTTGTTAATAACTTTATTAAATTTTAAATATTTCTAGTTTTTCTTTTTATATAAGATTATATATATTATATAGAGCTTATATATGTCTTTATTTTTATTATATATACTTTATTTAGTTTTATACGCTTTATTAAAAACTTTAGGTTTTATAAAAACTTATAAACTTTAATATTTATTTTAAAAAATTAGATATTAATATAAGCTTTTAATATATAGTATATACTTTATTAAGTTATAGTTTAAACGTTAAAACTAAGTTATATACTTTATATAAAAGATTTTATAAGCTTTTAAATATTTTATTTTTATATAAATATTTAAAAGCTTATAAACTAATAAATAATTAAAAGTTTAAAGTTTTTAAATTTTTACTATAAAGTATATAGCTTAGACTTATTTTTAAAGCCTTAAAATAAAGTTATATATTTTTTATTTTAATTTTTTATAATTTTTTAAAAACGCTTATTTAGTATGCAAATTTAGCCTTTTTTTTACTTACTTTACCTTAGCTATATAAAAGCAGGTATTTTATAATAAGAAATTATAAAAATATCTTTAAGAAATGGCCTATTTTATAGTATAAAATATATAATTTTAGCTATTTTATTAGTTGAGCTATAAGGCTGCAAAATAGGGCAGTTTTGTATGGGGCTACACGTTGCGCCAAGGGGTGTGTTGCGCCAAGGGGTGGGGGATGGTAGCCGCTAGTGCGGGCAGCTTGTCTTTGTCAAAGGTTAGGTCGAGGCCGGAGTAATCGTGCACGACGTCGTACCAGGGATTGTCGTCGGGCGAGCCATCGTCCCACGCATCGTTATGCTTTGTCGTCGGAGGCCCGTGGCCGTTGCTGAACGTGATGTCCGCGTGATCCGAGTCGTTGCTCCCGCTCTCGCTCCGTCGGTGCGTGCGGCACTGCCACACTACTTCTTGCACGCCGAAGTGCAGAACGCGCGTCGACAGCGACATCTCTTGGTATACCCAGCCCCGAGAGAGTAATGGGGCGTGCTCTGCACCTTTGCTCCGGGTCGAGCTGGCGAAGCGCGGCATCTGGCCCCGGATGAAGACTGAACCTCCTTCGAATAAAGCGCGGCTGTCTACATAACAGGCCTCCCTTTCGCTATAACACCCCCCTGTGCCGTCTCTAGACTTGGTGGCGGCGATGGTGAGGAAGGCGCTTGCGTATATCTGAGCCATCTTGATGGATTCCTCTGCCCAGTCCTCGTCGCTGTCTTGGATGATGCAAAGCGAGTCGATCCAGATATAGTGGATGTCCAGCCTCCTGCAAACATCGATTGCATCCTGGAAGGTCTTGGTGAGACGGGTCCAGGGGATCTCTTGTTTGAATTCGTCGATAGTCGTAGATAGTGTTTTGACGGGACTCTGCGATGGTCCCCAACAGTGACTTAGACATACGTAGCTGCGCGGCTCCAGATTCTCTTCAAGGACAACTTTCCCGTTGCCTAGATTGAGAACCCGCTTCGGCATGTATTGGATGCCCGGGTGGTTGGCACTACACGCTTCGTGAGTGGCACTGCAATCGGCTATCCAGCCTTTTATAGCGGCTTTGGTTTCCTCCGATGAGGTGCTACATGAGAGGGGACGGCCTGTCTGGATCGTCCGGAATGTGTCATGGCTACTCTCTGCTTACAAATCGTACCCTCGTCAACTAACAACACTTCCGGTGCCCATATACCACCAAAAAGATACGATATAATAAGGGTATGGTATGCGATTACGTACCAGGCAACTTGAAGATTTCAAAGAAACGTCTGCGGTCGAACGTGAGCCTCTTTGAATCCTGTTGAAATATGACTCTTTGTATAGGATTCGAATGATAGCAGCTAACAGCGCGAAAGCGAAGATCACATGTCTGGCAACCGAGTTCCGCTCCAGACTTTAACCGGCCGATGTCGAGAATCTGAAACTCCCATGGATCGATGTCGTCTTTGCGACGGGAACAATAGAAACAAACCGGATCCGTTGGCTTGATAGCTGGGATTTGCAGGTTATTGGTAGCCATTACTTGTTCTATAATATTTCCTTGCCTATACTAACTCGGTGAGAATCGTATAGCCTTTTCCCTGCAGCCCCGAAGGGGGCGTGGGTAGACGGTCTTTGAGAAGGACAACTCAGGCATAAGTCGTTTTGGCTGACTGGAGACTGGACCCCCATCTTAAACCCCGGCAGCTGGGCGGAGCTTCATACTTCCCACCCCCATCCAGTACTCCGCTTCCACTTCGGCTCCGGGCACAACTCCCTAAACCACATACCGAATACCGGTAGCCTATTCCGACCACATGGCTTCATATTGTCGACTTCAATAGGTACCCTTGGCTTTTTAACTGCAGTACTGGTGGCCCTGTACATGCAGTATTGAAATATAATCCCGCTTTGGATCCGAAGTCCTTGGATTATATGTTTTAGAACACCTTAGCGATTCTAGAGAGGGCAGTGGCTAGACTCATACCTACTTTTTTCAAAGTTGAATTCTGCCCATGTTCTTTGTCACCCAATACTCAATATCCTTGATCTCAAAGAGACATGAGTCTAGTCAAAGGTCACATGTAGGTATATGTATAGATAATTTCAAGTCGGCCAGGTTAAATAACCATATATGCCTTTGGGTGGAAGACCAAATACTAGCGGACCTATCTGGGCAAGATGAAGTTATCGAAGCTGCTAGTTGCCATCCTTCATAGCCCATTTCTTGGAGACTGGTTCGAAAAAGAATATCGTCGTAGATCACAGCTACAGAGAGGTGCTTTTTTTGGTCATAACTTAGAGCAGAAAACACTCGTATAGTAATGTAAGAGGCCAATACATCAAGAATGGAAACCCACGCCTGCAATCTGTATGGTAAAGCAAGCTGTATAGCCACAACATGGGCTTTATGTAAGTTAACAAGACAAAGGATAGATATTTTAGGTCTATAACCTCATTATGATCTTTAGTTTGCTTTTTCATACTCTTGTGAAGGCGCAACATGGCAAAACCTGTACGAACGTTAAGCCACGGTCTATTCAGGAAAGAACTGTCATATGCATGCAGTCAGGAACTGGGAAACCTTACCTCATCGCACTTACCTATTTTTCACATATCAACCATCTTCTTATGGTAAGGCGCCAACAGGATCTAGATGGAGGAAAGGACCTAGGTACAGATAGTCCCGTTGGGTCTTTGTCATCAATTTGCCTGCTCCAGAAGAGCTATAGGTGTACCTGTATGTTGGCTGTGGGTAGGTACATCCCTGGGAAGGATGCTGAGATATCAGATTTCAAGTTGTTTGCCTGCCCTAGCAACCAAAAACCCATCTGTTCCTGTAAGAAGGCCCACGATCCCATTGTGCCCACACCCTCGACGCCTTTAGAATGATCTCTTGGGTATTCACCATGTCATAAACTCTTGACACTGGCCTCAGGTAACCTCCCATAGGTCAACTACTGGACATTAATACGGAGCTCACAGGTGTAATTCCCACAAAGTAGGTATTCATATACTTTCCTCTCAAAATCTTTCCCTCTCTCTTCCCTTTCTTCTTCCCCCCACAAGAGGCACCGGGTTTTTTGCTCATCTTAAACTTGAGCGAGCCAATCTTCTTCGAGGATCAACGTTCGCACCTTCGCACCTTCGCACCTTCGAGATCAACACTGCCAAGGTGTGTTGCTGTTGCCTTACTTCCATTTCCTTTCCAATAGGTGTTTGTGTAATCTGCTGACCACCCAGTGACATCTTGAAGAAAGGATACGCATTACATTTACCGCCGCTACAGTAGGCGTAGCTCTCAACTGTCAGGCAAAGATGCCAACTATCTCTGACGAAGAGGCGCTGGCCATGCGCATGATGGTAAGTGATATCCCCGTGTCTCTTCGCTCTCTGCCTGCATTCCGAAAATAGAAGAAGCAGGTAACTACTTAGTTAGCTAGTTGATGCGGCCTCTAACATCACCGCTCGTTCCTACAGAAGGACCTAGGTAATCACAGGGCTGAGGAGGCCGCTGAGGATGAAGAAGGTACATACCGGCGTGCTCCGGTGGCACCTTCACGCCGACAGATTAGCAGCGGAAGCTACGCCAAAGACCGGGTCTCTCAGAAATGGAACGGTAAGTACGACTTGAAGAACAGCTCATTATGACCCTGTGGCCACTAACTTGCATTAGATGCAGTTGCCGCGGGCGCCTTTGATGACGACGATGCCGCCCAAGTGAAAGGGCTAAGCAAATTGGACGGCGGCCAGGCCCACCGCAAGTTGAGAGTGCAATCTGAACCTAGTCAAAAAGCAAGAAAGCCCGTCGTCTATAACCCAGCGTATGCACCACTGCGAGAGAAAGTCCCTATTCTTTGACTGATCTGTTCAATTGTTAGGGAACCCGGATACGGGCCGAGAAGTAATAAGAAATCAGACAAGGTTATGGTAATCTCACCTCTTGGGATACTCATTCGAGAGGGTGATCCTGTCACGAAATTCCCGCCTTCCAGAATGAACCCAACTCAAGCATCAGAACGCCTCGTTTCCGGCAAGGCTATCAATATGCCTAGTACCCAAGCACAGGCTGAAGGCTCCGGAACTCAGACTATCCAACGCCGGGCTGAGGCTTCCGGAACGACGCCTCAGGTATGCAGTGTAATGTCCAACCCTTCGTGGGTTGCCCCGCATCTGCGCAAGCGTAGTACAGAGTCCCCGGGCCGTGGAGGTAATGAGCAGGCGAATCCGAACGTAGCTCCACGGACAATATTCTTCGAGATTGAAGTTACTGTGCTTCAGAATACTGGCACGGGCAACAAAGGGATACCCGGACGGCTAGCATTGTACGAGCTTGTCGCCCGACCAATTGGTGTGTGGGAGTTAAAGGAGCAACTCACGGTAACCCGAGGCGACCTCCGTCAATTGCAAGAGCCATCCGTTGCGGGAAGTAAAGTTCTACTTCGCCGACAAAGTCAGAATCAACCTGTACGCTCGACTACTGTTCGATTTGTGAGCCTTGAGGCCGCCAAGAAGTTCGCCGCGGAGCTTAAACAGCTCAAAACCAACTACGCTCAGTCTACCGAGCCAGTTTTCGCGGAAAAAACTGAGAGTATCCCGATCGTCCAAGATGCGACCACACAGGCACCAGTTACTGAAGTGTCTGCGGTGACGAAGCCGGTATCTGAAGAAATCCGTTCCACAGCACCGAAAGCCGAAAAAGCGAAGGAGCAGGTAAAGCTCCAGGAACAGGAAGACATGATTGATTTCACGTCTACCAGTGGAGCAACTATGGGCAAATCGACCGCCCCGGGACGTCAGGCCGTTAACATAGGCCGAAAAGTCGCCGACATCCTCATCGACATAGACACGTCTTCTGCTGACAAGCTGGACAAGTATGCGTGCGGTGATCTAGGCGGGGTACCTTATGGACCACCAACGAATGGTGCACAGAAGGCTGATGCTAAAATCGGTCGACCTGAGGGTATTGAAAGCTCCATTGCTCAGAAAGTGGTAAGCTCGAATAATCCCACGGGACAAGAGCTGGGGAAGAACGTAATCGAGGCTCCGTTCCCTTCGCTGCAGGCGCTGCAGGAAATCATGGCGCGTTTTCCCAACGTCAATTCCATCAAGGGTGTCCGCCTAGGCTCTAGCGTCTCTTGGGCGTCTACCAAAATTTTCTTAGAGCTCAAGGAATCCAACTTCGCAGAGGTGACTCAAGAGTACTATTGCCTGAGCCATGCATACTCGGGCTGCCAAAAGGCCGAACATGGCTTCTATGCGGTTCTGTTTTCGTTGATGCGAAGAAATACGTTCATCCAACTTCCGCTGGATCAACAAGCATGGGTCCTTGCCTCTGTATATCAACAAGTGTACCCAAAAGATCCAGTCACTTCTCCCCCTGAGGAACTGCCTGCCTTGAAAAGCACCGAAAACCGATGCCCCAAGGCTGTCAAAGAGTTTAATGCTTCAGCCGCGGCCGGCAAGGGCAGAAATGCAATGAACATGAATACCCAAACCCCATCCTATGCCCAGCCCTCTATTGGCAAGCCAACCAGCCTGGATACGGGTGTGCAGGGAAGCTTCACCGCTGGTGATTGGGCGTTATTTCGTTGTAAGGAGTAGTTCCCAGCAAACCGAGAAGCCCCTAATAACACAGTAACAGAGACACCTGTAAGCGGTGGGATATCGACTCAACGACATACAGAAGCTACAAATGAGCCATTTAGAGACGGTCAACGGGTTTACCGGAACAGTTCACTGTCTTCTTATGCCGAGGGTGCGAGACAAGAGGAGGTATCTACCTGTAGCAGCGTGGGGGGGATGGACATTGGCAAAGGTTTGGCGATAACCGGCGACAATCCTCGACCAACTCGACTATGAACTTGTTAGCAAATCGATTGCAAGAGATTAGCATTGCGGAGGAGTAGACAAATCTCTGGCGTTGGGGGTCTGTTTGTGCACATGCTTCCTCTTTTCGGGGGGGAGAGTAGCCCCGTATCCCCACACGGAGACCAAGTACTTCTTGAGTATTTAGGTGGTATAACGGTGCAGCACTGGCCTGGTGTTATCTGGCGGATATTATATGTGTACGAGTATGTTATGAGACAAGAAGGGGAGAAGCAAAAGGAGTATTCTGGGGCTGAGAGTAAAATCCTAGGTCAACTAGGAGGTAGGTATGTATGAGTATAGAGTAGTCAGGGCCCCAATTGCAGAAACCAGAAAGTCAATGAACCGTTGATGTTACTTAGATTGAACCGTGAGAAATGTCAAGGTTTGGCATGCGAAGTTACAATCCCTTCTGCCGGAATTTGACATGAAGCGCATTTATTTTCACTATTCTTCCTGGATTTGCATACTCGTAGTAGTAGTAGGTAGTCTCCTGTACACGTATATGCACTCGTGGAGAGGTACAAGAGCCAGCCATCCTGAAATGTGACGAGGTCCTAGGTTAGGAGTAAAGTTTGGCGCAAATGTAGCCAATTACGGCTTGCCAACAGGCTCAGCAGGACAAATACCAGGTAAGTTACCTTACCACCCACTCCACCTTACCTATTTGTAGAGGGCCAATAGAGGGGCACGGAGAGGTTCCCTATCACCGTTGTACGCCTTGTAGATATAAACTTACACCTATGTAGGTATACCTACGCTGCACGAGTAGGTAGATTTGTATATGTGCCTAGAACGCCCGTGTAACTGTACAGCCGAATGAATAAATCAGGCCACACAAGTGACAAGAGGTACCTCACCCGGGTCCTACCTTTCAACACCTGGGCACGCCGGGCAACTCAGGATGCCGGGACAGAACCTTTACACTTTTAAGCTTAAGAGGTTGGTATATACCACTTATAGAGTGAAAGGTCTAATTAAAGGTTTGATATATAAGGTTACAAATGTATCCTTTAAAGCAGCTGATTTATTAAGCTTGAGATAATAATAATAGAAGCTTGCTTATGCTATATGGACTTTTGATACATGTTAGTTAAGCGTAGTATACTTTAAAGTACATACCTATAAGTAGGATAGGTTATATTTAGGTATGTACTTTAGCTTAAAATTATATTACCGTGTAGCACCCTTTATATAAGACGATCACGATAATAATCTCTAAATTGTAAGACGATCTCTAAGCAGATATAATTAGCTGCGCGTTTTATAGCAAAAATAGTACTAATTTTAAAACGGTCTATTACTTTAAAGATCGTCTTTAAATAGAGACCGTCTTAGAAAAAATTATAAATTAAAAAAGAAATATTTTTATAGCTATATCTTATACTATATATATATAGTATATATAACCTATTACTATTATTTATATTATATTTTATTTTTAATAGGTTTTTTTTTTTTTATATAAGGGTTAAAGTTTAAACTAATAGTTTATATATATTATATTATTATTATATACTAAGTACTTAACTACTATACTATATAGGTTATTTTATATATATGCGCAAAAGGTTAATTATTATTATACTTTAAGTGTTTAAAAAAGCAATTATAATTGCAATTGTAGTTATAAGTATAAGTATAGGTATAGGTATAGGTATAGCTTAATTTAGCTGCGCAGGCTAGCCCTTAGTATAGCTAGATCTAGCCGCGCAGGTAAGGATTTTCTTTAGCTAAGTTAGCTGCGTAGGTGTAGGTCTAATTAAATCGGCTGCAAAGGTATAGGTGTAGGTCTAGCTGCGTAAGTATAAGTTTAATTAAATTAGCTACAAAGGTCTACTGCAAAGGTCTGCTACAAAGGTGTAAGTCTAATTAAATTAGCTATAAAGGTATAAGTCTAGCTAAATTAGCTGCAAAAGTATTAGATCGGCTGCAAAAGTGTTAAAATGGCTACAAAGGTATTAGAATAGCTGCAAAAGTATAGGTATAGCTATAAAGGTATAGGTATAGCTATAAAGGTATTAAAATAGCTATGCTAACTAAGTATAAAATATAGGTATATTATATAAGTAAGTAAGTAAGTAAATAAATAGGTTTATAACAAGCAGAGACCACTTTAGCTAGCGAAGACCACTTTAGCTACTAAGACCATTTTTAGCTAGCAAAGACCGTTTTATCTAGCTTAAAATCGTTTTTATTTTTAAAGATTATACCTATTAAAAGACTATCTAATCAAAAAAGACAGTGTACTATAAAAAAACATTACTATAATTGTCTTAAATTATAAAAACGGTTACAAAATTTTTAAAACAGTGCTAAAAGCTTGGATTATTACGGTGATCGTCTCTAATTAAGGGCACCACACGGTAATGTAGGCATGTAGGTAAGGTAGCGGGTGGTCAGTATCTAGGCCATCTCTATGGTGCTGGTCTGGTTTGTAGGTTTCCTAAATGCTTCGAGTATGCTTCCCGGTTGTCAAAGGAGTCCATATGACAATGATACCACTACTTTAGCTAGGTATGTAGATGAATATGTTGATAGCTTAAAAGTCTGTTACCTACGAGATGTGGTCAATGTGTGCTGTATGTTTTGTAATCTCTGACAGCATCAATACCACATATACATAATACATGACCTTAATTGAACAGCACTCAGGAAGTATGGGACACTTTGGTTCTTATAGTCTTGGTAAACATCCAGCGTATTCATTGTACTTCAACAGAGACAACTCATTTAGGTAGGTAGATACTTACCTACGGGCCTACCTAGGCAACCAGTTTAGTAGAGCTTCAAAACATGTACATTTGGTGTACCCAAACTCTACGCTACTGGCATCCAGACCCACTCACATATGCATAATAAACCCCATTCTGCCCATCCACATCTTTGCTTTCCGTCAAATCATACAAATCATACATATCATCGCCGCCGCCGCCCAACCCAGCATAGTCTACCCTGGCTATGCACAAGCGCTGTTGACTCCTTTGTCCAGTAAAGGCTCATTTCATCCCCAGAGCGACCCATCAACCTGGTTTCACATAATCCGAGTGTATTTCCGATCGGGTTTGTCCTAGGCTTTTTCCCCCCCTTCTACCCACAACCCATCAGCAACATAGGAAGCTTCGACAACATCACCGCCGTTCCCACAGAAACATCTGAGAAGACGGAGGCATCTTGTATCAACCGAGAGACAAGGCGACGGTATCACTATGAATGTGCTTCTGTCGCCGCACCCTTCCCACTTCCATCATCCGGACAACAACCGACTATCACCTACCCGGTCCAGTACGTCGGCTCTTGATATCCCTTAAAATAGTGTTTCTTCGTTTCGGTTTGTCCAATGCTGTACGCTTTCTTTTCTGACGGATGTTTTCACAGTGTCGTCATTTCATAATGCTCATCGAAAACGGAAAGCCGAAGATGAGGGTGATGAGATGTCCATATCGCCGTCGAATTCTCCCAATGTGACGTCCCGCCAACTTTCCCGACCATCGAAAAAGATCCGAGCAAGCGACCTTACAGGGAGACCCTTGCGTCTCCCTCGACTCCTGGAAACTCTTGACGTCACACAACTCCGACTTGTGCTCCAGACTATTTGCGAACGGCAACCAGAAATTAGTGAGGAGGTGGTCAAAAGCGCCCCGCGGCCAACAGTTGAATGTGCACTACAAGTCTTGAAAGAATACCAGGACCGATTACGGGCCGCATTCCCCTACGGTAATGCCACGGCGGACTACGCATATTATCGGGTCAAGCAACCTCTCGTCGCTCTCATGGATGCTCTCGCCGATTTCACACCGCAATTTCTGCCACCTATTGAGGTACAGACGACACTTTCTCTCCAGTACTTGGACGAAGCAACCAAGATTGTCCATAGCCTCCCCGATTGGGAGAGCCAGAATTATCGCCACCACAAAGAAAATGCCTACGACGAGATATCAAAGGCTTGGGCGTTGGTTATTGCCGAAGCGTCCAAGAAAGGAGCTGGATTTGCCTTGCACTCGAACGGATGGGACCAAGCATTAGCTAAACATAACCAACAATCCGGTGGTCGAATGCACACCGCCATGACTGCCATGGCTAGCAACGTCGGGTGGATTGGTGGCAATGCAGGTACTCACAGCGGAATGCCGAGCGGACCGCCCAACCAAGGATCTATCGTCGATCAACTCCTGGCTGGCAGCACCGGGCCTCGCGTGGGCGCGCACTGGTAAACCGGCCGCTACAATAGGAAATCGATATTTGACCCGATGATGTTAAATCGAGTGTATTGAGGAGCGTACGACGATGGTGTCTGTTCGTTTGTTGATACGGCCTACTATATTCGCGTCGGTTCGTATTGGCTGGATGGTTCGCAGAGACCTATTTGTCACGAAGCATAGAATTAGGTACGGCGTCATGGGTCGCACTTCTGGGCGTTTTATATTGTCATGGTGGTGGCGTTCGGCATTTCGATTTGATATTCCTGCTCGCCTTCCGAATCCGTATAGGTATCTTTCCTTCCTTTGGATTGGGAGTCAGAGGAATCAGGCTATGGATGTTACGCACCGAGGCCGACATTCAAGTGAGGAGGTTTGCGGGTTCTGTATAGAGGTATCTACCTCTTATCCACTAGAGGAGCGTCTTCTAGGGGAACGGACTCGGGGAAGAGAAGATGTGCGTTGATGAACGATCAACTTTGATGTAAATTAGTTTGATCACTCCGAATTAACGGGCCCAAGCCCCGCCAACGCTATATCCAAACACGGAACATATATGAAAATGATATCGGGCTACCATGGACTATGCTACATTCTTAAAGGCACTGCATCACCTTTTACATAGAAGTTTGGTACATAGTTATAGTATATTTATGTTTACGTTTTTAATAGCTCACAGACAGAGCCGAAAAGGCGTCTGATTGGGAGTACGAGTAGAGGAGAGACGGAGTTGTATGAAATGGAGGTAGTCTCGTGACTTGGTGTCTGGTTGCACGTATTATGTAATGTTAAGTGGGTCATATACCTACTCGAACTACCTTAGGTATTACTACGTGTAGGTATACACAGACACGTATGGCCCTGTTCCCGCGTCTCTCCAGTGGCAGTCAACCATACCAGCATTTCGTCGAGGGTGAAACAGCTTAACCTTAGCTCTCGACATTCAATCCGAATAGCGCATATTCGAATAATATTACTGGCATCAGTGTTGCTCCACGCTACAACACCTCGATGCTTGACAATTGGCAACCTCTTCTGTAATCACTCGCCATGCCCGCGTATGTCATGATATACCCTTGCAGCCTTGCCCATGAGGTGTCACGGAACTAATAAACTTGTGTGTAAATTGATAGCCCAGGGGACCAGCACAGCAGCATCACGAATCCCTTCGAAGAAGTTAAACCACGTATATCAGAATTCACGGCCGCCGAGATCGCCACACTCCAATCACGCCTCGAGAAGCAACTGGGACCCGAATATCTCTCAGCCCGCAGTGGCCCCTCTGGACAAAAGGTCCACTACATTGCCGCCGAGAAATGCATCGCTTTAGCAAATGAAGTGTTTGGCTTCAACGGCTGGTCGTCGAGCATACAGAATATCCAAGTCGATTTCGTCGACGAGAACCCGCAGACGCTCAAGATTTCACTTGGGTTGTCGGTTATTGTCCGCGTCACGCTACGAGATGGCACTTTTCACGAAGACATCGGCTACGGCCACATAGAAAACTGTAAAGGGAAGGCCGCTGCTTTCGAGAAGGCTAAGAAGGAGGGGACCACGGACGCGTTAAAGCGGGCGCTTCGAAACTTTGGCAACGTGCTGGGTAATTGTATCTACGACAAGGACTATCTTGCCAAAGTGACGAAGCTCAAAGTTGGGCCGACCAAGTTTGACGAGGAGAATCTCCACCGTCACGCCGATTATGCCAAAAGTCAACAGACGGTGGTCAAGGTAGAACCAAAAGCTATTGCTGAGAAGAGCAGTGATGGGGCCGATGCTAGTGGTGTGTTGTATTCCGACGATATTGACTGGGCAGATACTGATTTGCTGGGTGTGTAGTGATATCAGAAGCCTTAGCGCTAGAGGAGGAGTTTGGCGACTTTGACATGGCCGACTTTGGTGTAACAGAAGATGGTCACCCAGATGAGGTTGTGTTACCACCCTCTCACGGACCGAGTGAGCAGGCTAGTCGATCGAGCGATAGGTCACAAAACGGGAATCCCGGTAATATCAATGATCGCAATAGACCGCCCGCAAACGCGTATCCCTCCAAGCCGATGCAACCCCCTTCCAGACCGGCTGTACAACCTTCTAGGCCGCCTCATACACCTAACCACCAGCAACAAAGGCCAGGTCCACCTTATCAGGGCCGGCCTAACCAGCAGCAGCAACCGCCGAGACCACCAAACCATCTGAACACGGCTGCCCAACAGGGAGCACCGAACAATAGGATGATGACCCCGCCGCCAAACGCCGCTCCACGCCCGCCGAATGGTATGGGCATGCCCAACAAGGCGCCCAGTGGACCGGCCGCCTTTCTTTCGGCGAGATCAGTGAAAGATGTGCCCGAAAATGCGGATCCAGGCGTGGTTGTCGAAAAAGGGAACTGCAAGCTATTCGACCCCCATGCCGAGAGTCCATCGATCCGCAAGACACCAGGAATCGATCACAAATACTCCAAGCCTGTATCCAAGACGGGAGTACATGTCCCCCCATTAAAAAGAGATCAGGAGCAGCAACGTCCCTCTCCCCTCGGTCCACCTAACGTGGTAAACCCGTCCCTTGCGCAGATGAGACAAATCGGTGCCCCAGGAGGGCCCGGAAGTCCCCTCGCGAATAGGAATCAATATCGTCCGCCCACCATGATGAAGAGACCTGCGTCTGGCGGACCAGACGGCGGCAACAGGACGCCCCTTTCCGAGGTCTCAGCTAATGGACCACCTACGACCGGCGGTGTATCGGGAGTCGATGCGAAAAGGCCGAGAATGGCGTAAGGCCTATTTTCTTTTAGATACCACGGGTTGTAGTCATGATTTCCCGGGCACGAAGAGTCAGGCCTGTGAAGCGTAGGTTTACGCATTTGCAATCAGCATGGGAGCCGCTATCCCTCGGGGAATATTTGGCTTGGATTGGGCTTACTTTTTGCCGAATGAACACCAGGGGCAGTGCTAGGCGTCAGGCGTAAAACAAGGGCATCTTCCCTACCTCTGAAGAAAAGGCAGAAAGGTATTTGACGATATCGTATGGCGTTTTGGGGGTTGATTGTTGGGTCTCATTAGGCGTGCGTTCGGTACTAGCTGACTCTTATCTAGCGCTTCAATATTGCTCAGCTGATAGATTTGGGGGAAACATGAGGAAGGAAGACGAATGGCAAGAAGCACGGGTCAACCTATATAATTTTCGTAAAGAGTAAGGTCATAAGAAAGTCTACTTGTTCCTCTCTTTTCCTCGGAGGCCGTCAAGTCGCAGTGTCGACGATGCTATCCAGTCCCTACGCGCTATATTTGCCAAACCCCCTATCCCCTTTGACTCGACTGGCGAACCTTTCCTCGCCTTTCTTATGATCATAAGAGACGGAAGAGACCTCGCCGTTCCACGCGGGGGTCAGGATAAAACCTGTCTTTTGCCAGGTTGACCTTGTCACAGAAGGGCTAGCTTTATCACAATTTTTTCCCCCTTAGGTATATCGTACAGGAGAAAGAGCATCTTATTGTAACAAGGCACAGGTTGTCTATTACCGCCAACTCTATTATCACCACCAATTGGCCAGTGTCTAGCCGCTTTCTGAGCTTTACCCCCTTCTCCCTATACGACCCAGTCTAGCAGTCAGTATATTTAATACGCCGAAGGAAGAACTCCCAGTCTGCCTCCATCAGTCAAGAGGACGTTTCCATTGACGTAGGCGCCAGCCTTGCTAGCCAGGAAGAGGATTGCGCCGGCCATGTCTTCCTCATCACCGGCCCGCTCCTCCGGTACGACGGTCTTGGGCCAGCCCTCTTGACTCCTCTTTGATATCAAGTCTGTGGTCATCTCGCTGGGATATACTGTGTTTTTATTTTTGTATCAGTATTGTTTGACTTTTTTTTTTTTTTTTTTTTGGTTTCTTTCTTTTTAGTTGGGAAAGTTTGATCACAAGCAAGGGGGAAAAAAGGAGAAAAACTCACATCCCGGTGCAATAACATTACATCGGATCCCATACGGCACCAAGCCCGTTGAAAGCTGTTTCATCATGTGGACGACGGCCGCCTTGGACGCGCCATACGCATATCCAGCCAACGGGACACGATTATATGCGCCGATACTACTGATGGCGATGATTTGACTCCTCTGTTTTTTTTCGTGTTTCTTGTTCCCGGCGTCTAAGAGGGTTAGGAAAGCGGTGACGGTATTGAAGACTCCAGTGACGTTTGTGGCGAATGTCTGGGTGAATGCTTCGGTGTCGATTTCCGATAGGGCCTTTTGTAAGACGGAGATGTCGGTGTTGTCCTGGGGGACGCCGGCGAGGCCGGGGCCGGAGATTCCGGAATTGGCGATTAGGAGGTCGATGGAGCCGTTTGTTTGGCTGGCGATTGTTGACGCGGCGGTGGAGAGGGAGGTGGGCGATGTTACGTCGCCGGGGATGGGGTGGATGTTTTTATGTTTCTGGGTTTTGGGTGAAAAGGGTTAGAAGGTGGATATATAGATAATGGAGGGGAGGGAAAGGAAGGGAAAGGAAAGGAAAGAAGGTAAATACAGCTGTTGCAGCGGCTTTCTCGAGACTTTCTTTTCTTCGGCCGATTATATATACGATTGCTCCGTTTGCTTCTAGGGCTTGGGCCATCATGAGTCCGATGCCTTTTTCCCCCAAGATGATTAGTTGATATTAGTATAACCTTAGGCATCACTGATCAAGAGGAAATTGGTTGGTTTCGACTTACCACTTCCACCGCCTGTGACGACGGCCACCTGGCCCGTGACGTCGAATAGGGAATTGCGTTCAAGTGATTTCGAGGAGGCCATGTTTGTTTTCTTTTTGTATGTATATTTTCAAGCTTTGATAGAGAAACGAGTTTTATGTCTATCTAATGTTTGAATTTGAGCATACAGGAGGTAAGTAGATATGTAGGTTAGACAGATGTTAAGGTAGGTAAGGTCGGTAGGTTTAAATACAAGAGGGGAGCTTCATGTACGACAACACAGTCATGACGTGCGAGACGGACATGAATGAGGGAGTATATATATACATGCGCACTAGATATGTATGTTGGCAGGCATACTTCCATTATCCATACCTAACATACAACGTATACATAGTAAGTACAGCTCCGGATTACCCGAGGTATGTTACACCTTGCCTGTTATATGCTGGCAAGAGGCGTATATCTCTCCGGATATAACCTTGAAAGCTTTAAGTTTGACGGTTAAAAAGAACACACCAGAGATCGATCGTCCAGGGACGAGCATTAACCCTAGAGCTAATTACCTAGGTTAGGTAGGTAAGTAGATAAGATAGGTAGCTCCCTGCTGATGTTAAAACTTGAGACGATTGCACGTATATATCGATCATGAGGTATAAGCTTTCTAAGTACTAGGGATTAGCATGTAGACTGGACCTAGACACAGGTAAATATTTCTGTCTTGGGAGAAATGGAAGGTAAGTAAAGTAGGTGTCGGAGATCGAACGCAAACCGAACAATCTCCGTTTGACAATTGAGGTTCCTCTTTCCTTCCTTCCTCCCCACACCGAGATCGATTTTCCCCGCACATGCCCCCGCGCCAGGTTCCGCGGGGTTGGTTCGTCGTTCAAGCTACTCTGCTAATTAACACTTAAAAGTAGGTACTTAGGTAACGCCAACACGATTGGATTCTCGAAATATATCATCAAAGGTACAGTAGGTAAATTATCCAAGACACGAAGATCCTGTGTAAAAAGAGCCAAGGTGAGCAAAAGGACGACAGGCTCGGAAATACGTCACACGTCTATCTATCTATCTCCGAGACGAGTTGTCCGGTTTTGATGTACATAGGGGAGGCCGCTCAAAGGTAAGGTGGGTTAGCTATGGTGTTTTCTATTAAACCGACTTTATGTATATCAACAAGAAGTCCATATCTTAAAGGTGAGAGAAAAATCAGAAGGTAGAGAGAGGTTTAAACTTTTCTAAACCGGGCAACTCTGGTCTAAGTACGGTACATGCCTCTGCTTGCCAAGGGATAACAATGGTCTTTATTCTGCTCCTTTCATCGTACTTGGTATCTGTAGTCTAGGTTAGACTAACTTTGACCAATCATACATTCCAAGAAAGTATTGTGCAGCTCTCACTAGTAATATTTATACCTACGCATAATTCTCTACTATTGCACAGGTAGCTACCTATTGGCCGCCTTGCAGTATAATATTTCAGCTATTTATCATTACCGAAAAGACAGGGGCTTATATAAAAACCTCGTCAGAATGTATATACCTTTAACCTACGGGTACCAAGTAGACTCAGCTCAGTGGGAAGATGACAGCCGGGCGACGACCCTACACCTAACCTATCTTTCTAGAACGTCCACCCAACCCAAGATGTGATATACTTAAGGGGGAAAAGTTAAGCGGAGAACGGGGAATGCCGGTGGCGGACCAAGTCGCCCCGTTCCACCCTTTTGCCCCTCGGGTAACCTTACGTTATACTTATTAAGTAGATTGCCCGAATACACAACAACATGGGGAACTTGGAGCAAATAGCATTTTTATAATAAGATAAAGATAAAGATAAAAAATACAAATACAACTTACTATATTGCTTTATCTGTCATTGTTGTTTACTTAATTGCCCGAAAAATGCCCCTCACCACCTCGTCCGTGTTCCCGCCGGCCTCGGACGCCTTCATGAAGTTCCCGAGCCGGCGCAGCGTCGTCCATAGCACGAAAGGTATCGTGGCTTGTTCGCAGTCGTTGGCGGCGAAATGTGGTATTCAAGTCCTTGATGCGGGCGGGAATTGTGTGGTAAGTAAAGTACCTTGTGGCTTGTTCGTTTTACAAAAGGCAAATAAACGGGCGAGGAGAAAGCTGGCTGATAATTCTTGCCATAGGATGCCGCAGTTGCAGTTGGTATGTTATCTAGCCCCAATTCCAGTTCAAATTTTTTAAAAAAAATATCATACTGCTTTTCCCAGACGGATAGTGATCAAGACATCAAATAATAATGCACACAAAAAGAAAGCTAACGACCAAAAAAAGCCGCCGGCCTCAACATGACAGAGCCCTGCTCAACCGGTATAGGAGGCGACATGTTCTGCCTATTCTACGACGCCAAGACCAGAAAAATCTCGGCCCTCAACGGATCCGGCCGGTCGGGCGCCAAATGCACCCTCGACACGGTCCGCAAATCCCTCGGCATCCCCGACGGTCAACAGGGTACCATCCCCATGGATAGCGTGCACGCCGTCTCCGTGCCCGGCGCCGCTGCCGGCTGGTGCGATTCCGTCGCCCGCTTCGGTAGCGGCAAGGTTACCATGGAACAGATCCTTGCGCCTGCCATAGAGCTGGGCGAGAAGGGATTTCCTGTTGCTGAAGGTGTTGCGTATTTCGTGAGTTCTCCTTTCCTTTCATTTCTCTCTTTCTTTCTTTCTACCGCATGAAAAAAAAAGAAAGAAAAAAAAGGTGAGTGAGTGCCTAAGGAACTAATGCCCGCCAATGAATAAATACAGTGGAATCGTTCCGAGTCCCTCATTCGCAAGGCCTCGCCCAATGGCAACGAGATGCTCAAAACAGACCCGTCCGCTCCGGGAGGCGCGCGCGCACCAGCCGCCGGCGAGATAATGAAGAACCCGACGCTGGCGCGGACATTCCGAACGCTCGCGAGTCAAGGAAAAGAGGGTTTCTACAAGGGACGGATCGCGGACGAAATCATCGCCGTAGTACGGGAGCTCGGCGGACATCTCGAGCACGCCGATCTAGAACATCATCTGGAAAAAGGCAGCGAGCCCGTAGAAGCCATTTCGCTAAAATTCCGCGGCCAAAACGTCGGGCAGAAGTTGAAAGAGCAAGTTACCGGCACCGATACCGATACCGACGCCGACGCCGCTGCTACGGACCTAGGCCTCGAGCTATGGGAACATCCGCCCAACGGACAGGGAATCGTGGCGCTCATGGCGTTAGGCATCCTCCAGGAGCTAGAGAAGGAGGGAAAGATCCCGACGTTCGGAGCCAAGGACTTCAACACGGCGCCGTATCTCCACGCCATCATCGAGGCGTTACGCATCGCCTTTGCCGACGCCAGCTGGTACGTCACGGACCCCAACGTGGAGCGCGTGCCCGTAGCCGAGCTGCTGGACCCGACATACCTGTCTTCACGGGCCAAATCCCTCTTCACCCCGGAACGGGCCGGCGGCGTGGTGGCGCACGGGATGCCGTCGCCGGCCCACCAGAGCAGCGACACGGTGTATTTCGCCGTGTCGGACAGCGAGGGCAACGCCGTTTCTTTTATAAACAGCAACTACGGCGGTTTCGGCACCTGCATCGTGCCCAAGGGCTGCGGATTCACGTTGCAGAACCGCGCCGCCAATTTCAGCCTCGACCCCCGAGGTAAACATCCCAACATCCTGGCGCCGCGCAAGAGACCCTACCACACCATCATCCCGGCGGCCGTGACGAACCTGCACGACGGCAGCCTGCATTCCGTCTTTGGCGTCATGGGCGGCTTCATGCAGCCTCAGGGCCATATCCAGGTTCTCCTCGGCCAGGTCGTAGGGGGTCTGAATCCGCAGCAGGCACTCGATGCCCCGCGCATCTGCATAGGAGCCGGTATGCCCGAGGACGGCAAAGTGATCGATGCCAAAGTATTTGTCGAGGAAGGGATGCCGGAAGAGACGATAGAGGGGCTGCGGAAGTTAGGTCACGATGTCGAGGTCCTGACGGGCATGGCCAGGGCGAGGTTCGGTAGAGGTCAGATCATCCGTTGGACAACAGATCCGGTGGAGAAAGATGTGGGTGTTTGGTCTGCCGGTAGCGATATGCGTGGTGATGGTGCGGCATATCCGCAGTGATGAAAACATACACAGCTATATAAGGCGAAATAACATACATACCAAAGATTTGGATAACTGATCAGACCGTGGTCCTTGATGAATTCGAAGTGGCCAAAGAACAACCAGGCAAGAAAAGGGAGGGATGTATATCAAATTGCTCAACGGCTTCGCCAATCACCAAATAGTATCATATTGATATGCTTCAATTAGTACTCGTGGTAGCTCAATTGCTACTACTGTGTATACAAAGTCCGAGAAGGCTGCGTTCATTAGGCGTCATACTGTGCAAGTTTTTATATAGCGCGGCGCACACACTTTAGGAAGAAGGTCTCTCCTCCCCCCTCCGTTTTTGACCATGCCCGCCTGCCTGCTTTAGTTCGATTCAGGGGAGCTTCCATCCACCGGAGCGAGAACATTCTTCTCCTCCAACATCTTGGCTAGCGAACCATCCTGGTGCATCGAGACGAGGATATCGCAACCGCCTACAAACTCCTTATCGAGGTAGAGCTGGGGGATAGTCGGCCAATCGGAGAACTCTTTGATGCCTGAAAATCCAGTTGTTAGTGATGTCGTCCAATTCTACATCCTCTCGAGAAATCGTAATCGTACCTGCCCGGAGCTCCTCATCCTCCAAGACGTTAAAGGCGGCAAACTTGGCCGGGTCTACGCCCTGAAGACCCAAGATCTGAATGCTGGCGCGCGAGAAGCCGCACTGCGGTGTCTCGGGTGTACCCTTCATGAACAGGACTACGGGAGCCGAGCCGACGGCCTTCTCGATAGCTTGCCGTGTGTGGTCGGACAGCAGTCGTTGCTGGAATTTTGTGAGGAGGAAGGGATTATTCGGTCGCAGGAAGGCCTGAGGACGTGCTGCTTGCCGCAGGCTCTGGTGAAACGGAAAAGATCAGTTACATGTTTATTTATACTGACATGTCCGTTCAGAGGAAATGACCTACGGCTGATAATAAAGGTCTGGCAAACATTGTGGCGCGGGTCTGGGGTGTGGATTGCGTTACTAGAAGCTTTCCTAACGTGTATAATTCACGGCGACGGGGAGCTTTATTAGATAAATTGATTTTTAAGCACGGGACAGGGGGCAAAATATCGGATGATGTAATGAATATGCACCAATCAGGCACTTTTGGAATGTCGATGCGGAAGTACCTACCGGGTACTACTTTTGGGGATATGGTGAGGCTTGACCAATCACCGTTCGAGCGCATTCTTGTTTCAACAACCTCAGAAGATACCTCAGGTGCTAATTATTACTCATAGACGTTAACACTACTAACCTACACTAATAAGCCCCTCATTACATGTATCACTGGTCATAAGAACCTCAGTTAAACCTTTCTTCCAAGCTTACCAATACTTGGATTCACTCACACTACCTTTTCAATATCTTCACATCTTGGTTAATAAGCAATAGTGGATAGTGAAAATAATACCATCTGTGATTGCTGATAGGATTGTTAATCTACTTGCCCCGAGAAACGTACCCCGGATTACTACAAACCAACGTCTGTCAAAGATGCTCCAGACCATCTCTCATGAGCACGACAGACACCACACAGAGGCGGGACAGAAATCTATCGAATCTTTAACGGCCTCACTTGGGGATGGGAAAATCCATCTTCTTCTTGCTTCTTCAGGCAGTGTTGCCACAATCAAGCTCCCCAATATAATTCAGGCACTCTCCACGCATCCGTCAAGTCGCCTCTCCATTCGAGTAATCCTGACATCTTCGGCATCGCGATTTGTATCCGGCCAATCTCATGAGCAACCTAACATATCTACCTTGACCTCTTATCCTAATGTTGATGCCGTGGGTAAGCAGCAAAACAGCGACTGTGTATTCAAACCCGTATTAACTGACCTAATATATGTAGTATGTGATCAGAAAGGGGCGCAGAACATCTGTCATACTTACAAGCACTAGTATATAGATGCCGATGAGTGGAAAGATCCATGGGTAGTAAGTTATCCCTCGTCCTCCGTTGCCTCGGGAGGTATCTATTTAGCACTGTGGCATCTTCCATATCCCTAAACAGTACTTTACAGTCGCGCAAGGAATAAACTCACAAATATTGGTGTAAAATAGAGAGGGTCCGGGATCTTACATATCGAACTCCGTCGGTGGGCCGATCTCTTGGTGATCGCGCCCCTGAGTGCCAACACCATGGCCAGGATTGTGAATGGGTTTGCAGACAACCTTTTGACATCCGTTGTACGCGCGTGGGACCCTTGGGGTGAGCTGGATCCGGTTCAAGCTCCTGAAGCCACCACCACCTCCTCCTCGGCCGGCAACGCCACAGTCATCTCGATGACACTGGAGGGTACAGGCGGAATAACTAGGAACAGACGGACGAGGAAACGTCGTATCATTGTTGCCCCCGCAAGTAAGTGCTTTACTTGGATTTTTGTCATATGCCCAGATCACGTTCACGTGATGTCCCCTTGTTCTTTGATTTAGAGGAGGTCTTGACAATTCTGGGATATTTGTACTCTGCTCAACTTTCTCTTTTTGCATTGTAGTGAATACGGCCATGTGGCGTCACCCCATAACAGCAAAGCAACTACGCGTACTCGAAGAGGAATGGGGCGTCCAGACATCGTCAGCCACCGACAGTAAGGAACGATACACACAAGCCGATATCAGCTCGGTCTCGGAGACCCAGGGAAGGGACCAACAACAACAGCATACCAGCCAAGATGACGAAACGGGTGATGGCTGGTTTGAAGTCCTTCGCCCAAAGAGCAAGGTCTTGGCTTGCGGCGATACGGGAGATGGTGCGATGATTGAATGGACACAGATTGTGACGGTTATCGAAGAACGGCTTGGGTTGGAGGTCGGTGACGGCTCGCGCGAGTAAATAGTCAAAAAGGCCACGCGCAATATGCCATCTTCTTCCGGAACCGTGTTTCGTAACCGAATCGAGTCTGACCGAAATGAACGGCCGATGCATATACAGAAAAAGATATGGCGGGTGGCTACTGATTGTACGGTCACTTGACCGAATGGGCGCAGGCCAACAGATAATGTTTGGCATGATTTATACCAGTATATAGTAGGTTAGGTCCTAGGTAGGTAGGGACAGATAGGGGTACATGAATAGGTTTAACCATGCACCCGCGTATTGTGTAGTTGTTTGTAGAGCATAAGTCTTCATTTCTTTAGGTGTAACGACGGGGTTTCTCTAGCCATATAGGTTGAAAACCATCTGCCGACCTTATTATCCTACTTGGACCTGGAAGAATTAGCCTTGTATTGAAAACAGCAACTCGTTGTTTTGTAAGAACAAATACAAATAAGTTCAGGTACATGATAGTTGAGATGGTGATAGTACTTGTGCTTTTATGATGATTTATAGTGGGGCAGCACAATCCCATAGGTGACGTCGGGGTTTGTCCCAGTGCTTAACGCGTCTAGAAAGACTCCAGAGCTCCGCTGTCCTAGCTATGTAATCGCGCCAAGGATCGCCAACAACCCCCAGAGCTTCAACAACGGTGTCTGTACTCGTATCTCTGACTAACATAATAGTAAGGCTGTCCAGTACTCCTGCTCATATCACAGACAACCTTCAATCTTTCAAACTACCTACTTTACCAAACCCAATCATGTCGAGAAAACCAGTGAGAGGAGAATACATTGAAACGGTAAACAACCAACCCTTCAAACCCAAACTCTCTTCCTCTCTCTTCCTCTCTCTTAACATTGAAAAACCTTGGCCCAGGACACCGGTAACAAAGTCGCCCGAAAAGCCGTCCTTGTCGGAACCCAACACATAATCCTAGGCGGCAAGACCGTCATCCAAGCCGAGGCCATGATCCGTGGCGACCTGGCGCGCACCGCCCAACCCTCCTCCTCTTCTTCTTCCTCGTCTGCCGCCCCGGCGAGCAACACGGCCGTATCGATAGGTCGCTACTGTTTCCTCAGCAAAGGATGCTGTCTACGACCACCTGGACGACAATACAAAGGGTGGGTAGCGGAATCAATCCATTCCCCCTCCCTCCCTCCCTCCCTCCCTCCCCCTGGTGTAGACTAGATTAGTCCTCGTGTGTCTAATCTAGAAAGAAACTAGGATCTTCACATACCTGCCCCTACGACTAGGCGACCACGTATTCGTCGGCGAAGGCGCCGTGATCCAAGCCGCCACGATCGGGAGCCACGTACATATAGGTCGGGACGTGGTGGTGGGCGAGTTTGCCATTATCAAAGATTACGTGCGCGTGCTCGATGGCGCTGTCGTGCCGTCGGGCATGGTGATTCCTAGCTTCAGCATCGTCGCTGGACAACCTGCGCGCGTCGTGGGTGAGGTTCCTGAGGGTGGACATGAGGCTTTTGAGTTGAGGGAATTGTATAAAACGGTTGGGAATAATCCCCAACCGATGCCGGTGTGAAAAGAGGAGAGGAGTGTCATATGAGATCAGAAGATTTTTGGGCCTATGGGTTGGTTCTTGACAACCGTGTCTCGAGATGACGGACAGGTTCTGAAGGGAGCGTTAAAAGACACATCCATCCGCGTTGTACACGCCGCATGGCTAGGTTGGGCCCTTGGGATACCATGCTCCGGACGGTGCCAAGTTTTATCCCGCCCCCCCGGCCTCCTTTGAGCCGAACCGAATATCCACTCCCGAAATGCGAGATAGGAGCTTGCTGAACACGCGGAAGAGGAGAAAGTCGAGCTGAAAAAAAGCCGCCATTGATTCCACTTGAAGAACTCGATGGGCACATGGCTTGGTAAAGCCGAATTCCATCCGGGGCAGATGGTCTGGGCCATCTGCAGGGAAATTCGAATACCCCCTATTCGTTGCATCCCCCTTGAAGTACTTCTATTAACGTATGGAAACTCGTCGGTCAACTACACGCTTGTGGATTTTCAGCAAGAAACTACAGACACCAAAAGTTCTATACAACATGTGTCCAATATTGCAGCTATTCACATTCACAATGATCAGGACGTTTATTCGTCATCTCAAGAAGGCTTTCGAATTCACCGATCCCATGTAGGGATAAAAGGAATCGCCCATTCCAACTACCTAGATAGCAATCAATACATTCGACAAGACAAACGCCCGATCCGCCTTGAATATCTCCATCCAACCCGATATAAAAGAAATGCATCTTCCGATTTCCATCCCCCATTTCCACAAGCGACATCAACAACACCCTCCCCTACAACTATCTCCCCCCCCAAAAAAACATCTTCTCGACTAGCTAGAACGCCCCGTTCAAATGTTTTGTCCATCTCCTCAAACCCTTGATAAGCGCAAGGAAGATGAACGCCGACGCTGAATTGTAAAGACGGAATATCTTTCCTTTGAAAAGAAAGGAGTTGATCGGTCGGTCGGTTAGTTTAGTTGGCCAGGCGTTGATTTGTTGGTCACATGATGACACAGCCAGTGTTCCCGCCGTTCCCGCCGCCTCCGTTACCTCCGTTACCTCCCAGCCCACCTCCTATGAAATCCCAAAACGCGGGTGTACGGGCGGGTCTGGGTTGACCTTGAGGACTAATGATTCTATGCATGTTTGTTGTTGTTGTTGTTGTTGTTGTTGTTGTTGTTGTTGTTGTTGTTGTTGTTGTTGTTGTTGTTGTTGTTGTTGTTATTGTTGTTGTTATTGTTGTTATTGTTGTTGTTATTGTTGTTGTTGTTGTTGTTGTTGTTGTTGTTGTTGTTGTTGTTGTTGTTGTTGTTGTTGTTGTTGTTGTTGTTGTTGTTGTTGTTGTTGTTGTTGTGTTGGTGGTGTTTGTTTGTTTGTTTGTTTGGGTTGGGATGGAAGCGGTTCTTTGCTATTGTTTTGAAACTGGAACTGATTTGTCTCGAGTTTTTTTTTTTTCCATGTCCTAGGGAGAAGATATAAAATGCTGGTTCAGAAAGTGATGCATCGGTTTATATACATGTATACAGGACATTTCACATTTCAGGAAAGTCCATATGGCATGGGGTTTTTCCCCCCTTAAATTCATCATTGCCCGATCCGGGTTGGGGTTGTGCAACACATCTGTTTACGTACAGAGGGATGAGGATGAGACTTGACTTCAGTCACTTGATATCAAAGCAAAGCAAAGCAAAGCAAAGCAAAGTAAAGCAAAGCAAAGCAAAGCAAAGCAAATTCATATTAAGAATGTCGGTTCATTCCTATCCGGTGATGGGATCGATCATACACATGTAAAAGTCGTTCGCCACGGAAATTCATCGAGTATCACAACTCGTGGGATCGGAACCTGGGACCTTCTCGCCTAGGTATCCAGGTAGGTAGGTAGGTAGGTAGTGGGAAGTGATTACCGACATTCCTTACTTACTTTCTTTCATTCCGGGACGGATTCCTCGAGGTTCAGATAACACGTCGGAATGAGTCGGGATAGATACTTTAGGTAAGGTAGTCAATATCTATCAAACCATACGTTTTCATACAGACCAGCATCTACCTAGGTTAAAGTACTTTAGTTAGTTACCCCGATTATCAACATGCGAAACACCACCCACAATCCATAAAGATAGGGAGAGCCGAATACCTAGCCGGGAGAATAGGTACTTTTTTACCACCAAAGATTCATGTTTAGTATAGTGTATGGCACCTCACCTCAACTTTTGCTTGGCCGGCGACATTCATCTATCTCTGTGGCATATATATATATATAGCAACAAGATGGCAGTCGGAGAAGTCGACGAGGAAGAGGAAAAGGAAAGGGAAGAAAAACGGTAGGTAAGTTACCATATGTAATTATACAAACCGGAACTGGCTGGCCTGCTGATATAGATAGAACCCCTGATATAAATCACCGTCGTAGACACACACACACACACACACACACACACACACACACACACACACGCGAAACTTTAAAGGGTCGATGCCGGCACTCGATCATGGGAACCAAAGTTGCCCGTTGACGAAGTTACTTTGCTGACTCGTCTAGAGTTTCGATGCTAGCTCAGTGAGAATAAGATGCGCAAGGGTGTCGTCAATCTACCTAGTAGTTAAAGTACATAGCAATAGGGTAAATAGAATATGTGCACTTTGTCTACATGGTATAAAATAGTGATATGGTACTACTACCTACTGTCTAGGTACAGGAGTGACGAGGTACCTAGAAGAAGCCGCGTCTTTCCATCATACAATAAAGTCTGCTCAAAGGCTTAGGTACTTAGTATCATATAGGTATGCTACGCATCGCAGGACTTAAACTAACCCGGCGTGCTTTCTTTCCGCACCCTCCAACTAGCCTAGAGTATAACATAGGTAACAGGAGCCAGTCGCCAATTGGAGACATAGATCCGGCAAAATAAGTCGGAATTAGGCTCGTCCCGTCTCATATAGCCAAGTTACTATAGCTCGAAAAGCGGTGCTTGGTTTTCTGTTTTGCTTACTGTAAGGTTGTCATCCGACATATGAACCTGTCATAACTATACTCTTGTTTCTTTAGTAGTGCATTTTCTTGTCTTTGATTAAGAATAGCTGCAACTACTAGCGACGAAGAGCGAGGTGAAGAGCCAATCCCAGGAAGACTGAATATCGTACGCTAGGGGATGTCCCTGATAGCCGAGACATCTTCACGAGAACTGCATCTACCGGGAACTCCACCCCGAGGACTGATTACGGCCCGCCCAGACTTCGCCCTTGTGCTCGGCCGCATGGGTTATTCGGCCGACGCCAAAGCGACAGCGTTCTCTGCGATTGTTAGGTAGATGAGAGGACAATCATTGTTACGAGGGGCGGCGAAAATCTATTGAAGTATAAGAGTGTCCTCGCTGATGAGGCATGTATTGCTGGTTAACTTTCTCACCAAGAGCTCATATAGTTTGACAGGCGATTCCGGAACTATTCCAAGTCTTTTTAAAGTCCTACTCACTTACATACCCAAGATCTCGAAGATGGGTTCCACGCCGACTGATAAACCCTTCAACATCGCTATCGTCGGTGGCGGCATAACGGGTCTGACGCTAGCTATAAGTCTCATGCAGCACGATGTTGCTTTTACAGTGTACGAGTCGGCCGCAAAATTCGGAGAGATCGGTGCCGGTGTGGGCTTCGGACCTAACGCGGTAAGGTCCATGGGCCTCATATCGCCCCAACTTAAAGCGGCCTACCACCGCTGCCGGACAAATAAGGGGGCGGGGGTGGAGAAGCAGAGTATATGGTTCGCCGCGAGGGTAGGCGATGGGCGCAGAGCCAGGCATCCCGACGGAACCTTTGAGTATAAAGGAAAGCAGGGGTTTAGGGCGGGCGACAAGCTTTTCGAGGTGCACTACCCGAGTCTTGAAGATACCGGGCCTGTCGGCGCTGTTCACCGCGCACACTATCTAGACCAGCTTGTGCAGCTTCTTCCCCCGTCGGTGGCACGGTTTGGAAAGCGTCTGGTGAATATTACCGAGGCCTTGGATAGCTCGGGCGACGCCTTGCTGCATTTCGCTGACGGCACGACGGCCCAACATACTGCCGTTCTGGGCTGCGACGGTATCAAGTCACAGACGCGGAAAATATTGCTCGGAAGCGAATACGACGCCGTTTTCTCTGGAAAATGTGCATATAGGGGTCTAGTACCCATGACGACAGCGAGAGAATTAATCGGAGAGGAAAAGGCAATGAATAGCCAAATCTACTTTGGTCACCACGGGCACCTCCTGACCTTCCCCATCGAACATGGGAAAACGATGAATGGTACGTACTCATTCCGCCTACAGTCTTGCTAACGGCAGAACATGAAATAGGGGAAAGGTGGCGGGTACTAGGAAAAGGAAAGACATAACGGACAAACGTCACTAACTTTCGTATATAGTGGTAGCTTTCGCCTCTCGCCACTCATGGACAGCGTCTGAATGGGTCGTCCGCGTGTCCAAGGAAGAGATGGTGGACGACTTCCAAAGCTGGGGATCCGATGTCACTTCTATCGTCTCTGCAATGGAAAGGCGTGATATTTGGGCCCTGTTCGACCATCCGGCCGCACCGAGATACTACGGAACGTCGCCACGGATTTGTCTCGTAGGCGACTCGGCACATTCGACGACGCCGCACCAAGGCGCTGGCGCCGGCATGTGCGTTGAAGACTGCTACGTTCTTGGAAGCTTGCTCGGCGAAGCCAAGTGCGCGTCAGACTTGAACAAGGCATTCATGGCCTTCGACGAGATCAGACGCCCCAGGACACAGAAGATTGTGGAAACGAGCAGAGAGGCCGGTCAACTGTGGGATTTCGAGCTTGACGGCGTGGGAGATGACATTGACGCTCTCGAAGAGGGGATGAGAAGCCGAATGGGCTGGATTTGGAATGTTGATATTTCCGCGGAGCTCGAGAGAGCTAGATCTGCCTTCCGCCAATCGAAATGAGGGTGGTGCGACACTCACTCTAAGAAGTCACGCAGTTCACCACTATTGCCATAATCATAGGCCATTCTTTGTAGTCTATAATGACTCGCAAATAAACGGCTGCGAGAAGAGCGACCGTCCAACATATTACCCTGTGAAGTCAACTTACAGATTAGAGAAGAAGTGTGAGTAGATCCATTGCAGTTAGTACATAATTAGCGTATGTCCATCTGCTTAGAGGCAGGTAAGTAAGGCAATTACAGAGGAATCCGATACCTATATTTGTATCACGCGACTTCCCCCGGTGAACCTACCAACTCGGGTCTTACGGTAGGTACGGCCGGGGACGGCCCCTTGGACAAAGGGACACATAATAGGTAAGTAAGTAATGTACGAGTATGTATGTACGAAGCAGCACGGGGGATTTTCATAGCTCAGAGGTGAAATCCTGCCGGCCATATTATTCTATCTGGGGAGCTGGACAACTCCTCGTCAGCTGTAATTACGTCTCGTACATGTTCCATACCACCACACAGCGACAATTCTCCGTTTGTTTGATTCTGTATGGGCGTAAAAAGTTCGTACGGGGTTACAAGCCTATCTAGATTTCTCTCTGCTACCTACCTTCCTGGTTCACCGACTTAAGCGGGTAGGCGCACCCAGGCCCGTCAGGCGGGAAGGAAGTGCAAGAATCGTAAGATGCTCTTTGCCACCTACCTATATGGTTTGCCTGTTAAGCGCCGCCTATATACTGTAAATGTTGATTGGTCATTTTCTGCACATGCACCATTGTGGCTTCCTACATGTACTCGTAGGTACAGACTTTCATTAGTTACATAGGGGGTACAGGTATACACGTACCGTAGGTATCCTGTCATATCTTTGATAAACAGATAGAGAGACGGACAGGCGAGTACATTTCGAACAGATTATATGTGTAAGAGATGTTACAAGTACCTAATGGCTGTCTGGCAAAGACATAAAGTTGTATTCCCCCTTTCTTGGATAAGCGAATAACTGAGCCTTTACTTTCTATGAGTGACGAAGTCCCTGCCTGCTCACAAGTTCAAGTGATGGAAAGGGGACGCAGACGAAAAATGACTACGAGTACGCTCGAATACTCGTAAGTGGAATCAAATAGCGAGAGTCTTACAAATATCGAAGCCAAGACACATGACGGTTACCCATGTCCACCATGGATGCCAGTGCGCGCTTAAGTTGTATATTTGACACATGTACGACCACCACTACATATTCATGTGTGCATTTCCGCTTCCTCCCTTTTTACCCCGCACCACTCATTTTTGACCGGCACTACGGGAGCAAGGCAAAGCTTATGAGTAGAACGAAAACGGAACCAGAATATGGTTGCTGTTGGTATGTGATGGGTATCTCGTCTTGGCTTGGTCTCGTCCTGCGTCCCGGTACTTCGGACTGCCACTGGACTCTGGAGAGCTAGTGGTCGGCGTTATGCTCCTAGGAATGATAATTGCCTACCGTCGTCCGTCCTTATTACCAGGGCAATAAGATCTAGCTTGCAAGATATGAGTAGGTGCACCGCGGAATGTCCGTCGAGTCGAGCTTGACGGGACTCGGGATCGCCCCGAACCAGCGGAAGACCAGAAGTTGGACCGTATGCAAGTCAAGCACGTGTCAGAAGGATTCGTTTCACATTATTCACAAGGGGTCTCCGAGATAAGTAGTGATGTGCTCTGCTCCACCAAGCTCTCGTTCCATCGTTGTCTTTGAATAAAACACAGCTGTTGTTGATTTAATGTTGATGTATCCAGTACCGCAGCTTCCTTAACCCCGTTCTACACGTACTTCGGATCCAATTGTCACGTACGGTTTTCTACGACTACGTAGGTACTCGCAAGTACTACACGTAGATAGATGACCTTGCTCTTCCTCCCGCCGCTTGTAATTTAAGCTCATCTAGTTGTTGGCGATCATCATTCCTTTACCCTGGTAGTGGTCTAGTAATGACCGTTGGACATTCTAGAAAGAAGAGCAAGATAACTAGGTAGGTTAAATACGTGTAAATACTTTAGTCTAGCTTGTATCATCGAGTAGTCCAGCTGATGTTCGGCTAACGGGACCCTCGGAACAGTTCGGGCGATGCCGTTCTTTCCTTCTGTCAAGATACCTACTCGCAAGCCAAACCAAGACTCTGATGAAACAACCTCGGACCACTTTATGCTGCCGGACAGCGAATGGCAACCTGGTCGTTGAACGATCAAGGGTCTCGAGCTAATAAGCGCGCCCGTCGAGCTAACCATTTGCTGCAAAGCGTGGAATCTTGGCAATCATAAGGCGAGGGTAAAAATTACATAGATGATAGCAGCCTGAACAAGATGAAATGAAGCTAGAGCATACAAAGTACCCTCCTCCTCATCTTCTCACACATCACCAAACAGCTATAATAGGTTTTCAATAAAATAGTGGTGAGATCTGAATGCGTACACATTACGACAGACAGTATGGTGATACACAAGGGATAATTAGAGGACTCGAGCGTCCTGCTCCCCCTCCAACGGCGTAACACTACATCTGCGACACGATGCTACGACAGCGGCCAAGATCGATACAGCGCTTAGGTTACGAATTGGCCATACAAAGTAGGTACTCGTAAGCCCACGTTTGGTCCTTGTATGCGTCACGATTGATAATCATAGCGAAAGTTTACAAACGGAGTTGGGAATGTTTTGCTTCTATTCTAGCACACCGGAATTGTACGTGGTGTATTTCAGAGGGGCGTTATGAATTTTTCAAACCTCTCCGTGATGTACATGTATACTAGTCCAGCACCCGCAGAGCACAGACAAGTCCTCTTTGGTGGCGTTACATCAATACTACCCATCCAAGTTTAATTTGGCAGGATTTCTGCAGCAGTACGAGTAGGCATCCATCCCGAGCGCTCGACCGTCCAAAGGGCCCTCTTCTGATTGCCCCATTTCGGTCTGCCAAGGGAAAGGCCACCACAAGACGCTCGAGCCGGCCTAGATCCCGTCCTGCCCCATGATTTCCAATACAACCCAAACCCGTTTCCGTTTCCCCAGCAAAGATGGAAGCCTCAGCTGGGTCCCTCCTACATTTTTCTCTGCACGGTTTTGTGGTCACTGGTCAGTAAGAAACGGATGATCTTTTCTATTCCGGTTACCCGGTGTGTCAATTGAACAGCTGTAAGGCCTTTGCGATATTGAGCCACAAGTGCGAAGATGGCGAAGTAAATTATACACGTAGAATCATCGCATACAGACGCTCGCCGAGAAACGATCTCAATACTCGTATATACTCTACAAGAAATTTATCTCTTGTTAAATGATGACGTATTGCATTATGGGACAAATACATGTAAACATTTAAAAAGCTTGGCTGTGGTACATAATACCTATTTACCTACCGTCTAAGTTCTAACTTACCCAGAATCCCTAGTAAGAATCTTATTCTCACATCTGTCCTCTATTCTCAAATTATCTGATGTGCTGTGCTTAGGCATTCTTACCCTCAATATCATCATAGCCAAGTGTGTGGACTTGATATCGGCGATAAATGGAGGTGTTTCAATACGCGCCGTTCTATGTCTTGGGTCCATTTTACCCACCCATGATCCGCTCCTCGATTTACCTTTACGAACGTCAGAAGGGGTAATTTTGGGCGAAGGATAATTGGAGATAGTAGAGGTCTGTGTCCGGCTAAACCGACTTGAGAACTGTTAAACAGGTTGTTGCTGCTCTCCCCCTTACGAGATGAAAGCTTGCTGGTCCTTAAACGGTCAATGGACGGCGCGTTAGCGTTGCCATACTTCTTGCACATAACTGTAGGTAGCCTTAGGAGGATCATTCCTACACCTTGTTCGGCCTCGGTGCACGTGAACTACTCAACATGAAGATGTTCGCAGTAGTGGGCCGCGGCGATTTAGACTTTGATACATACCTGCGCTGGCGCCGATGCTAGCCTGGTCCTGGAGAATGGCAATGTGACCCTTATTTTGACCCTACTATTATTTAGGGTAGGCTGCTTTGCCTTCTTATACTGGCTACCATCGCGTCGGGATGCGATGATCCGGGCCATTACGGGAAACGTCTTGTTCCAACTTTGACCAAGTTGAAGTGTTAGGCTAATTAGTGTACGATACCGATTGCTTGACCAGGCCTGACTGGTCTGTAACGGTCGGAGATCGTGCCGGCGCGAATGGGGTTACCTAGCACGAACCTCCCTACGAGTATGCAAATCTAAAAATCAGATACGTGCAAATAGAAGACAAGATGGAAAGTTATGCTAGAATAATTGAATTTCTCCTTGCGATATCTTCCTCATTTGGTATCTCATTACAGCAAGTCAAATTTACTTGCCTCATTTCTGTCAAGCCACCGCGACGCAAGTAGTACTTCGCCGACTTCTGCACATCCCCCCCGGGGGGTCAACAGTTCATCTTCAAATTGTACTCTAGCTTTTCTTCCAAGAGCAATTCGAAAGATAAAAAAGGCTGAAATATATTGGACATATGCTTCGATGACCAGCTTGGAAGCAAGCCGCAATATTGCATTATGCAGCTCATCTTGCTTCTTCCCGTTGTGGCATGAGGTGGCGCCGGTTTAGAGGACGTCCAATTACCAATTACAACTTATATCGTCCCCAAAAACGCGTCATCAACGGGAGGATTCAGCCGGTGAGATTAAAACAAGCGTCTAATCATCCTATGGAAAGCCTAGTATATCTAGATGTGGCCTTGTTCTCGTTGCTTGTTTTGAGAAGGCGAACAAATAACCAAGCCATTGGGGGAAAAGACGATTTTGGAGCAAGGTCATCAAGTCTTTTGTGAAAGAGGAGGCCAAAGGGAACATTTAGTTAGGTGAACCGTTAACTCTTCCAACCTACGAGTACGAGTACATGTCTTGTTGTACGGTTAAAATACCGTTTTAAAAGGCAATTGAAGACAGGGGGACATTGCCCAGATCCCTGGTAGTCACCACCGTAGGAACAGGTTTATACTACTAGTGGTAGGTAAGTGATAATAGGGGGCAGGGGTGAGCCGAGTCCGAGCAAAACCACCGCTACGCTAAACCTGATCTGATTGCGGCGCCGTACCTACATTGATATCTACATACTGCAGGCAGGTGCTGTCCCTTGTCGGCCCAGGAACGTTGCTGCATTGGCAATAGCAAGGGTCTCAACTTCCTGCGTGGTCCAGATTCCTTCAAGTCCTGGTGGAAGGAACGTTTTCTGGACGGGGAGTAAAGGGAGCCTGGGGAAGAGACGCAAGGCCGGACAGTTTAATGTGAGGCGATGGGGGGGATGCTTCGTTTTCCTATATGCTGTGTATATTCTACCACTTCGAGTGTATCTGGTGGGATACGTGTTACAAATAAACTCGAGATTGCCACCACTGATTCGCCTCGTCAAGCCTCTCGGGAAAGAACTCGCAAGCTATACCAGTAGATAGCAAATTCCAACCACTCTTTCCTCACTCTTTTTTTTGTTTATGAGGTTTTCTCTCATTTCCTATCTTCTATCGCGCGGACGTCTCATTGGTGCCGCCTGCATATTCTTCAGCACTCCAAGCTTTTACCATTTGCCATCCAAATCTCGGTTCGGGAAGCGTGCATGCCTTTGCATACTCACATCCACTTATACACGAGTTTAAATATAGATAGTAGAAGGTGGTACCACGCAACCCTACCCCTCTAAGCGCCCATCGGCCACCCTCAACGGCCTCGATCATCTGAGGGACATTAAGGCCGCAGCTGGCTCTCCCGCCCATCCTTGTCTGATCCACCGTTGTCTACCGTCTTTTCCAACTGCTACATTATTCGGCTGATCGGAACATCTCGATATAAGATCTTGTCTATCCTACAACCAGGGGAGCTAAGCTACCTGCACTTCCGTCACTTCTGTCCACTAACAATATCTGGGTCTTATTCTACTCGTACACATACCCAGGCCCATCCACAATTTTCAGCAAAGCACAAACGAGGAAAATATAGGACGCAGGGAAGGAGAAAAATAGGAGAAGAAAGTACCCGAAGTAGAAAAGAGAAGAGAGGGGACAGAAGAAGCTATAAGAACGAGATAACAGGATCAGCAAGAGAAAAGAAACATGCAACTGCGGGAGATCCTCGTTTTTTCTGGGCTGGCCGTCGCGACTGCCTCGCCTTTGAGTCGGCGGTGTGGTCCTGCGGGCATCCTCCCAGACCAGCTTCAGCCCACACCTTCCGCCGTGAGCTTCACTTACGTTCTACCAAGCACAGGCGGTACGTCCTTTGAACATATATCCATACCCACCCAAACATGCTTTGTGTAATGTATAGGCAAGGTAATGCTAACGCCTGATACCAGGTCCCATCCCGTTACCGGCAGCAAACTCTACCCTGCAGCACATCGCCGTGGGCCATGGCGTACAAAACTACACATGTTCCACAGCCGGCACTAAGGCCGGCGCGACGGGTGCCCTGGCGGTCCTATACGAAGTAACTAGACTTTATCCCAGGTCCGGACCACAGTCACTCTCGCAAGAAAGCTGGGATGAGCTCACAAGCAAGGTGCTACGCACGACAAGCCAACCCATTGGCAGTGACAGCGAAGAGAGTGCCTCTCCCTTCCCGCCACCTGAGGACCTGACGGTTGAGGGCGTCCGAAGGCCGATCCCATACCTTGGTCACCACTTCTTCGATGACGCCGGCGTGGCAACGTTTGAATTGCGCGATGACCAGGGCTTATTCAAGGGCGCGAAGGTCATGAACATTTCGGCCCCAGCGACAGCTGACCAGGGCCTCAATGATGAGGGCGCTGTCGACTGGCTCTACCTCGGCGACAAGGGGAGCAGCGTCGGTCTCAGCAAAGTCTACCGCGTGCTGACATCTGGTGGCAACCCCGCCGTGTGTGGTGACGTCGGCGAGACGCAGAGTGTGCCCTACACAGCCATGTATTGGATATACTGATGAATAACATCTCGGGCCAGATGGATATCAGGAAACTTTAGCAGGGATCAACGATTTCCCCCCAACCCGCTAGCTGTCTCGTGCCCACCCAAAGTTAACTTCAAAGGGAGTGCGAACGACGCACACAACATAAGAAATTAGCATCAGGCATGGGGACAGAACTACGAAGCGGTGGGGGTTGGGCTGGGGTCGGCTAGGCATTTACGGCGTTCAGGGAAAACAGGGGGGGAGGGAGGAATCCTTTATTATTTCTTTTATTTCTCCCCGTATTTCCACAGGCATCATCTTGATGTCTTGAGGATGCATTTATTCAGTTCTACACGCTCATTCATCCGTTCCTCTTAGATGCTTCGATAGACCAGATAGATATGACCGGCCTGCCTCACTTGTTCTCATCTTATTGCCTGTTACCCGCTCCTTCTTCCTCATTGGTTTAGGGCAAGCAGCAAGAAGGCAGGTCGGTGGGATATACCCCTTTCGAGACGGAAAGACAGAACACATTGTATATAGTTAGTGAATTTGAGCCCTCGATAAAGTGAGATTCGATATGCATAGAAGACTATGCACACTCGTGTTAACCATGTATCTACCCAAGGTTAGGGGATGACATCCACTACCCATAAACTCAAGTTACCTATCGCTTGTTCCATGTAAAAGAATAGGTAACGAGAATATAGACCGCCGATGTCTTGAAAAGACAGCAAGCGGGATCCATTAAGCATTGTCCTCGGTTTCAACAAGCCACTGGCTTACCTTAAATGTCCGCACAACCTAAACTCCTACACGTACGTACGTACACCCACTCCCCCAAGAAATTTACTGCCGTATCCCCCAGTGTCCAACCGTGCCAGACTTTCCAGATCGTGGCAACAGCTTATGATCTACACATATATAAGTCGACTCACCTTTATCTCGAGAGGCCGGAGACTCCATATGGACTTCATTACACGACATACTTCTATTCATCTATTATAAGAAACAAGAGGAAGCGGGTCTACTCCAAATCCGCGACACCAAGTTCCAATACCAGACACTACCCGACTGGTAATGAATTCCTCCGCCAAATGTGATAATAAATTGCTGGAATTGGATTCCCAGAGTTAGGCACATGAGGACCATTGACAAAGCAACACGCTGTTTCGTTCTCCCCTTTTTTCATGACCAACTGCGACTAGCAATATTCTTGTGGTTGGTGTCGATTTCCCTCTTCTTGACACTTTTTCGCACTGGCGCGTCATACTCCCATGTTTCCAAAATATATCTCGTTAATATTCCACCTAGCATGCCAAGATGCCAGCTTGCCAGCTTGTCGTCTGTCCTAACGTCTATCCAAGCCTTGGAGCTCGCCCTCGAGGTCGCCCATCTGATTCATGTACTCATGGGGACGTGGGTCTTCCGCTCTCCACTGGTTCCCAGCCTCAGGCATAGGCACATGCCCTGCTTGGGCTTGCTGGAAGGCCTGTTGGCCCTGATTATTTGCCGCGGCGTTGGGGTCGGTGCGGACGAGTTGTCTGAACCGATAAACCTCTTGCAAGATCATCTTACGCATCTCTCCGACATCCTCGACTACTTCGAAGTCGAAGTTGAATGTCGTTGGGCAATCCGGCTCGTCCGACGCGTCATGCCAGATCTGCAAGTACGGATGCTGTAGTGCCTGCTCGACACTTACGCGCGAAGAGGGGTCGAAGGCCAACATTATGTCAAGAAGGTCGAGAGCGTCCGGGTTGGCATTCGGGAATAGGGCTGGGAATGGCTTCTTGGCCATAACTGGGAGATTCCGTACATATTCCTGGGCCCGAGAGGACCCTATACGAGACAATGTCTCTTCGTTAGGCGTTCCGAGGATGTGTAGGATCTGGTTCAACTGGTCGACGTAGTCTCGCCCCTTAAAAAATGGCCGTCCGCCCAGCAACTCAGCTAGAATGCACCCTACGGACCAGACATCGACTACCCCAGGTTAGCTAGTAGTTCGACCTGGATCTTGCTCCCAAGACCTGTCAGACGGTTCTAGGAACTTACTGGCTTTGGTATAGCTCTGGAAGCTCAACATGATCTCGGGCGCTCTGTACCATCGTGTAGCGACGTATTCGGTCATGTAGCCTGCGTTCTCTTCGGGATCGACGGAGAACCCACGAGCGAGACCGAAATCGCAGATTTTCAATTCACAATCGGCATTGACAAGTAGGTTTCCCGGTTTCAAGTCGCGGTGCAAGACGTTTGCGGAATGGATGTACTTTAGGCCGCAAAGGATCTGGTAGATGAAAGATTGGAAGTGCGCGTCGGTCAGGGGTTGGCCGGAGCGAATGATAGCCGCCAAATCGCATTCCATCAACTCTGCGCAGTCGTGTTAGCAGGATGACCTACATGGATTCGCCTTCTGTGTATACGTACCCTCATAGAGGTATGTCTCATTGAAGTTGTCGGGCCGGGGGATATCCATGTCGTAAAGACAGGCGATCTGTTGACAGGATGATCGACGTCATTAAATGCAGCTCCCTTCAATATGGTTTGCGCCACGGACTTACATTGCGGTGCCCACGGAAGTGCTGCAGGAGCTTGATCTCGCGCAGCGCGCGTTTGGCAAGGATCTTCTTGCTGAATACATTGGTCACTTTCTTGATAGCAACACCCTCGTTGGTTTGGTTATTAACGGCAGCGCTGTAGACAAGATTGATGTCAGTACCTTATAAGGCGAGCGAGTAAAACGAAAAGGCAAAAAGGCATACCAGACGATACCATAGGCACCTTGTCCTAGCTCCTTTGTCACTGTATACCGATCATCTACTACGAAGTCCTGGTTAAAGACCTTGAAAGACTTCCGTCCCTGTAAATCGCCCATGGTGATATATTCAAGAAGTATTTGCTGTTGACTATGCGACGATGTGCCAAGTAGGTGCAGACTGTGTCACGAAGCGCGGAGGCGTCTCGGAGGGTCTATCGGAGGGAGTGTGGAAGTCCGCGTGGGCCCAGTACCAGATGGTTTGGTAAATATGGTGGACAATGAAAGCGATAACCAGCAAAGATAAGCTTTCCAGGGGTAGAATAAAACGGGGTTGCCTTCAAAGGAGGACAAGCACTAGTCGTGGGGATGAATAAAGATAATAAGTAGGTAGTAAAGTCAAACTAAGACAGCACTGAGCAGAATCTGGAAGGGAACCAAAGAAGAGCAAGCGTGGTAGAGGAGTGTTGAGATGGTGAGGATAAAAAAGTTGAGTTTGGAACGAAGAGTAGCAAGTTAATAAAAAGTAAGCAGGCCTAATTGAGCTGGCTCAAGTGTGGAGATGCTGATGTATGGCACATGCACGTAGCTCGCAGTTCAAGCAGACAGGCAATGCGTAAATAGACGAGCGTGGGGAAGGAGAACGTCCTATTTTGAGTAGAAAGGGGAGACAAGAAAGGCAAAGGAGGCAAAGGAGGCAAGAGGCAAGAGGCAAACAGGGAGGCTCTGAACCGAATATAACTGCGATGAGGGGGGGCTGATGACACGCCGGGCTGTTTAGATATAGAAATCTGATGTCGTCGTAGGATAACTTGTATACCACAACAGCTGGATTTATTTATTTCCTCTGCACAGTAGAACGTTGATCCCGAAGCGACCGAAAAAGCACCTGCAGCGGACTGAATATGCAAAAGGCCAAGTGTTTATAGTGAGCAAAGAAGGCAAATAAGTTGGGTTTCTCCAAGTGAACAAGGACAGCCAGATAAAACTGTATGTAGATACTCGTAGGTCGTCGATGCGCACAGGACGGAGGCAGGCAGTGGGAGGGGGGACGATCTGACAAGGGCATGGAATAGCTTGCTTGGGTATCACGCTAATGGAGGGGTTCTTCCCAGCAATTCCCACGCAAGGTGACAACTTAGCCTGCTAGTGCCCTTCTTAGGACTGAAGAATAGAGGGGAGAATATACGATCACAGGCCCAAAGTGGAAAATGTACCCCACCATGCCTTGCCAATACGCTCCCCGTTGGTTAGCTCAGGAGCTCCGATCCACTGTCCTGCCTCCCCTCTTACACAGCCCTGGACTGCCTGGCCCCCACTAACAAGCCCTATAGCCGCTCACTGCCAGTCATCGATGACCTGATTGGACCCCTCCTAACATAGCCGCGCAGTATCCTCGAGACTCATTTCCGCATGTCACCAAGCATATGCACGGCACCGCTCTGTACCAATTGGGCGCCAACAGAACATATATCTCTTGGCCATTCCAGTCGCAGATGCACTGATTACTTATAGCTCACATTTGCTGTTGACAGACTGGAAAGAGGCATGCATATCATCCTTATAAACCGGCTACAACGTGGGTTTAAAGCAACTCGGCCGGATACCAGGATTGGCCGACTGAGCCGTGCCAAGACCCTGAAAGGGGGTGGGCTGAGGCTGACTCGACATTCTACAGCACCTTATTGCTTTTTAGGTCTTGGAGGTATCTAGTCTAGGTCGGTAGCTAAAGTGACATCAATAATACAACAACGTTGTTTATTCCTGTTCGCAAAAATATCACAAACCAAGCCTCACCTCCAAAGCGTCGCTTCCCCTGCTGCCCTTCACGGCCGCAACCATCATAGCCTCGACATCTTCTATTTCGAGAAGCCTCTAGTCTACTATAGCGATTTCGAGTTCGCAATTAGACTGTTCCTACAGCGAACCCATCTGTTTTGGCGCCGAAAAGGAAAATGCTTGGGGGCATGTCGCACAACCGTAACGATTCCTCGATTGGTAGGAAGGGACCAGTCCCGTTTTACAGTTAAGAATTGCCCTCCTTGGACGCTTCACGTTGTAGATGGTGGAATTTGCGGGAATGTTGCCACGAGGAAATTTTCCGAGAACCTCCGACACTGCTCAAAGGCCTTCTTGAACGAATCTCGCCCGATATAATACGGATCTTCGACCACTTCTTTGCGACCCGTGCCGGAGAATTCACCGAAAAGCATAACTTTAGCTCTGCTATCCACCTTTTTCGTGCGCCGCCACCTCTCGGTATCGCTGAGGTTACTGAGGTCCATGGCGAAGATATAATCGAAATCCCTAAAGTCGCTATCGCGAAGCTACGGCGGGTAGGTATTTAGTAGGGATCGATTCGCCTCCGCTGGATTGCGCCGACTAACCTTTCGGGCTGCGTGCTCGTAGTTTGTTATGCCGTTGGCTCGAAGTGTCGCTAACGTCCGCGAATCCGGTTCGTCGCCGATGTGGTAACCCCCTGGGAAGCGAACAATGTCATGTCAGCGATCAAATCCGTGCGCATAATCGGGAATAGGCGGAGGATTGTATTGCCCAGCTCGAAGTTTCATACCTGTCCCGCAAGAATCTACGGTACCGATAAGGTCGTAATAGGGCGACGAGGGGTCCTTTACAATAGACTGGAAGACGCCCTCGGCCATTGTAGAGCGACAGATGTTCCCGAGGCAGACGAAGAGAACTGATATCTTGTCGCCATTTTGCGCGCCTGATGTTCCTGACATTATGGTAACGACTGCGAGACCAACGAGATCGGTTGTCGAGTAGAATGCCAAATTGGGCTTCTGAAGATACTTTGATTTGGCGCGACAAAAAGAAAGGTCACTGAACAATGCCCCGCGTTCCTCACATCCACTTATCGTTAGAAGGAAAGCCCCTTAAACTGCATATATGCGTATAAGTCGAATGATGTTCAAGACTTGATACTTGGGAAGCACATCGTTTCTAAGATCAGTCCACGTTCACCATAGACATTCGGACTCAGCTACATGGACGATCTCAAGTGATCAAATGGTCATCCAGTGCCAGCTCAAGCTACCCATTGTGGCTTCTTTCTCATCCCAACCTAGACATAAGACGCTGGTTATGAGGTTTATCTCCGAAAAGGGGTTCGGGGTCCGCTGATATTGGTTATTTTGCCTTTGTTTACGATGTGTAAGTTTACGCCTCTCCTTTAACCACTGCTCTTCATAGTTTCTCGTGGAGCCGTGGACGCCTGTCTCATTTGCTTATCTTGCCAAACATGATAGATTTCTCCCTATTCTCGGAGTGCCATGTCCGTCTTCGGCGTACTGGCAGGACACTGGACCCGAAATGATATGGGGTGGCCCTGATAGACGAAAACAACACTCAGATCAGGCAGGTGTCACAAATTCCGCTACCAAGGGAACGATTGTAGCATGTGGCGATGACTAGAGTTATCAGGGAGGCAACGTCAAACAAGGTAACGGCTGCGAAGTGGTCGTGCTACCAGAAAAGGGGTACAGCATATGACATACGAGTGATGCTTCCACGCGACAGGGTTGGGTCTGAATCCAGTCGCATGTCACCTAGCACCAAATTTGATCAGGGAAGTCTTTGTTCATCGGACCAATTCTTCTGATCTCCAGAAAGAAAGCAGGTTTTCAAGAAAAACCAGAAAACCTCCAAGGTTGGACTTGAAGACGACTCAAAAATCGATACTTGCCTGTCATTGAAGTGGCGCGAAGAGCATGCGATAGTGCACTACCACCCCCCTTTACAGCTAAAAGCTGACAGGCCGTCGGATCTGGAAAGGGAATTCGGGCACGCGGGGCAGCACATGCACAACCTCAAGGTGACCCGGTTGATCGAAAACCTAAACACCCATGGTATAACATCTCATTGGTCGGGTGACTTGTACAGTAGGCTTGCTCCTTTTGCTCCTCGTAAACATGATATACGCTTTTCGGTGCCTGGGAAAAACGTTTCTACCACGGCGTCTTGAGCTGCTACCGCGCGGGCGCAAACCGAGTCTGAGATATAGGGCACCAAAAGATCCATATGGAATACCTACGTTGTGGCATGTTGTGATCTCTGAAATTGACTCAATGCCAAAGCGACCTCCTTTCCTATGAGTCCACGATTTTGCAGCTACCAACCTAAAAAACCTAGCTGGACGGTATTTAGGGCTCCTAGCCGAGTGTTCACGTGAAAAAGAAAGGCGTTGACCAGTTGACGTCAAATCGGCTAGAAATAGTACGGCACGAGGTAAAACAACGTTGAACTTGTGCGCTCAACTCCGATAAGACGGCAAGGAATTTTGGCCCCGGGCGTGCTCTGAGCGAATATAGGTAGGGGCCAGTGCGGCTTTGTATGTGTAGAAAGCTTATTTTGCAAGGCAAGCGACCGCTTGCGCCGCTTTCGTCTAATTATTTAATAACAAAATGTATCGTCACTTTAGAGATCAAAGAAACATACTGTGTAATTACCGGCCGACCAGAACAAGAAGCTTGATTCAGGTACAGCTAGCCCCTAGATTAGGTTGACTAACTCAGTAATAGTTGCTACTAACTGAGTCTACCGGCGGCCGGCCAGCGGAATGAGTGGCACGAGTGGGTTGCGTTTTGCTAGTGAGAAGCCAGGCCAGGAACCCATGAGGCTCGGCAAACTTGACGTGCAGAGGTATTCTGAAACACACCACCCGGCGGGCGACTAGAGAGACAAGTCACCAATTAGAAACAGTCAGTTTCAGAGCAACTGTTCCAACTTATTTAATCATCTATGACTCGGTCAATTACCGGAAATCGAATGGTTGGCAAGATATAAAGTTGGCGTGCGAGGCACTTGGAAATACAACATTATACTTTAGGACGGGACGGGAGGGGAAGAACAAAGATGCATAAGGTGTCTCTTGGAGATGGACGACAATCTCATGCTACACAAATATATAGTATAGGTAGGTAAGTAGGTACAGTAGCTGTAGCTGGAATACGAGTAGGGACGCTTAAAGTAGCACAGCATACCAAGTAACGCAGTTTCAGTGATACCTTACACGTTATGTGTAGGACCTCAATGGCATGGCTTATATTTGTGTGCGCAGGTTTTGACAAGAAATATTTTCCTCTTTTCATTACGAGTATGTCAACAACACATCCTCACCTAAATCAGTCGGCGGGCTTTTGGGCTCTCTTTGTTGTCATCGGCTACCTACTCGTAATTATTCCTTACAAGCAATCAATTTGTTTACAATTCTTTGATGTGACATAACATATCACTTCACATAGTGGTCCCGATCATCCGTAGCCAATAGCTCGCTTACCAGTCCTTTAAGATGAAATGAGTAAAAGAGACACATCGCCAAGGAAGCTACTACCGGTCTCTCCACTAAACGAAATAGGGTCCTGGGGCAAGAGGCAGGGGGTGGTCCGCACTTCTCGGTTTTAGCGTAACCCCAGCAGCAAAAATAATGTACAGTGGCGTTCCTGATGAAAACTTTCTCCCTAATTACCATCCACGATAGCAAGTAGAAAATGAAAAAGGCTTGCCGCGTCACCGGAGTTTGTTTCAAGTCAAAAGATATGTGATCAATTTTGGGAACCGAAGAATCCCACCGGCCAGCCGACCAGCTTTGGGACTACGGTATGTGGCGGGCCAGGCAAACTTCAAGTGCGCGCGTTGGATACGCGGCACATTTAGTTGCAGTGACGACTTGGCACATGATCAACGCCGGTAGTTCTGACTACGTAAGTATAATACTGAGTAGCGTACTTACCAAAACCCGCTGCTGAGCCAAGTCGTCTATTGTTTTGGTTCCACATCATAAATCCAAGCAGAGCCGAGTTATTCATTCTTGTGCCTCTTGCTGTTGGATTAGGTAGTTTGATCTGCCTCTGCGGTATAATTACTGGGCAATAGTATCTACGGGGTTTGTACGGGGCATCTACGAGTAGTCTAACCACGATGCAGAGCCGATCGCAATGCCCTATTGCTCGATCCGGGCCACCTGATTGATCTATTTCTTTCGTCGGCCCCTGGACATCAAGCATATCAGTGCGACCGCCGAGCTTTACTTTCCCTACTCACATAGTACTACTTGAGCCCTCAAATGAACAGGTCTTTTCGCATTACTCGTACTCGGCCAACTTGTACGAGTAGACTATCCCTGACTCTGGTGTTTTGTATCGCTCGCTCATCTGGATCTACCGAATGGATAAGGAGAGAGATCGTTGCACTCCACTGCTCACATCCAGTTTGCCAATCTTTGTGCTACCATCGCTTGATGACGGAACGCCCCCATTATTTGGCCACCGCACCAGCGTTTGTATCTTGTTGATGTACCTGGATATATATATCTGGGGGTGATCCACCTGAAATCTGGTTAACCTAGATCTTGGAATGGACGCTGTTGTTGCATAGGTCAGGAATTGATAGTTGTCTTTTTTTGTAATCATCTGTTTGAACTCGGTACTGCACGCTCCTTTTTGGTATTTGCCATATTTTTATCGACTTTCTCTCGCTCCTTCCCTTGAGTATCTAGTATTAGGCACTGGTCTTTACTTTTTCTTTCCCTTCTTTCCTCATCAGAACGGAACACTGTTTGTTCAGTGTTCCACTACTCGTACCAACCATGGTATACCATGCTAAGGCTTTCGCCTTGATGGCAAGCCTTGCTGGGTTTGCGTCTGCTACACCCATGGTCCAACCCAAGATCGGAACTATCACTGTTAGCCAGGTTGCAAACACGAATTTCAGACCTCATGGTCCTGCACAGATGGCCAAGACGTTGGCCAAGTACGGAGTCTCGCTGCCGGACGGCCTGGCCCGTACCTGTAAGTGTTTCTCAGATTCAACTGCCTTCCTATTCCGGCTTTAAAAAGAAGACTGTTTTGCAAAGTTGAATGCACAATGTCAACTCCAGTCTACCTACCTACCTTTAGGTACTTGTGTATTCCATCATACTAACCTTGGGTCGTCGTTATGCAGTGGCCAATCTTGACGCTCTGCGACTAATAAACGCGCGGGACTCGGGCATTGCCGAGGCAAGACCTGAGCAGTACGATATCGAATATCTTACTCCCGTCAAAATAGGCACACCGCCCCAGACGCTGAACTTGGACTTTGACTCCGGGTCGTCAGATCTATGGGTCTTCAGCACCGACACCCCTCGCAAGTCGGTCAACGGGCAGGCCCAATACGACCCGAAGAGGAGCAGCACGTCCAAGAAAGTCGATGGCGCGGTTTGGAAGATCACGTACGGCGATCAAAGTTCATCTAGCGGTGTCGTGTACCATGATGTCGTCAACGTCGGTGGTGTTACCTTTGACAAGCAAGCTGTCGAGGCTGCTACCAAGGTCTCGGCCCAATTTACCCGTGATACCAACAACGACGGTATTCTTGGTCTCGCTTTCAGTGACATCAACGCGGTGCAACCCAAGCAAGAGCGCACCTGGTTCGACAACGTTGCCGAGTCACTCGATCAGGCCGTGTGGACGGTAGACTTGAAATACCATCAAAGTAAGGCTCTTTATTATACAAAACATTTTTCGTTGTCGTTACATCGGATCTGACAAAAAGGAATTTATAGCCGGTACATACGAGTTCGGCAAGATCGACAAGTCCAAATATACGGGAAAGATTTCGTATACCGATGTCGACTCTAGCCAGGGGTTCTGGATGTTTGACGTAGCTGGTTATGGCGTCAGCAATGGCACATACAAGACATCCACCTTTACGGCCATCGCCGACACGGGCACCACCTTGGCTATGTTGCCAGACTCGGTAGTCGAGGCCTACTACAAAACAGTGCCGGGCTCCAAACTAGACCTTGAGCAGGGCGGATATGTGTTCCCTTGCAGAACACATGTGCCCGACTTCGTCTTCGGCGTCGGCAAAGCCAAGATGACCATCCCCGGTAGATTCATTAACTATGCGCCTGCCGACCTGATCGGTACAACTTGCTTTGGCGGCATCCAGTCTGACGAAGGCATCGGCTTCTCCATTCTCGGCGACATTGCGCTCAAGGCTGCCTTTGTCGTGTTCGACACTTCTCTGGATACACCTCGTCTGGGCTGGGCCAACAAGAAGCTGTAAAGAAAGAACCTATAATACTATGCCGTAGTATTTTGTCATTGGGCGAGATAAAGTGGTAATTTGGAACTTGTATTGTATTCTTAGACAACTAGCCTGGAGCCAATTGTCTATATCAACTGTCTGATCAAAGGTCAAAAATAAGTTTTGATGACGTACTGTCTGTCGTCTTTGTATTTTAAGGTTAAGCCTTTGTGATGTAAGACTGCTTGACATAATCTCGGGTCGGCCCTTCAGCCTTGGATGGTGTATTGAATCTGTAAGTGGATACACCGTATTATACGATACGTAAACCTTTTAAGACCCCGGGATTCCTGTTTCCAGTCTGTTCAACAAATTCAGATGTATAAAATATTAATTCTCAATGAGATAATTACCTAATAGGTAGTATTGAATACCTACCTACCAAACTCTCAATTTCACACACACACACACACAACATGCAGAAAAAAGGGAGAGTGAATAAGCACCTACCCCTACATACATTCCTTCAAGAATCCATCCTATCTATCCCTATCCATCCGTCCTAGACCCAGTAGTAAGAAAGTTTGTAAAAATCTCCCTCTTGACATCATCCACATGGGAGAAATGCTTCGCGATAGGACCGATGAGGATCTCCTCGTCGCCGTTAACCAGACCTTTCCAACAGTCTCGCATGTATTCGTCAATGGTGATGCCGATGTCGGATAGACCTGCTTCGACTACGTCTTTTTGAAGTTTGTGGAGTTCGGTCTGTTTGTTTTTTAATCATAAAAGTTTTCTTGGTTAGTTATATACACGAAAATGGAGAGAGAGAGAGAGAGAGAGAGAGAAGGAAGGAAAAAAGGAAAAAGGAGTAAAGGGTAACAGGGTAACGGGTAAAAATTTACCTTCACAGCAGGCGGCACAATCTCCACGACCCTAACATGACGACTCTTCTCGTCGGCAGCAAGTTGCGCCCTCATACACCAGACCAGCGCGCGCAAACCGGCCTTCGTCGCGCAATAATTCGCGCATCGCGGCATGGGCACCAGCGCCAGACCGGAAGATACCGTGACCAGGGCACAAGGATTCGGCGCAAGAGATTGAAGATGCGGGAGGAAGGCTGCGCAGAGAGAGATCTGCGCCGTGTAGTTCGTGTCGAGCTCTTGACGAACTAGGGATAGGTCGATGAGGTGTGCTCGGGTGAAGTCTATCCCGCGCTGGATTCCGGCGTTTAGGACGACGCAGTCGAGGGTTGGGTGGGTTTTGATGATGCTGTTTTTTTTTGTTTTTTTTTTGGTCAGTGTGTTTGTTGTTGTTAGACTGCAGTGGAAGGAAGATAGATATGCCTAGATGTTGATCAATCAATCCCGTCATGGCTTCTCCTTTCCCCTTCCCTCCCCTCCCTTCTCTTTCTTATCTAGTTTATATTCTGGAGGTAGGTAGGGAGGTAGGTAGCTACTAGATAGCCCCTTTCTTTCATCTCCCCCTCAATCACTCACTCACTCACTCACTCACTCACTCCATCTCACAGTCCGTCCCCCAATCAAACAGACAGCATAGAGAAAAGAGAATGTAGAAAAAGAAAAAGAAAAACTCACCCCTCAGCCCAACTCCCAATAGCATCCAAATCCGTGATATCAAACACGGAAACAGCAACCTTGTCATCCCCATGTTTATTCCTAAACTCCTCAAGTCTATCCATCCGTCTTCCCACCGCGATGACGAAGCTGCCATTCTCAATCATTCGCTCCGCCATTGCTATACCCAGGCCGGCCGTACACCCTACCACTACATATTTCGTCAGCCGGAAAAAAAAAAAAAAAAAAAAAAAAGCCTTAATGTCTTTCCTATACACCCCTTATATCCAGCCTTCAATGTATATATACATACATGACCCTCACATTATATCTGCCAATCAAAACAGACTATCTATCGCCCGAGAGAAAGAGAGGGGACAGACAGACGAAGAAAAAAAAACCCCCAGAAAAACAGCTATTACTTACTTAGAACGGTCTTATAGGGCCAAGACATTGTTTCAGTCGGTCCGTGTATATCGTATGTTTTCTTTTTGCTACTCGTAATGTTGTACTTAAATCGAAACAAGAGATTCAAGAGAGGCGAGAATGACCCTGACAAGATATAACAACATGTCGTCGGTATCCATACCACTATGCCGCTTACAAAAGACTCGGATCGAGTTTGCCATTTTTGTCCCTAAATAGCCGTGGAAACCTGAGCATACATTCCATATCTGTCTATGCAGGAATTCGCGCTTGGAACCCCTGCACCTGCACCTGGGGTACTGCAACCTGGGGGGATAAAGTACATCCGGCGTCATCCGCTTATGACGATGCGCTGAGGAATGTGTCAAGTCGCATCCCAAAATAGACCAGGAGGACCCGGAGTATGCCAGATTATGCACCAAGGAGACTAGTCACACTATCAGAAGTGTCCATAAACAAAACACGATAAAAATCAGCGTGGCGTGCAAATACATGCCATGCCATTCAAGACTACCTAAGTTAATCTGTACTAGTAAGGCCTCATTGCCACAAGACGCGTACAATCCAGTCGAGTAGTAGCGCGCGCGAAGTACGCCATAGGGCGCATCCACAAGAATCGTGAGTGCGATGCCCCCCAGTACCCATCTAATCCCTCCCCAACTTTAACACGTATAAACCGAGAAAGTAAACGGACCCGTACAAGAGAGTGACATGAAGTAAAAAGGTCCAGTATGCAAAAGGCATGACGAGTTCCATGAAGGGTTGAGCCCTCCAAGAGCGACAGCCCACTGAAGGATGAATGCTCTACCAGACAAGCTTGATGTCGACAAACAGTGTTACGCCTCATCAAGACTGTAAAATAAAGTAGTTGAACAAGAGCCCGTCCTCAGTTTCCCGAGCCAAGCCGAGCACCCATTCATCCTGGTCCATAAAGCACCAGGTATCACCAAGAGAGGATCTACCGCTCAGGGTAAGAATCATGAAGAGAAAAAGAATAGTAATAAAAAACACGTGGAAAGCATGTGATCGTAAATGCGTCATGAACTTTGACTTCAAGTCTCGGTTACAATTAAGCCACCATGACCCCGCCTTTACGCTTCTCTGCACTCGTGAGCACAAGTCGAGGTGCCTTCCGCTGACCAGGCTGGGCTTCCGTCTTGGCCTGGCGCTGAGATCCGTTCTTCAGCAAGCTGGCAAAACTATGGTCACCCTCGTTGGCACTGGCCTGGCTGTCCAGGCTGCTTCGCGACTTCTGTCGCGAGCTAGGCCGGTCCGAGCCGATAGCTCCCCAGCTGCCACTTGCAGACGTTCGAGAACTGGCCAGGCTAGGTTCCGCGTCACCCGACAAGCTGCCAGAGCCGCTACGTCCAGAATCAGACTCGTTATCGGTGAGCGGGGATCCAGCCTCTTCAGCAGCTTCCGAGACAGGGCTCATGCTGCCACAGCTACTGCCAGTACCCTTGCGTCGTACCATCCCAGCCTTCTTCAGGTTATGCACAGCGGATCTTCGTGTGCGCGCCGCAAAGTTTTTACTGCCTTCGTGTCTGGCCGTGGGCTTGGCGCGAAGCTCATCCAGAGACGGGGGGCCACGAGGTTGGCGGATCGGATGCTCACCAGCCCGAGCCTGGCCGGGCCCATAGCCTACATTTGCCAAGGGAGACAACGGGAAAGAAGCAGTCTTCGGTCCAGCTGATTTGAGTGCATCTTCGTTCGAGGTAGCCATATTCTTCGTATTGACAATGGAGAGTGACTTCTTGTGGCCACGTCGGAAAGCATTGGCAGACGGGGGCGGAAGGGGCGTAGGTTCGACCGTCGTGTCAGAGGTCTTAGGAGGCGAGTTTGCGCGGTAAGTCGGGGAAGTATTCTCAGTCGGAGGAGGCGATACCTGAACACGAGGAGTACCACCATAGTTCTGCTGGAAATACGCGCCTTGAGGGGTGTTGGGCTGGTTGTCGAAGCGGCTTGGTTGAATCTGACCCGTTGTTTGGTCATACAAGTACGTCATCTGAGTGTTCGGATCGTAAACCGGCAGCAAATTCTGGTGCGCCTGAACAGTGCTATTGATCGACTGCTGCATGGTTTGAATCTGCTGCTGCTGCTGGTATAGGGTTTGAAGGGCTAACTGCTGCTGCATTGCCTGTTGAACCTGTGGCCCGTTGAGATTCATGCCCTGGAACTGCTGCGCGGCCGCCTGCACACTGAGCAGTTGCTGCTGTAAACGCTGCTGTTGTTGGGCCAGGTACAAATTGGCTGTAACCAACTGAGCATACAAGTTGGGATCCATCTGGTCTTGGACCTGCTCGTCAAGGTGGAATTCCGGCGGGGCAAGAATTTGCTCAGGAGTGTACTGTTGAGGAGCCATGCCTCCCACAGACATTCCGGGCATATTGTACGATCCTTGCTGCTGAGACGCCATCCGAGGAAGGGACGTCTTGGGCGCGTTGTTCAGATGACCAGCGCCGCCGTACGCACCCTCGGACATGCCGCTGTTCCTACCATAGACATGCGAGGGCATGCTTCCGTTGGAAAAGCTCGTGGCAGTGGCTGACTTTGGCGCTGTCCTAAGACCAGCAAGCAAATGACCTCGGCTCGTTCTAGGAGTAGGAACTCCACTGTCCTTGACATCCGCAGGGGATCTGATCGTGTCGAAAGAGAGCGGTTTGATATTTTGCCCACCACGTCGGGAGGCCAAGCCGCCTGAGGGCATGGCCAGATTCGTGGGGCCGAATTCGTGAGACATTTGAGCAAGACCACCAGTGTGCATGCTCAAGGGGGGGAAAGGTGCAGTGTGCAATTACTCAAGGCCGTGCCGAGGCGGACAGGAGATGATTAGAAGTGAAATCTAACAAGGAATGAATAAATGAATAGGCGATAGCCACTGAAAGTTGAGACGATCGATGGATATTACAATCAAGTATATGACGAGGGCAAATGGAAACCCGAGAAAAGTGTCTGTCGATAATTAGGGTGGCACAAATAGAACACACAGGTATTTCAAGCAGCTTGTGCTCTTGTGCTCCAGTCGCGGCCTAACAATTTTCTTTTCAAACGCAAATGTCCGTATCAAACGTCGTTGGTTCGGTGGTGTAATCCGAGAAATCCAAGAAAAGCAGCCGAGTGCCGATGGTAAAAAGTTGGCGAAGAGGAAGAGGAATGAGAGTGATCAATGCACAGAGATGCTTAGATCGCAGTCGAAAACCGCCCGAAAGAATTAGGCGATGTCGATTGCTGGAAGACACACTTTGACGTCGGAAGGACCGATAACCGTTGATGCGTGTAACTGCCGATGGAAGCCACACGGGGAAATGGTAAAAGGATTGTCAGCCAGGCAAGGTCGAGGCAAGTGTCAAAAAGACGTTAGACGACGACGATGGGGCGGGAAAGCACAAAGGCGAATGCGACCACAAAGGATCAATGCTTCCTTGTCAGCTCGAGCTTTCCAAGAGCGACAGAATTGGGTTTTGGTAAGGAACCACGGGACCGAGTTTTTAACTGTAGCGAAGAGTTGTTTTGCTCGTTAGGCCGTGTCGAAATATGCCCGGGTTATCGTCTCACAATTTTTTAAAACGGTGAGATGTTCCTTTCCTATCTTTCTTGCGTTGTCTTGCTCAAGCCGTAAGCGACGCGTATTTTAAAGATTAAAGATCAGAATATCGGTAGAGACCACAGCGGTAGGCGTCGTGATTCCACCTGGATGAATCGAAAGTAGCAGAAAAGCCCGAACTAATGAAAATGTACAAGGGATTAAAGTATCGAAAAAGAATAATGCGTCGAGTTGTCCAGAAACTCCTGGGTACGTTGTTGTGTTATTTTGCGTTGCGTATTTTTTCGGTCCGGAATCTTGTTTCCTCTCTTCTTTTACTCCTCTCCTTTTATTTTGCGGCGTCGAGTGTGTGCGAATATTCCTCTAGCCAGCGGTAACTATGCTGATGGTTGAATGCCGACGGAATACTAGACTATATGTAGGCAGAGACAGGCTTGTCTAGTCCTTGGAAGTGAAGCCACCGGCCACAAGTGATTTCCTGCGACAGGGACAAACAGTGGTAATTGGCAAGCTGACAGTGGGCGATGATGGACGGGCGCACAGGGCAGGGGCGCACACTGCAGGCACACACAAAAAGAAGAAGAATCTCAAGAACAATAATAACCCAAAGGTTAGAGGAGGCAAGAAGGAGGGAGGAATAAAGGAAGGGCGGGTTATGTGGTAAAAGAGAAGAGGTGCGTGCAAAGGTCGGTAGAAGGAGGGGACGAGAAGAAAAAGAGACCTGGGAGATTTGGATAAAGAAAGGGTTTGGTGATATGGAAATAGAGCTTGTGGGCCCAGAAGAAGTAAAGGTTAGCGGTAGTGTCGTCTGCTGCAGACCACCTTTAACCTACCTCGTAGGTAAGTACCTGGGTACCCAGAGAACAAGATGCAGAATCCCCAGAAGTAGGTATCTCTACTGCGTGTCCGTACTAGGTATGCAGACGGTCTTCCTGCTTCTAAATTTTAGGTGTAAAAAGCACTGTATGTATACCTGAGCAGCAACGGTGATGCTTGTAATTGTACTCAGTAGTTCTGTCCCCCGCTTCGACAGCACCATCTCAGGCTAACTCGGTGGAATGTTTGACATATGATTGGTTGAAGCTACTGTGTGACTGGTACGTGTAGGTTTTGAAAGAGGATGGAGAAACATCAAGTCTTATACAGTGTGTATTGAACAGAGTCCAATGAGATGAAGAAATTGACGAATTAGGCTGGACAGCAAAGGGGGGTTGGAATGGATCACAATTTTGGGCCGTCAAGCGTTAGTGATTGGTTGGGCTGACCAGTAATATGCACCGGGGCTAGGTAGGGTCTGACCAATAGAAGACTCGGTAGAGGCATTTAAATATGGGGACATAATCGTGTCCAATAAAACACAAGAGAATGGACCAGGCTCCTCATAAAGCGCTAGCTACTTTTTTCTGCTGTTAGACTGAAGGAGGAGGTCAGCAGAGGCAAAGTTGAACACGTCCTGTCCTGCATGGTGTACGAGTAGACACTTGGAAGCTTGAAGGTCGATCAACTTGATCTTATGTTACTGTTGTTATAATTCTAGGTGACCCAAGGCTTTTATCTATGCTGTTTCCTGTTTTTTTTACAGGAGTTTTGATGTTGAATCTGCTTATGTGATACGAACAATTTTAGGAACTATACGTACCTAGAATAGGTACGTGTATGTGGTTTTTAGGGGTGGTAGGTGCTAAATTTGCCTTTCCGGCTAAACCGCACCTAGCACGAGGTAGTCTTTACATAGTGTCTTGGTATTTATCACACTGTATGAAAACTTGGAACGTTCTGATCGTGCTTTCGACGCCAATCAACCCAGACTTGGCTTAGCTTGATCTCCTGTTGTTTTATGTGTGGTGAAAATAGCTATTGCACCTTTGAAGCACGGATTTAGCTGTAGCTGTCGTCTTCTTTTGACTTTGCTTGATCAGAAGCACTTACATACTATAATCATAATTATAAAACGTGTAAAGAGGTCAGCTTCAATCTATAGAGGAAATGGCATACCGATTCAAACCGACGAAGCTGTTGACAATGGTTTTGCAAACAGGGACCTGCCCGGCGAGAACCATGCATGACCTCTTGACCGGCCCACCTATCGCGTCAAAGAATCCCCCAAGACAGAGCACAGGGTAGCTGAGACCAGGGCATCCTTTATTATTATAGTGGTATCGTCCAAGTGTTTCCCAAGACGTTTTTCATGGTTTTAGAAAGACTGAAACCGACGGGGTCCTTTGCTCAATCCGACAATGTATTTAATCACCTTTGTTGCCGTCTGAAAAACTTCAACGTCCTATTCTTTAATCGCTACTGTTTTACATATGTACACGTACGCAACCGGTTTGCCAAGCGACCTACTAGGAAGTCGCGGGCGCCCGGTATCTGGCCCGTGCTGGCACTGCATCTCGGTGTTCGGCTCGCGTTGCCTCCAAGGTCCCTCGATAGGTATAACTTCCATCTGATCGTCGAATGCGCGCAATACTTTAACACATACACGTACTTGACCCGATTTGCCACGGTGGGGATGTTTTGGTATGTATTCCGGACAAAATTATAGATTTACAAGGGCACGATTCAGTACCGGGGTCTAACCGCCAACATGGCTATCAAGTGGCGATCGACCCGAAAGTTAAACTGCTCCAAGTCACACGTAAAGAGATAAGACAATATCATAGGTAATTATTGAAAACATCACATAGTGTTAAGATTCCACAGGTATGTGCACAAGATAGCCGGCAATGCCACGTATACTCGTTGTTTCCATGTATTATGACCACATCTAGCATGATGATCCTCATTATACCCATGGTACATATCGTTTTAGAAACGTGCTTACTTCTCTCTAGGTAAATCCCTGATTAAAATGGGTGTAGGGAGAGACTGGATTTCAATACCACGCCACGCATATTGATCAAGTCGACAGCGATAATCAAAATAGCATGACTAGTACGTGTAAAACGGTGCCTACCTTACCTCCTTATTGATACATTAGGTAAGGTACATCACAAGTTAGGCATTGTTTTGCATCTGTATGTACTTGTACAGGTATTCTCCATTCCCTATTGTCTCACATATCTCTCTTGGCATGTCCCCCTTACGCCGGTATACTATAGGTGTAATAAGACACCAAGTCGAAGTTTGGGGTTATCACCGTGTCGCACGACTGCAACCGATCTGCACGCTGCAGGCTAGCAATGCGACGAGGACACGAAAACCTGAAAAACGGCGCTTAAGATTTTTGTATCCACGTTCCTGATTCGCGGTTAAGCGCCACTTTCACACAGTTTGCGCGCTTGGTGCCCAAAATGTATTTGTAGGGTCCCTTCTTTGCCCTACCTGCCTACCTACTTGCAGATACTCGTAGAACATCTTCATCCACATATTACAAACGTGGCACCATTTAACTGACAGCCACTCCTCTTTTACTTTCTTCATTGGCTGCCTGCTTCAGCTGGCCTGAAATAGAGACCAACCACGTTGCCGGTTTGGGCCTCAAGAAAAGAGGCCAAGGTGCTTCCTAAGCCTTCTAGAAGGATTCGCCGATGACATCCATGCTGACTGACTAGTCGGGCGGCGTTCCACGAACGCGGTATCGCGTAGGTTAGGTATCTTCCTTACCAGCGTCTACTATGAATTTATCGGATTGGCTCGCGTGTGCAGCACATGTCTATTGATTCGTAGCGCAGTGTTGTTTTGCGAATATTAGGGTTGCCTAGACGGAAAAGTTTAATTGTTAACAACCACGCAACGCGCGGTGCTCTATCCACTACGTGTACAAGGTTTACCGTAGTCAGGTTATGACAAGGTTTAATGGAAACTTTAAATCTCAGAGCGGATACTATTCAGACGACTGCGGAAGTATGGCCACACCTTTAAAGCGCTACTACCGATCTGATATAAGATCTATTTGCCTGCAGTATCACTCTTGGGTATCTGGGTGAAAGTGTCTGGCGCAGATGAAAGCAGTCCCCTACTATGTTGTTGAGATGCAAATGCTATTAGCACCCACAGGTTTTTGCCTCCCCCTCCTCATACTTGGCTCACGCGGGCACGTCTAGGGGAAGTCAAACAATTGGCGCGGCTGTAGAGTGATGAGTAACACATGGCGCTCTACCTATATGACTTGCTCCTATACCCCCGTGCCCGCGTAATAGGGGGATGTGACTAAGTGGCAAGTCGTCCTTTAGTCGTATATATTGCGATTTATCTCGATTAAAAGACCCGGAGATCATCATCAGCCAAGATTCACAATGTCGGAACCTAATGAAGCGCGGCCCTTCCTGTTAGTATTCCTCAAAAATGAGTTGTTTTCATGGCCATATTCAGAGACGCTCGGTGCTCCTTGACGATGTATGTTGATGATTGACAGACATTAGATGTAGTTGCGCTACCCTCCCCTACGCCCGAGTTCGTGTTTACGAGATAGGTTAGCAAGAAGGATTGATGATATCGTTGCTAGTGTTCCCCCCTTACTACAGGAAATATGTTATAACAGTGAGAGGGGGGTAATCCCAGGAATATACCATGAAAACGCTTATTCTTCATATTTACCAGGTCCAGTGTCTGTGTCGGCTAGACACATCACCTCTGATCTTGATCCCGGGACTGTTATCTCTGACTTAAGAATTATGTAGTGGAATAGTTCTTTTTTCTTCTTCCAAAGGAGAGGTTTCCAAACGGGGGTTTCTCCGAAATGGAGGATATACCTGGTTTAGACTACTCGTAGGTATATATCTATCTCCTCCCGCCCGCATTACTAGCTAGTAGGTAAAGGTTGTAACCGGTGAAGTAAATACCTGGGACCTACGAGCTCTTGATAGGTCTCCTAGTATCAATGTTAGATATGATTCTACGTAGCTACAGTGTCCCATTAGCATAAACTCGCTTCAGGTCTTCTTGTTCGTCCTATCACCACCTATATTACGCAAGGGAGCCTTTCCAATGGTCTTATAAGAGAAAATTAAACTACCTGGGGCGCAAATTTTGTCGCCTATCGATAAACTTTTCCTCATATGAGCGGACGACAGAGCCAGGTAGGTAGGTCATCAACCGGACTTGCTTGCTACCAGAAGATATATGTACATTTCCTTTTCGGTGTGCTATCTATTCCTGACTAGCTCCAGTATCTGTATATATAAGACCATATCAGGTACGTAAACTGGCTTGATATATGGTAGTTTAGGTATCCCAATTCTAACCTACATGTATCTGAAGAAAAATAACCACCTGCGAGCATGTCCTTCTGTAACAAGTTTGAATCTCACTCACTCACCTACTACCTACCGGTAATCAGTTACACATCCAACTACCTATTTGCCAGTCCATCCAGCTTGGGACACGTTGATATTTCCCTTTTCCCCTTGAACATAATAACCGGATAACTAACTCATTGTGCAACGATAGATATAGGAGAAGAGGCAAAAAGCCGTCCCTACCTACCATACCTACCTTATATATATATATATCACACTATTGGGCCAACTGGACAAGACCGAAACCTCTCTCGACACGCAATGATTCGACACAACGCAATATACCTATCTGGATTAGGTTGGTATCTACCTAATGCGAAGTTCTACAGCAATCCATGAACGGAGGTGCATACATAGTCAATTCCTTTCCATTCCATCTTTTATCTTATACTTACTTACCTACTTACAAGTAACAATCACCATGTTTTTGTCTACTCCCTCCCTCCCAAAGCCTTGACAGGGTTGGGTAGCGTTTATCTGTCCATGCCCATGTACCCAGATAGAGAATCATCATCATTATCCACCCCCCCCCCCCCCCACGAGTCGGCTCTTCTTCTCCCTACGAAAATAGATTGCACATTCCACAACTAGCTCCAAGAGGGAGGGGCGGCGGAAGAAGTCATATATAACGAGTAGATAAGATAGATATTCATATTTTTCTTCTTCAGATAATCGACCACTATACTAGGTAGCTTAGCACATTACACCTACGTCGTGATCCCCCCCCCTCTTGGATGTCTGTCTTTCTGTCTGTCTGGCTGGCGTTAAACACAACACAACACAAACAAGAGGGGATATCCTCTACCTATGCATTCTATACAAAATACATACAAGGCAAGTACGTATAACCCGAACCCGAATCCTAACAAACAGCAAAGCCACAACCAGCAGGACCACGGATTCAAATCACTTCCCCTTTCCCCTTTTCCCAACGCTTGCAGATTTTTTTTTTTTTTTTTTTTTTAAAAAAAAGAAACCCCCCCCGGAAAGATAGATCTACCTAGCCGTAAGACGTCACCGATCTATTTTACGTTAAGATTCGTTACGCGCCCTTATACATGTAAAAAGCCTTTTACGCGTATGTACGTGTAAGTCATCCACAGGTTAGGTTAAGTAAGTAAGTACCCTACTCACCTACCTACTTTACCTAACGACCCAGTGAAAAATATCCACCTAACCTACCTACATTAGTTTACGAGAAGTTCTGGTCTCGTGATATATATTAAAAAAAAAGAAAAAAAAAAGAAAAAAAAACCAACAACAACCCATTTAAAGTAAACATACACACTGTAATTAGTCCCAACCTAATATATCACCTTACTATTAGAATTTGCGTTTCCGTTTTCGTTTCCATCCGTTATTTTCCAAACTACCTACTTACTTATTTTACCTACTGCCCTGTTTTACATAAATGGCTTTTGAGCTGCTCATTACTCGTAAAGGTACTTTAGTCAGCCAGTCAACATGGGCAGATTGTATGTATGTAAAGGTGAGATTAGGGGTTGAGCATCGGTTGGTTGGTTGGTTGGAACTCGGAAGCAAGGAAGATGGCAAAAGGCGCGCGCGCCCCCCCTCAAAATCAAAGAAGGGGTACATACCTAGGTAGTCTTACATACCTAATATTCAGCCCTACAAAAAGACAGTGCAATGTTTTCTGCAGGGGCGGATGGTGTATGCACGTGTGTACTCGAATGTAATGCAAAGCCGGAATCAAACACAACTCGGGAGAAGTCTCGGCCTTCCAAAGAAGCAAATACGAGTACCTATCTACTTTATCTACCTTAGATACGCTGCGTTTCCAATTAAAAAAAGAAGGCTTTTACCAAAATCTTCAAAAGGTGTTGACAAACGTATTGGTAAGGTAGGTAGGTAACCTTAGATATGTTAAAATGTACACGTAGGTAACATCTAACAGTTTCATTGAACTCGCCAACATCATTTTTACTTCAATTGTGCATTGTAGGTAGGTACCTACCTACCTACTCGTATTCTTTATTCATTCCTCCGTGTAAAGTACCGGTAGGTAAGTTGTTGGCTCCACATCAACCACAAGCGGCCGACAACTCCGAAGAGGCTCGGATTTATTCCGATCATTTCATTCCAAATTGAATAAGACTCCCAACTTGAAAATACTACTCGTAAATTTGTCAAAAAAGAAAAAAAAAATACATTTTATGCCGAGATTGTTGGCTTCCCGATGCCTGCACGTCATGCCCGTCTTGAAATCCTGGAGGAGGGAAGGAGGGAAGGAGGGAAGGGAAGCCCGTTCGGCACGGCCGAAGCTAATCAAAAGTTCAAACGGCCAAGTCGAATAAACGATCAATTATCGCCATTAATAGCGTCTGCCAACTTTTTTGGTGCTCGCCACTTCCCTGTCCTTCGGGTTGTCCTCGGTTGAAATGAGAAGAAAAAAAAGGGAAGGCATCGCGTCAAAAGGCGGCCGCTATACCGTAATACGTGTACTAGGTAGGTGTCTGCGAGGCTGTAACCTCGGCGAGGACCGTACGGGCATCTCGTTATTCCAAGGGCGTAGGTCCGTAAAGCTGAGAGAGCCTTACCTTAAGTAGGTAGCTGCTGATAATCAGCGCGTTAAAAGAGCCTTATATTACGCGTCGCATAGAGGCGAAGCGGAAGCAGGTAGATCTAGACTAGCGTTTACTCTGTATCACGATGGGATTGTTGGTGATCCAAGGTCATAAGAAGGACGGTGAGCATTTGAAGAGATTGACAATGATTTAAAACACCAAACTGGTTTCGCTTCAACTTGATGGCAGGCAGGTCTGAGTCTGACTAGAGCCAACAAACTGGATCATACTGCATGCAGCATGCACATCTGATGAGCCGCCATTTTGGAGCCTTCTGCTTTTCTCTTCTTTATTGTGTATCAAAAGGCTTTAACCCCAATTAAGATGCAGGCAAGAAGGAGGACTGGAGGTTTTGCTTACGAGTGCATCATGGGCTCATGGATCATGGCTCGCCTTCCTTAAGGCTTAAAGAGCTTGGACCCCCACCTATTCTCTACTGGTAGCCTGTAGGTTAGTACCCGGGACAAAGTATCGATGTGGAGCCAGGGTTCCGCTCGGGGATTAAAAGTTGATGCCTATTACCTGCCGACTTCTCCTAGGGCAATGGTAATATGGTATGGATAAGAAATGCTCTCCGGACCCCTTTCCCCTAAGTTTTTAGGTTAGATACCTTAAGGATGACAGATAAACACCCGGTTGCCAAAATACCTGAAATATACAGTTGTGACTTTACCATGTGTTGGGTAAGTAGATGCTCGTAGTCTAATTTTCCGTTAACCCACCGGGCATTGTGACGAGCTAAGCCGAAGCGCTAACCTCCCTGAAATCTAAGTAAATGAATGCCGGAGTAATGCGTTACAACATTTGTACCAAGGAATGAGAACGCAACAAAACAGACCAAAAATATTTTTCAATAGACAACCAACGGAAATTGTTTCGTCACTCGTCATCGTGAATTGCATACAGAACAGTCAGAAGACCAACAAAGGGTAGGGCTAGAAAAGTGCTGCAGGGGTCCCTCCCCATCCCAAATATCACCCGAGCACGTCTGGATTCTGATGGCATCATGTTAGACAGCCGGGACAGGATGGTACAAATGGTAAAGGAAAAGCGTTCAGTGGTGGGGGGGGGGGGGGGGGGGGGGGGGGGGGGGGGGGGGGGGGGGGGGGGGGGGGAGGTGGGGGGGGGGGGGGGGGGGGTCGGGCGGGAGG
>MU401478.1:132515-159259 GCA_022579005.1 Poronia punctata
AAAATATAACCCTTTTAGTTTTGTTTTTTTTTGTTATATTGTTTTACAGCGGGTTAATTTTGTTTAATTTTTTTATTTTAATGGGTTTTTTGGTAAACCCCCCCCCCCCCCCCCCCCCAAAAAAAAAAAAGTATATAAAGAAAATGAAATAAGCGGCGCAGAAGAATGGAATGGCAACACTGTCACCATACTAAATCATAGCAGGATTCAGATCCAGGTATTCTAGCGCCCGTATTTCCAAGCAAACCGACGGACCCTCTAGTGTGTACCTTCTAGCCTAGTTGCCTTCTTCGAGAAGCCACCGCCCGCAGGGGAAGACAATCCGTTTTTTCTAGGATTGCCCAGAACAAGGCGCTACCGCAGGACTATCCGTCTCGCGATTTAGCGCTTCGTTTATTGGCATGTTGGACAGCTTCCAGGATGGGTCCGAATTGGGACAACTCGTACCAGCTCCAGGATAAAACCAATGCCCAGTATCATTCGCCAATTTACGACTAAGCGAAACCCGGCCCTTTGCGCTCCTTAAATGCTCTGCGGCGTAATCCCTCGAATGGGAAATAGGGTAGGTATGCGAGTTGGTCGCCGACTAACATTTTCTGAGCTGCTGCCTGCGATACTGCCTTGCTCCATAAGCGCTATAAGCCGTGCGCGCGCCTTAGCTATGATAAGTTATCCCAGCTTAGGTCAGACCCGAAGAGTCTAAGCTGGGAAGATATGTTTAATGAAAGGGGGAGAGAGGATTCCACCGACGTGAGGATTAAAAATGCCTAGTATCGTCGCTGCTCCAAAGGCACATTATCACCGTAATAGCCTCCCTCGTCGTCGCCCGCTGCCAGGCATGCAAGGCAGACGCCTCCGCCATGAACACGGGTATGGCGCTTCCAGATGGCATCCGTGTCGTCCAGTTCCAGGGGTATCGTGTCGTCCACAACAGTCATCTGCCTCGGCTCGAGGGAATGGTGCGGTGCAAGGGGTAACGTGGGATTGGACAAAGGGAACGAACTAGGGCCAAATGAGAACGCTGACGAGTGATCATCTCCCATCTCCTTTGCCCCCATCGCGGAGCCTCCATGTGATATATCGAGCGGAAGCAGCTTAGCGTAGGAGTCCCGTAACGATGTCGGCGAAGGGGCTTGGCTGGTAGGGGCCATGCTCGTCGTCGAGTAGGATGTATTGGAGTCCGAGTTTGATCGATAGACAAGACCTCGCTCAAAGTCGCCATTGCTAGATGCTGCCATGCTTAGCCGGCGATCTTGGAATGAGAAGAGCGCGGGTTGTCCTGGTGGGGTCAGAGGAAGAGGCTCTGGCGGCGGATAATGAGCTTCGAAGAAAGGCTGCGGTCTGCCCATATCCCTCCTAGTGGCGTCTGATTTTGTTTGATGGCCTGATATTCCACCACCGGGGCTCTGGTGCTGTGATGAACCGCCCATGTTGTCAAAGTCTCCCTCATTGTGAGCCCCTTGAGGCCGGGATCGGGAGCTTTTGGAGTGTCTACGCACTGGCATGATAACCGGCTCTGAGTGATTGCGTTCACGTGACCGCTCAGAAAGAAAATGCCTCTCCTTTTCCATAGGCACGGCCCGTTTCTCCAACGGGACGAGCGAGGGTGACGTCTTATAGTTTCTCCCAAGGGCTAGGACCAAGGTCAAAAGAACCAATGCCCCTAAGAAGGCCACGCCTAGAGCGACGATGGGCTGTGCCTTCCCTGGAGGAATATGGCCGGAACTAATGATGCTATGGGCTCCTTGCAACGGGAGATTGACAACGGGCATCTTTCTGTAAGGGGAAACTGCGTAATGGGGCGTAATTGACGCCGTGAGGCTCCCGTAAACGCGTGTGCTTCAGGACTGCCGAGGACGAATCGGGAATGGTAGGCCAGACGATCGATCAAGGGCGAAGCCGGGAGTGAGCAACGAATCCTTCCTGTGGGGAGGGGACAACGGTAGAACGACGCCTCGGCACGCACCTCGGACCCTACGTGGGATTATGGAGAAAGTATGTAAGAGAGTAAGCAAACATGCAGAGTCGAAGTGAAGCTGATGTAAACATGTGACGGAACCAAAGGTCGCTGGGTTACTTCGTGGGCTAATTACACAAATTATACCGACGAATATGGCCGCGGTGTTGGGCAGGTGGGTAGGTAGAGTGATTTTTGGGGAGAAATAAATAAACAAGAGGACAAAGGTAGTTTACGACGACAGAAACCACAACAAGATGAGGCACGAGAAAAAGAAAAGAAGAGTCAGAGGAAAAATGCAAGATGAAACCTTGTTTGCAAAAGTGCAACACTCCAACGCAGAAAACCGACCAACAGACCAACAATCTGTACGAAAAACAAACAAACAAGCAACAAAACACACGCGCATAGAGTCCTAGGTCACCTTTTGTGGTCTCGGTGTTTCGATCCGGATGACTAGGGGACTAGGAAGATCGTGGAGGAGGCTGGGCTGGGATGTTGGGATAAGAAGGAGGGTGCCACGACCTGTCACCGGGGGTAGCTGCGACTTATACGATGTGGAACGCGATGTCCAAATGCAATATTGAGCATTCCGACTATGATGACCAAAAATTTCCCAGACTTGGGCCTGTCCGTATGCTAGGTATAGGTACGTAGAGCAAACTACCGTACATAACCTGGTAATATACCTTACGCTATCGATGACTACCTACTCACAGACATTGTCGAGTAAGAGGTACTTTACCTTGGAGAGAGAAAGTTTTGGGATGTTTTAGTTCAGCCTGTTCAGGTATCGTTGGTAACCAATCCGCGTCCGAAAGCGTAACGTAGGTAAATGTATACATGCCAGCTACCTTACCAGTCTAAAAAGCTCGATCAAAGTAACCGGGTACTATGTGGGCCGCGGTGGGGAGTGCGGGTGGGCTCCTCGCACTTTCAACTTGCAGCTACCCCCCAAGCTTGTCTGTCAGGATACCTAACATGTCTTCATTTCGGATCAGCCTCAACGGTACCCCAGTCGCAAGATGCAGATAACATGACGAGAGGACGGTTATCATTGGATCGATGATTACCCAACAAGGATCCCGTATTAGACGAGAGCCCTAAAACCTACATAAGCGCGGGCAAAGCGTAGTTGCAAGTATACAGGTTCGTATACCTATATACGCATAGGTACTCCATACATACGTACCTCTAATTTACTTTACTGCTGTACGTAACTATGGAGGAGGTCTCTCGCTAGGCTTACTATCGTAGGTTTCGCAGAATTGGCAAACCAAAGCCAGACCCAAATGTGTTGATTAATAAACCTAACCTTAGCCAGGGAGGGCTGTCAGTCATGTCAGCCCTGGGGGCGCTGGGGGCGCTGGGGGCGTGCGGCACAGCAGACCCATCTAACCGACCAGGGCGCCGCAAGCTAGTCTAGGTAAGTACTTCATGTAGTCCTACGAGTAGGTACATTCTTTGGTACAAGTAGGTATGCTAAAGTTAAATACGAGTAGGTAATTGGTATCTTGTACACGTAAGAAACCGATAACCTGCTTCGCTATATCTATTGGTGTCTTGCCAGCTATGGCAAGGAAGAATTTTCTTTTCGTCGCCTCCTAAATGAGGGAAAACAACATAGGAGTTGATTCATTGGAGGGAAGAAAAAGATAATTGAGTAAGAATTGGACTAATAGCTGGACAGCTGAACGCCAAGATAAACACCAAGGGGGCAACAAATTCGCGTACCTCCCGAAAAGTTCGTCTTTTACGTACATACACACACGGTGACACGGGTGGTCGAAAGTTGATCTTCGACCTTACTACGCGGCATTGGTGTTATCTAGTTGGGAAAAAGGCCCAAGGCCAGAATACAAGTTCACTGCAGCTGAACTCTTGCTAGGGTGTCATGTAGGTGTTCCATGATATGACGCATCATAGACCACGACTCGGGAAACTATCTAGACCATACGCATAAAACATACGTGCGTACAATCGGGCTAGACGTACACGTACGTTGGCCTCCTGATTGGCAGGGTCGAGTTTGCCAATGACCTACCCGCAACCTCCTGGTATCTAGTTTAAGCCAGGATGGACCTATAGGCTACGTGCATGTAGCATTGGTAGATATTTGCATATGCTAGTCTTCGGTAGATCGATGCAAGATGATGCCCTCTCCTTAGCGCCTTGAGTCTAGACGCGATTAGAAAAGAGCCGGCAAGCGAGCAAGGTGTTAACACGACCCAAAGAATGTACACATACCGAGGCATCTAAAAGGTACACATGCTCTTTACGGCTCGTACAGCTGGACATGAAATAATGGGAGAATAAGTGACGAGGAGACTTGTTAAACATAAAAGAACATGTGCTTCCGTTCGCTCCGAACCTATGATGCATTGCACAGTTGTAAATATCGGACCCGGCAAACCTACGCCATTCGCTTCGGTAGGGGTGTTTTGGGGGTTTGGATCATGGGGTCTGAAGGTACATATATGTAAGGTAAGGTAGCAACTTGCGGCATATGTAGGTCAATACCTTATGCATCTCTCCTGCTTGCCGCTAGCGGCGCTTCAAGTTGTCTTATGTGTAAGAAAGGGAGATGCAACTACCGCCCCCATATAGTAAGTAGGTGTACGGCAGGTGCGTAAGGCACACTTGAGAGGAAGCTACTCCCCGTGCTACTTATTTGCAGCAAGTGTGGAGAAAATGAGATGGGTAAAACAATCGCTATCAGGTGCCTTGGGATGTATGTACATACCGACTTCCCTAGGTACTTCCAATGTATAAGGTAAACGCTACTTAGCTGTTTACGCGGCCTACTTTTCTTCTTGCTATCCTCCGTGGCTTGCACGTTACTGGTAGTAGTTTTCGGCTCGAACTATCAGCCTAGATCCTGCAAGGGCGTTAGAACCAGACATGCGACGCTAAATTATCTATATCTTGGAACTCGGAGATCGGGGTTGGGGAAAAAGCTTGGCTACTTTATTGGATATGTCGTACATCCGCAGACGCTCCACGACGCGCCGCACGACGAAGTGCCCACTTGTGAGTCGGAGTGGGAACCCGGCCGTTGCAACATCACCTACCTGGTGTATGTAGACCTAGGACTGACCTAGTCGGCCATAGGAGGTAGGTGAGCCATACGGGGTATTGCTAAGATGCGATTATCCGACCAGAATCCCGGATCAACTACCACGGCGCTTGTGTCGGACTGACAAGAATCTACCGAGCGTTGCCGAGATTCCCTACCGGGTTCGACCTTCAACTTTACCTGCCCTCTCGATAATTTGGTCGAAACCGCCGAGTAGATTATTGATGCTACTACATGCCAACACAGCCATCGGAGACGATAGCTGTAAACGGCAGTTCTAAAAGTCCTACCGTCCACCTTGATCATATGGATGCAAACATCCGTCAGGAAACCCCCCCCGGAAAGACCCTTGCCCCACAACTACAATGGGAGTCGCTACGGGTTGCCCTCAGGGCCCTGCTTGATACGTTGACGTTGGACACATAGTCTAATACCTACCGATTGCAATCGCCAGCCTTGGTCACCCTGGGCAAAAGCCTGGGAAGATGGGACATTGTCGGGATGAAGCAGGATAGAAGGGCCCAGGGGGTGCTACCTACCTCCCGACTGTAGTCCGTAAATCGTCCGGGGATTCAAAAGGATAAGATGCCTTCCTGATCGTTTCCTCACCGCTTTCTATATCGTTTTCTCAATGTCAGGATTCGGGGAAGTAGCTGGCTCGTTGGTTCCTGCTCTCTCATGTACTGTGGAACGAGGTGACGATCAAATGGGGGCTTATCAAACGATCATCGTTAAGAGCTGCCCACCTCCCTAGTGATCAGAGCTTTCTGGATGCCAGCCATCCAGCATGCCAACCGCTGGAAGTATACTACCTATTCTGACAACCAACCGTATGCATCATCATCTCGCATCATGGGGCTGGCGGGATTGCATATCGTGCTAACCTTAGTACAGGTACCTAGCCCTGTCAGGGTTGTAAGGGGTACGTCGTACCGGTATCCCTCTTACCACCGCAGTACCTAGGTACTAACCTAACCTTAGCTTAAACAGCGTTTTCGCTGATCTCGGCGGCCTTGGCGGCCTCCCGCCCTACGCCGTACCACCTGCCTCTACTGGTAAGGCGCCGCCAATAAAAGCCCACCCAGCTACGAACTGAGGGCAATTCCCCCCCCTCTCTCCTGGGTGTTTGGATACATACACGTACTTCTCTCCCGTCAGTCTCGTCGTCAGCTACCACGCTACCCGCCCTACCTTCTTGGGGGTAATGGCACTGCGAGCCTGTAACAATACATGGAAGTAGATCATTTTCGAGTCTGCGCCCCCTCCTCCCGCGTCTTCTCCAATAGATGAGCCAGTTCGACCTTGCCAAAAAGCGGGAGTTTGCTCGGACTATCTATCTCTTAACTAAACCACACTACGCTTGGACGGCCTGAGTTATTTACCGTCGATCATCGGCTGATGGAGCGTTTAACTCGGTCATACTAGGTAGGCTACTAGCTGGACTAATCTAATCACAACACCATGTTTTTCCGCGCTGACAATTCAAGGGTTTATCATCTACTAATATCGGTTGACTTACTTGCATTCGGCCGATTAGATGTGAGTCCTTCACTCATGTGGTCTTATTCTTTCTTCGCTTTCGCCAACGGCTCGCAAATTCTGACACGTATTATACGTTGCATAGTAGGAACAAGGGTGCGAAGAATACGAGTGCCGCGAATCTATCGAGGCGCAATGGCCTCAATAAGCGCTTTCTAACCTAATTACAGGTATTACTAATTATCCTGGAAAGGACAAGCTCGAGCGCGAGAACCTGAATCCCCAGGTTGGCCTAGTACCTATCCTTCTTTCTGTTTATCCGTCTACCCGCCAAGGATTGTGTTCTTTTCCCTTATGCATGTGTGCCCCCAACGTGACCACGGCCCGCCATGTAGCATTTTCAGATAGCGCCGGGCTGATGGAATCGAACCACTCGGGATGAAGGGACAAACATTTGGTAAATTGCATGAGTTTTAATAGGGTGATATATAGGGTGTGACACGATGGTGAACGCTAAATGAGGAGGGGGCCGGCACAGATTACATGAGCGCATACTGTAATGTGAGTGAGATAGGGGTGGTCGGTAGGTAGAGAGGTAATTACCTGCTCGTCCCCTCGTATGTGATGTGTAAAGGAGGGTGGGGGCACTTACATGTGTGGGGCCTAACCGAGCTTAGCTTGCACTCTCCCTACCAGTTTTTGCCGAATGATCGTCGAGGATTTTCTCTCTTGGTGGTGGTCCTCTCAGCCCTACGAGATCAAGTCCCAGGTACGCGTAACCAGGACCTCCTCCCCGCATGTCTGGTTTTGTTTGACAGTGGTGCCCTACCCGTAGGTACTCCCTAGGTACCTACATGCGTATCTGCCCTACCAACAACTGCAGTGGTCTAAACCAAGGTCCGCTTGTGACTAAAAGGGTTAAGCGCCAATTTCAAAAGAAAAGCGGACCAGAAACTTGTAGGGATGGAAATGATGGATGGATTGGCATTGGTGCCACAGGATGCTGACATAATTAGCACCTGCACCTTTCCTAACAGCAACTCTCGAGTCCTCGCTAAAGCCTAATCCTGCACGAAGAGGTGTTTTGGTCTTGAATAATTTACATTTACCTAACTACTCTTTTCCATGTTTACTTCCTACTTGCAAAGTTTATTTATTAGGATTTTAAATCGCTTTAAAGTAGTAAAAACAAGGTTAGTATTAGGTTAGGTTGTTTAATATATTTGGCCTTGGTTTACTACCTTAAGGTATTGTCCGTCATGACATAACCTAAACTACCTACTTTACCTGCTATACCTAACCTACCTAACTATATATGTATGTATGTATGTATGTATGTATGTATGTATGTATGTATGTATGTATGTATGTATGTATGTATGTATGTATGTATGTATGTATGTAATTTGCAAGAAAAGAAAAGCAGAAAGAAAATTCCATCTCGAAAGTGCAGAGACGGAAGGGCATGTAGGTAAACCTAACCTAACCTAACCTAACCTACAAGACCGGCCTGTATGCGATACATAAACATAAAGGCCGAAAGAAGGGGAATCTTGTGCTGTGTGCGTGTCACTATCAGTATCTACATATCGAGGTTAGGGGTAAAGGAAGAGTTATACATGTCAACAGAGTCACGAGTGACTGTTTTTGTACAGACGTGCTAGAAAGACTCCCAGAGAGATCAGTGTCTACCTATCCTTGGGCAAAGGGACAAACTGGCTACGGTAGTGAGCACGAGAACTTCTATACAGATAACACATGGACAGCTTAACCTAGTTTACCAATGTTTGCAAGTAAAGAAAGAGTACCGGCAGAAGACTTGTGTCGACAATCTAAAACATGAAATACCACGGGCGAAAAAGGGGGCCTTTCGTTGGTCGATGAAAACTCCATGAGGCCTATACGCCCGGGTATTTTGCCATGTAATTTACCAACGCTTCCAAAAAGAATAATGGCGTATACGCTACACCCAGTAATCCTGTATTACATACATACAAAAGTGTACACGCCGACAGCGCCTCCGATAATAGATATTTAAAGCGCAGGAAACAGTGATTTTCGCTTTCGCGAGCTGTAGAGGAGAAATACCATCATGTACTGGTCCTAACAGAGGGCCATGGGTTCACCTTGGATAGGAAGAGCCAAAGGTCCTTCACCTTGCTCCTCTTCCATCATATCGATTAGATCATCGAGGTTTGTGTCTAGATTCTCGGCGTCTTGACGGTCTAGACATTGTTTTAGAAGACGACGGTATTTGTCAATCTTCTCGCCCGTACCGGAATGACCAAGCGCATTGACGTATTCTTGCTCTGCTTCTCTCTGCTTCTGGAGAAGTTCGTTGAGCTCGTGGGCAAGCTTCAGTCTATCTTCGTACGAGTCTTCGCCTTGGTCGCCGTTCATCAACGCTAGACTCTGCTCGACCGAGGCTTGTATGTGATAACGACCCTGGTTCGCTAATAAGGACAAGACCTGGCTCTGCAATACGGCAGAGTCCTCAGCTGCTTTGGCTGCGTCTTCTGGTGCCTCCAAACTGGCTTCGAGCTCTGCTATGTGTTGACGCACAGCAGCCAGTTCGTTCTGTGCATTCCCTAATAACCGGCGGGCTTCGTTCTCGGCCTCCATTTTCTCCTTCCATTCGTCGTCGTAGTTGCGGGCCAAATCCTGAAACTTTTCTAGTACTAGAGGCGTAATTTTGCTCTGCACCGTGTTGGCAGCCTCCGAGTTGTAAGGGACTGCAAGCTTAGTAACGGAGTCGGACAACGCATCACGGAAAGACACGTGGCGTTGGGAATCGGGCGCAAAGGGGGACGAGGAGCGTTGGGGGACTCGCTCCCTTATGTTCCTCGTCGCATTAAGTTCCTTGATGATTTCGTCTGCCCGAATACCCTCGAGGTTCGGGATATCAGAAGCGGCTCCGCGCCCAAGGAGTGCCCGAACGCACTTCCTAGCATTCGCCTTGGCGGCTAGATGAAGGGCAGTGTTGCCGTTATTATCCTGTGTGTCGAGAAGTTGTTGGACATATTCGGCACGATGGGTTTCCTGCAGTCTATTTAGGATGCTGTCTAGGTAGTAGCGGCAACACGACTGGCTCTGTACCCGACCGCTCTTCATTATAGCAGCATGGTGGATCACAGTGCACCCAGAGTCGTCGCGCATTCCTATGGTGTCGAACAGTTCCTTCATAACTGCTGGGAACGTTTGCTTCTCATAGCAATTAGTGAAATGGACCGACCGCATGAACGGAGTCTCGCCTCTGCAATTTTGTGCGCCGAGGTTCGCCCCGAATCGTTTCAGTTGTTTGATAACATCTACGTCCCCCATGGCGCTGGCCCAGTGAAGGGCGCTATGCTTTTCGGAATCGATGTACCAGTCAGGTTGGAAGTTTGGCGGTGGCTCCGGCCGAAACGTGGGCTCTTCTTGGCGGGAAAGGAGAAAGTAGTCCAGAAGCTCATCGCCGTACACCGAGTGTTGCTGCTCGGTGAGATCTTGGATGGTCTCGTCTCGTGTCCTCTTGCGATGGCCAGTAGAGAAATGCGACAGGTCAGGCCGATCATCCTCCGCCATATACGACATCGAGGCGATAGTAACGTTATCGGGAGTGTCGTCTTCATGCATTGGTTGACTTGCCGTGTCAAATTCTTCCCTTGGCGGCGGCGGCGGTGGGGGAGGGGGGTCTAGTAGTTGCGCTTAGATTCCCTCTACGACAACTATTCGGCTTCAGAACGGCAGAGTACTTACTGGTCCATTTTGGCACAGCCGGCTTGCGAGGGGCCTTGGGTTTACTTGTGTGTCTCGGAGCGGGCGGCGGACTCTCACCACCGGGAGTATACTCAAAGATCGGGCGAAGACGTTCGTAAATATTGTTCCTCTGTGCAAGCTGTTCTCCGGATTCCAATGGAATCCAGGTGCCCTGGTATTTTCCATAGCCACCCTGAATTTTCTCGTGTACATCTTTCTGAACTTCGCGTTCGAGGATGCGGGTACGGGCAGGTTTGTCGAAGCCGGCACATTTGAGAATATGAGTGGCATTGATCCAATTGTCTCCTCTCCGGCGCATTACATGTTCCTTGAGCTCGGTACCAAACTGAAACTCGTACACGGGAATCTGTGCGGATTAGACTTAGTGACGAGTCCGGGGATGAAGGATGGAGGATACGGAAATCGGAACCTACACCACTATATGTCGCAGAATATATCCCCGGCTCGGGGGCAGGTTTTGCCGGCGCTGTTTGTTGAACCATGATCAGGGCCGTACCCTCAGCTCTGAGCTCTTACGAATTCGTTCAGCCTGGGGACTGGCAGTCCTCAGACTTTAGGATGGCGTTATCAGGGTGTCCGTATCTGCCCTGTGAGGTACAGGAGCAAAGCTACGGTACAAAATAAACGGAAGAGATACGCCGGGAATGGTAAAATTACAACTTCATAACAGGCATTAAATCAATAGCTTGGTTGGAAAGTATCGATAGGAAGGAAAATGGCATCCTGCACTCTACCAGTAGCCCTCCGCGATTAGTGCTTGATAGTATCACACTTCGGTCAGTCGGTGATAAGTTGTGGTAGCAACGCGGTAAAGACGCGCTTTCGGAAATATGTGCTCAGTAGAATGGAGGATAAGAAACCGGGCCAGAACGCGAATCACGCGTTAATGAGCAAAAATGGGTCTTCTGCCAGGAATCTTAAATCTTGGTTGGTCGGCTCCATTATTCCTCACCCCTCCTGTGCCCTCCTTGTTCTGGGGAGGTCAAGCTCCAAATCTGACCCACGCTAATGGAGGGGCAGTACCCACACTAAGAACCATAGTCACGTGGGCCAATGGACGAGGACCTGAATTCCAGAATTTTGGCTGCTGCAGTAGCGCTTGGAGAATGAGTCAACTTCCAAGCTGGGTGCTGAAAGGTACCTATACACCTCCGCTACTGCGTATGCTACTTCTTCTGAGTCAACGGTTCGAGTCGGTAGGTACACTGTAGGTCCGATCTCGTGGAAGGTGCCCCTCACCAATTGGTATATCTGTTTTTTTTGTTGGTGTCCCATGGGCCATTGCCGTCCCCTGCCCTAGTATTGTTCTCTGTCCCTCCTTGTCCATAAATGATTAGGCAATTTGGGTTGATGCGGGTCATCTCTACTGCCCTCCGACCCTCGTTAACTGCCAATAGTCGCAAAAGCTATAACATTGGACAACTTCTGAGGTCTACTCCGACAGCTGTCCCATTCCCTCCTTCACCCCTCCTTCCCCTTCGTGCATATTCAAAGCCATCGCGAAAGAAGCCCCCAGATATGACGACCACGGCTACCACCCTCAAGGGTCAACCCCTTGACCGTCCAACCTTGGATGCTATGCTAAGGCGGCGCCTTTTCTATACGCCTAGCTTCGAGGTATGTCGACATCTCTACTCCTCGGTTCTTAATTCTTCTCGGCTTGTAACCTAACCAATGCGCCGAAATAGATATATGGTGGTGTCTCCGGTCTATATGATTATGGCCCGCCCGGCTGCGCCCTCCAGCAGGCCATCGTCGATGTCTGGCGCAAACATTTCATTCTCGAAGAGGACATGCTCGAAGTCGATTGCAGCGTCTTAACCCCCCACGAGGTGCTAAAGACGAGCGGCCACGTAGATAAATTCGCCGACTCGATGTGCAAAGACCCCAAGAACGGCGAGATCTTCCGTGCCGACCACTTCATAGAGGAGATTCTAGAAAACCGACTCAAGGGTGATAAGGAGGCGCGTGGCGTCAAGGCCGAAATTAAGGAAGCAGACCCGAAGAAGAAGCGCAAAACCAAGGGTGCCACTGAGGCTGTCAAGCTTGACGATGCCGTTGTTCAGGAATACGAGGAGGTCCTAGCCAAGATCGACAATTACAATACCCAGGAGCTTGGCGAGTTGATCAAAAAGTATGATATTAAGAATCCCGCCACTGGCGTCCAACCACTACCGCCAGTGGACTTCAACCTCATGTTCGCCACGGCCATTGGACCGAGTGGCCAGCTAGCCGGTTACCTGCGACCTGAAACGGCACAGGGCCAGTTCCTGAACTTCTCCAAACTACTAGAGTTTAATCAGCAACAGATGCCTTTTGCGTCGGCTTCTATCGGAAGATCCTACCGAAACGAGATTTCTCCCAGATCCGGCTTACTGCGGGTACGGGAATTTCTCATGGCAGAGATTGAACATTTCGTGGACCCTACCGGTGGCAAGAAACACCCCCGATTCCATGAAGTCAAAGATATCGAACTGGTTCTTCTCAACAGAGAGACTCAGCTCTCTGGAAAGACGGATGTTCAGAAGACTGTCATTGGCGAAGCCGTGGCAAACGGCACTGTAGACAACGAGACCTTGGGCTACTTCCTTGCCCGTATCCACCTTTTCCTCAAGAGAATTGGTGTCGATCAAAGCAAGATTCGCTTTAGACAACACATGGCCAATGAGATGGCGCACTATGCTGCCGACTGCGTAAGTATCGCCCATGGCAACCTTAACCGCTCCAACTCCAGCAGACTTCACTGGAGTGCAGATGCCGAGTCCAAAAAGGAGCACTGGTTTCCCTGATGCTTCTTCAGCCGGTAATGATAATGGTAGTTGCTAATATGTTAATTTCTAGTGGGATGCTGAACTACTCACATCGTTCGGCTGGATTGAGTGTGTTGGCTGTGCCGACCGTAGCGCATATGATCTGAGTGTGCATGCGAAGAAGACGGGCGCCTCTCTGGTTGTCCGTCAACGGCTGCCTGAACCTAAACAGGTCACAGAATGGGTGGTAGACATAGACCGGAAGAAGTTCGGACCGCATTTCAAGAAGGACGGCCGAGTCATCGACGCGGCCTTGGAGGCGACAACACAGGCGCAAAGAGAAGAGTTGGCAAAATCCCTGGATGCGAATGGGTCGTTAACGATTGACGTTGCCGGTGTTGGCGATGGAAAGGTATCAGTGCCAAAAGAACTAATCAAGATCGAACAGCGAACCAGAACAGAGAATGTTCGAGAGTTCATTCCCAATGTCATTGAGCCCTCATTTGGTATCGGTAGAATACTCTAGTAAGTCACTATCCGCCGCCCTTTTCGAAGTAGGCTGCTTGCTAAACCCCGATCTTACTTTTAGCTCCCTACTGGAACATTGCTACTGGACCCGTGCCAGCGAGGGCGGTGATGAAGCGCGTGGCGTAAGTCTCGACGTAGAAACCTTTTGTAGGGGCTCTCAAATTGACTTTAAAATAGGTTTTATCCTTCCCCCCTACAGTTGCGCCGACCAAGGTTATTATCGTGCCTTTGTCCAGTGTTGAGGCTTTCCGACCATTCTGTTATGAGCTGTCCCAAAAGCTAAGAAAAATTGGCATCTCGAACCGCATCGATGACTCGTCAGCTACGATTGGCAAGCGTTATAGCCGCAATGATGAACTCGGTACCCCGCTGGGAGTCACCATTGACTTCCAAACTCTTCAGGACAAGACCGTTACCTTGAGGGATCGCGACTCGACGAAACAGGTTCGTGCTGACAGTGACACAATCGTCGCTGCTATCAGCTCTGTTGTTGATGGGTTTAAGACTTGGCAAGACGTTGAAGCCGAGCTGCCGGCTTTTGTGGGACAAGAGATTGAGACTGTTATCCGGTAATGATACTGTCCCCGGGATTGGAAAGGGAGGAAGAAATGCACCGAGGAAACGCCCTTTCTTTTGACAAGGTCAATGACCCAAAAGAACACTGCATAGAACACGACTTGAAACTATGTATATAGCAAAATTGTTTCTAGTTTGTTCTAGCACTTGTCGACATCTCCTGTTGATTCTGGCATATTTTGCGGCACATGCTCGGCATCCACCAGCCTAGTGTTCCGAGTCAAGATACATCTAGCTTGCAACAAAATCTGGTGTTTCCGAGGTGGCACAGTTGGAGATGATGCTGTCTATGAATTGTCATAAACTCACAGTGTTTATATTTGTTGTCATTATGCACATCAAACACTAACCTCGGTATATAAAATAAGCAGGGTGGTTTACTGGCCACTGCTTCAATTGTAAACATGAATCCCGAGACATGAGCCGGTTGTAAATGGAATGTAAAATTGAGGAACCAAAGGTGTTCTAATTCTTCTTATCGGGAGAAAGGGGGCTACTAATTTGAAGGTGTTGACAAGGGGCCAAACAACTAACTATAAGCAAGGTGTAGAGGCAACAATAAATACACATAAAATAAGATAAATTAAGGACTTAATTTTTACACTTGAACTTTTCCTTGTCAAATATAGTACTGTAGTTTATAATTTTTTTTTGTATTATTTTAGGAAATGTTCATTTTGGTCTGTTAACTTGGGCAACAAATGTGAGGAAAGTTGCAAGTAAGTTACAAGTAAAGTCAACAAGAATTGAACTTGAAAGCAGATTAGGATTTATGCATATGGGTGTGTATATTTATGCATGGAGGGGTCTGTTGAATGGTTGAACCTTCCCTAACCTTAGCACAGGATGGTGCATGTTGCCTAGCAGTGCTCACCCTTATTACCTCTTCACGGCGACCATTTATTACAGCATGGTAGCCGCAAGTTCCTTTGTCAACGCCCACCCATTTCTATAGCTTAGGTCTTCCTCTGCACTTTGAAGCCAAGAGCTTGACAACCATTGTTTCACTACTTTATTCTTGGAGATGCCATATTCTTACAAGTAACATAATGTCTGTCATTCTTTGTACAGGTAAGCTATTAGTTCCCCAACAAGGCTTAGGCTTGCTTAGGAGCTCAAGACATTGACCGCGTCGCATAGCTGGTTATGACCACACAATTAGGTGTGTGCCCTTGCCGGACGAGGATAACAAGTCGCCGGGGGATTGCTTGAAATTGCTGACAGCTCTTCCCTAATTATATAGGTTCTGGGAGGCTTTATCGGGCATATGCTCTCGCACGATACAGCATCCAGATTCCCAGGTCAATCGTCTGTGCATATCTCCCGACAAGCGATTTCTTGCCGCAGCGGGCCACCACTCGGTCAAACTCTACGACATCAAGTCCACGAATCCGAACCCGCTCCTGACGTTTGAGGGCCACACGGGAAATGTTACCGGGGTGGCTTTCCACTGCGAGGTGAAATGGATGGTGACAAGCTCCGAAGACGGGACTGTCAAGGTGTGGGATACACGGACTGGCACAATACAGCGAAGCTATAACCACGGTTCTGCTGTCAACGACGTCGTTATCCACCCCAACCAAGGCGAGATCATCAGCTGCGATCGCGGCGGTAGCGTGCGACTCTGGGATCTGGCCGAGAATAACTGCTCGCATCAATTGATACCTGAAGAGGATGTCTCTGTCTCCAGTGTTACTGTAGCAAGTGACGGGTCCCTCCTCTGTGCTGCAAACAACACGGTAAGTTGCTGGCAAAGTCCATCATGACGGCCTCTACCCAAGTGCGCGAAGCATATGGCAACTAACCCGTTCCTCCTCTCCTTTCTAGGGTAACGTCTTCGTCTGGTCACTCGTTCAGAACTATGAGCGCACGGATCTTGTTCCCCTGACGCAGTTCTCTGCACACAGAGAGTATATTACCCGTGTTCTCCTGTCCCCGGACGTAAAAAAACTGGCAACCTGCTCATCTGACCATACCGCCAAAATCTGGGCCATCCCCATCCCTGATCCCGATAACCCAATTCCCTCTCCTGCGGCAAACATCGGCACGGCCCATTCCACACAGTCTGGCGGTGGTGCATCAAACGGAGCCCAGAATGGAACGATGAATGGGGAGCCAGGAACGACACCATTCCCTCTGGAAGCGACACTGACAGGTCACCAACGGTGGGTGTGGGATTGTGCATTTAGTGCCGACTCGGCCTACCTAGTGACGGCGTGCAGCGACCATTATGCCCGATTATGGGAGCTCGGTAGCCAGACAGTCATCCGCCAGTACAATGGACATCACAGAGGTGCTGTATGTGTTGCGTTGAACGACTACTCGGAGACTAGATAGCCCCCGGTCGACCGAAGCATCCGACACGTTATGTCAGCAGATAAAGACTCCGAGAATGCGATCGCCTCTTCTTCTGAGGATGACTATTTGGGGCCAACAAGGTCTTATGCGAAAGCGGCTTGAACGACTGCATTACTCAATGTCATTCTGCAGTGATTGGGAAGTGAAAGGAGTAGGCCCTCGGCCACATGACCTTTATCCTGTCTCTTTAGACTTCCACTTTAATCGCGTTGTTTTCTATCTTTCTTGTTTGTCTGTTTCTCTTTCTCCCTCCGTGGGTATTGCAATCGGTTTATGAAAATGTTTAAGACGCGATGAAAACGAACTACGCGTTTGGCATGGTTTCGGCACGGGGCGAAAAATGGGGTGGGTTGTACTTGCATGTACGTTGTTAAAGGGCAGTCGGCGCATTCGGCGTTTTGATGCTAGTAAAGGGGGTCAAGAGGTTATTGATTCGTCCTTCTGGTAGAGTGTCTTTTTATCATACGGGTGCAGTGTCACCACTGGCTATGGTACTAGGTACTATAGATTCATCACTTTTCATTGATGGAAGAGAAGATGTTGAAAAACCAATACCATCGTAACGCTTGGTTTATGTTGTTGTGATAAATAAATGCCTTGACAATAATGGTTTGTGTGCTATGCCAAGAATTGAGTTTTCTTTTACTTGTTCTTCTTGCTCTTTCTGTATCTTTTCGTAGAGGGTTTCTATTCTCTACTAAACCAACCTCTTGATTCGATTTGCATTTCTTCGAAGAACGGACGGACGGAAAAATGCCCCGAGATATATATACCAATCAATCCAACGCTATACATTCTCCCCTTCCCGTTCCTAACATGTTTCTTGCCTTTGGGGCTCATCAAAAAGGTTCATGACATTATCAAAACAAATCTTCCCCGCTTATTAGGTATGTACCTTATGATCCAAAGTTTTTCTAGTCTAGAAGACGGAATACAAAGAACGAACCAAAAAACGCCGGCCATTCAGGGGGAAGGGGTTCGACATGTCAAAGATATCATTTTGTTATTATATATAATGTAAAACATTCTCTACCATCCGTCCCCCCAACCATCATCATCCGCACCGGCATCTTTGGGCTTGAGATCGATCTTCTTTTTACTTGTAGCCGTTTTCGTCGTAGCGGAGACGGATCTGCTCGGCAGCGTCTTCTTCGCCGTCGTGGTAGCAGTGGTGGATTTAGCAGACTTGGACAGACCTTTGGGGAGCGGTTTACTCCCTCCTGGTCCTTTCTTCTGCGCCTGTGCCGCGAGCCAACCGGCGAAATCGGGTTCCGACCCGTCGTCGAACGGTTTGCTCGAGATGGCGTGTTCCTTTTTAGTAGTTGGTTTACTTGTTGTTTGGGTTGATGGTGGGTTGGAGGACCAGGCGTCGGCTCCGTCACTTGTTCCTCCCCAAGCATCACCGGCTTCGTCGTCATCCTTCATATCACCCATTTCGCCCCATGCATCGCCGAAATCATCTCCGTCTTCCACCGATGGAGGCGCTTTGAAGTAGGTGTCTGGCGCAGTCGGGGTTGAGTTTCGCGACAAGGGCCCCGGGGAGGGCGATTTCACTGCTTGGCGGTGAAGAGCAGAGGCAGATGAAGTGGAGGAAACGGGGCGTTTTGAATCGGTAGGTATAGACGGGGAGGCGGCGCGGGGAGTTGACGCGCCATTGTTTGATGATTGCATCTCCCCCGATACGGCGGAGAGCTTGTTGGTAAAGGAGGAGATGGCCCAGCCTGCCCACGAAGATGCCTCGCTCGATTGAGGCGCGCTCATACGGGGAGCCGCGCCTTCTGCCGTCTGGGCTTGAGGGAGGACGCTATCGGGCATGTTTGCTTGTGCCTTCCGTATCCGTTGTAGGTAGATCTCCATTGTCTTGGTGGCCTGGTCGCGAACTAGTTTCTCCTTATCTACCAAGGAAGGACATACCACCGGTAGGATCCGAGTGGCACACTCTTCCTCGGTGAAACAATCCCCAGTTGCCGCCAGGGCCATCAGCGCCGCGTTCCGGGCGTGAACGAAGGGGTCGCGTAGTGACCGTGTGAAAGCGGCCATCAGAACCTTGGCTCGATTTGCGGTTCCCAAATTCTTGGCAATCTTCCCCAAACAGATGGTCGTGTTTGTTCGAATGCCAGGCTGCTCGTCGTTGGCCGTCTTAGCCAAATGTTTGAGCAGTTCGCCGTTGATGACTCGGTCTGATAGTTTGTCGATAACTACCAGGACCGACTTAAGTGTCTGCTCGCGAACTACGGGCGCTATATCGATGAAGCCGGATATCATGTGGGGGAAGATCTTGTCGTTTACTATTTTTCGAGACAATCTATCGATCATCAAAGGCAGGTTGTCCAACAAGCAAACACGAATCGCGCGGTCTGGGTTGCCAAATAATCGGACCACGACGGGCTGGACTCTCGCCTCGAAATCGTCATTAGTCAACTTGGTCGCTATCTTCATAACAACTCCAAAAGCCTTGGGCCCGCCGCCGCCAAACTCGACGGATTTCAGGAGTTCCGGAAGCACCTTCATCTTGAAGAAGTCCTCAGGGAAGTCGTCTGTAAGTTGGTCAAGATCATCAAGAAACGCCGCCCTCTCTTCTTCCGACTTGACACCGAGGTTGTCGATACCATCTGTCAGCTTGATTAGGGGAGAGTCGAAGAAGCTGCCGGAACGACGTCCTTGTTCGAGGAAAGCGCCGACGGTTATTCTAGCTTTGGGGTTGGCATTGACGAGCCTCCTGTAACCTGCGTGCATGGTTGGTGGTATGCCTTTCGTCTGTCCTGCCTGATCTGGCCCGGTAAAGTCGCCATTGAATACCTCAAAGATGGTGGTGCCGAAGTTATACGCGTCGACGGCGGAATGTGGGCTCTTCTTGATGGCATCCCAGCCCGATCGTGCCAGCTCGGGTGGTGTATATCTACTCGAATCCGGCACCGAACTACCATACCGGTATATTATAGCGTCGTCGTCCTTGACATTACTGAGAATCTCGAAACCGCCGAGCTTCCATTCGCCGCTCTCCGAAGTGTAGATAGAGGCGGCCCTCAGACTACCGTGTATGGACGAGCCCTCGTCATTGATGAACTTGACTGTGCGAGCTATGCTGTAAAGACCCCATTTTATGGTTTCGGGGCTTAGACTCTTTCTTTTGACGTGCCACCGCAGGGGCACGACTCGTTCGGTCGCAATGTATATGTAGGAATCCGTCTCGACTGCGTCCAGGACCTGGATCACGCCCGGGTGTCGCATGGTTCGAAGCTTCTTGAGTGCGTTTTTGGCCAGAGGAAGTCGCGATCTGTTGGCGGTGATGTCGAAGGAAAATATGCTGCAATTCGAACCGTCGGATCGCCGCGTGCCGTTATAGAGTGTCCATATCGAGGAGTCGATGTCTACTTTGTCGCCAAAAGAATAGGGGAACGACGGGCCTTGCGCGGCCATGGCCGAAGCCATCGCCGACTTGAGGAAATCCATGTTCTGTTACTCAGATCATACGGGCTAAAATCGTGATCTCCAAATTGGCGAGGCAGGAATCATTGTAAGATATTCGTGCAATGAGGATCGAGTCCAACGTGCCGGGTGGCGGCAATTGTGGTAAGTGGAAGCCTAAATTTTGGTTGATTTGTCCAATACGAGAATGGAAATACGTGTAGTCTAAACCCAGGCGATATTCTATGCTCGTACATTGTCTTACCTAACCTACCTAGTAATAGGTAGCGCATTTACCCCTCTATGCGGACGCTGCGATGCTGCCATACTGGCCACCTGGGGCAGGAACGTATGTACGCGGACATTCGGCCTCCACGGCAAGCTCAATCAGTGGATGGCCTTGTAACATTTCATGTAAATGCATGATAATTCAGAGCAACGTCTCTCTTCTGACTTGCTTCAACTTCATCATTTCGCATTCTGTATCCGAATACCCAAATCAATGTAAATTACAGCCGACGTCAATGGGGGCAGAAGTTCTTTTTCCTATGCCCAGCACGGTACCGCTTCTAACTGAGAACTGATTTTTGGACTTCACGCGTCTCTCAGTTTCGGTCAATATTTCATAAACTTCTTGCATTCCCGCATCGCGATGTCGGGCCAACACCTTACCCGCCACTGGCACCTACACACAAACGTACTTACTTAAAGTAGCTACTCATAATGATTCGAGTACTCTCCTACATTTGTTCTCATAATCGGATTACGCTTCTCGAATGACATGACTTTAACACAACAAACGGATGGGTGGGCAATGCGAGTATGGTTATACTAATAATTATGCATTTATTTTATTATTATGATATTATCCTCACGACCCACTCCATTTAGATCTATTTATTTATCTAGGCGGCCGGGATCTTGAATCCAGCAGTTCTGGTGTGGAAGAAGCCGGTAGGGTCAACTTCCTCCTGCACTCTCCTCGCAAGCGCCAGCTTTTCGGGTCGCAGCCGGCTAAAATATTCCTGCGGGTAGTAGCAATCGTTCTGGAACAGGGGCAGGTACGCATCGCGGGGCAGCACGCCGCTCTCTTGGTAATCCTCGACAATGGTCTTGAAACCTCCGTAGGTTTCGCGCATGACTTGGTCAACCTTGGGGGATGACAGGTTACCGATGAAGCTGTAGTCGAGCTCGAGGATGATACGGTCGTAGGTCGGGTCCAGGTCAAGCATGTCACCGCCCTTATTCCGTGCCACTGCTGCGAGCCTCTTGGGAATGGGCTGAAATGCGACGCTGGCGATGAGACCCGGCACGAGCTTAGCCTTGTTGCTCGTGTTGATCCAGTGATCGTGGATGGCGCCCATGACCTCGGCGCCGTCTTCGGCGCTGGGCAGAGGCATCGTCTCGGTACCGATCGTGTAGACGCTGCCCTTGACGACGGCCCAGTTGTTGCCGCTGAGCAGCTTGTTCATGCTTTGGGTCTTGCACGTGTTGAGTTTGAAGGGGCTGATGGCGAAGAACTCGCCAAAGACGTCTGGCGGCGGCTCTGGCCCGTTGTAGTAGAGGAAGAGGACCCAGATGTCGACCAGGGTGGCGAGAGTACGCTCGGCCGTCACGATAATGCCGGCCTTCTCGTCGTCGTAATTCTCAGTGAAGTTGCGGATTGCTGCCAGCATCTTCCTGTTGACTGTGGGATTCGCATCGAAGATGAGGTTGCCACCCCATACTTGGCCCTGACGGTACACCTTCAGGAGGTAAGAGGTGACGATGCCAAAGTTGTTGCCGCCTCCCTTGAGCGCCATAAAGAGGTCGGGATGGTTGCTCTCGGTTACGTGGACGACGGAAGAATTCGCAAGGACTAGCTCGAACTCGAGGACCGAGTTGGCAGCCCAGCCGTACTCGGTGCTCATGAAACTGAGGCCGTCTGGTAAACAGAGAATGGTTAGCGTCGTGTTTTCAAGTCGCAGAGCAGTTATTTATAGCAAGACTTACTTCCAAGCATGTAACCACCGACACCAACATTGCCGATTCTGCCACCAACAGCGGTGAATCCAGTGCCGTCCAGCGCAGCAGAAAGCTCATCCCACCGGTTTCCAGGTCCAACCCTCGCAGTCTCCGCTACTGGGTCGAGGATGACCTGGTCCAGGTTCTTTGTCGAGATTAGGGGACCTCCGTCAATGCTGGAGAAGTAATTGTTGGGGTTGTGGCCGCCGGATTTGATGGCAAAGGTTTCATTATTGCCCCTCAGGATAGAGACGATAGCGGCGACCTCCTGGGTCGTCGTGGGCATCAAAATGCACGCCGGCTTCAGAGCACCAGCCGCAGTGGACCAGTACTCGGTCTGTTCGGCCGTGTACTTGATCTGGAAGCGCTTGAGCGATTCGATCGAAGTCTGGCTCGAGATGGTATCGCAAGTGATGGAGGCGGTTGCTACCGTCGCCAGCGCCGCGACGGCCAATGCTAGGGCCTTCCGCATCGTGGACAGAGTCATCGTCTCTTTCCAGAAACCCTTGGGGGTTCAAGGATCTATGGGTGATGGATATTCACGAGGTTTGGCCTGCTGGTCACTCTCTCCAACATCCACCACGCAAAACTCCTGGGCCTCCCAGGCTCTTTATACATTTTCCACTGTCCCTTACTCCTTTACCTACGCGTACAGACTACAAAAGATAAACGAGCTCTTGCGGGGCGTGATCCCAGAACGCGAGGCCTGACCGAGGCAAGCAATGCGCGGGAACGGGGCCGGCCAGGCTAACACCGCTTTGCCATATAAACCAGGAAATCTTCCACCATACCAAGGCGTGACCCTGGTCGAGAGTAGCCACGTTCATGACTCCGTCCCACGCTACTTGCGATATTAGATATGCCAATGTAACGCGCCGGGGGGAGAGGTCGACAAGCTCGTTTTGGTCCAGAGCTCGTTAAATTCTGCGAACGGGTACTTTCTCTTTGGCCTTGTCCAACATGGCTGGTAATAGTTTACTATGCTATAATAGTAGTACCTAGCGCGTGCCTAGTCTCTGGGGTTCTGGTTTTACACTTTTACGTGTGGTCTAGGTGCCTACTTTGACCTACTTCTACAAGAGCGTCCCTCACTGCCGAGGCGACGCCCCGCAGTGCCCGCCTTGAATTCGCTTGAGGGAGCATCGAAAAGCGCGGAAAGGAGCAGGGAGATGCTCAGGTCCCCCACCGGAAGCATGCTATACTCGCACACTAGTCTAGGTTGGTCCATGAGCTAAAGCACGCAACTAACCTAGCCCCAAGCTTTTGGGGGAGCTCCAGCCGAACGAATGAGGATCAGCAATTTCTGCCCCTGATGAGCCGCGAAAAACCCCAGGATTACCTGCGCGTGATTGGTACTGATCGGGGATTAAAATACTTAATTGGCGAGGGGAATCACCAAAAGAAGAAAAAGACGTTTGAATCGTCGCTTGAGCTCTTGCATCTCCATCTTACATAACTTGAACAGCAACCGAAGTTCATGCACCGTATTCTGCCGTAGGTCGCAACTACCGCGTACAGGTACCTACAATAGGTAGCTCACAACTAACAAACGCCTATGACGTATATGCCGCAATGTAGCGCAAAAGCTAGGCGCAACTAATCAAGATTGAAGCAGAAGTCATTAGAAATAAAAACAGAAGCAAGAAAGCTTCCAAAGAAAAAGAAAAAGCAACAGGGGAACAGGGGAACACCAAGTCCACCAACTATACTAACTATTTTAGCTATATATATGCCACAATCTCGGTTATGGTTCGAATCGACAGGGCACTCGCATCGCTTAACGGCACGTCCTTTACTCACTATAGCTAGAGCTGAAGCTGAAAGTGGGTTTATACGTGTAGGTAGCGAACAACCATGTCACTTCGTTTCATCTACGTTGTAGGTACTCGAAGTCTGAAACTTTCCGGATTTTTCTACAGAGTACGAGTACTACTCTACGTTAGGACATACCCATACTCAAAGTGGCAAGCAGCTCGAATTTTCTACGAGTATTCTCTAGACTCTAGTCCTTGTCTACTAGGTATAACTACTGTTCGATATGGACAAGCACGACCCTCTAGTCGCGGGTGCCGCAACCCGCGTTAGCGAGGAGATACCTTGCCTTATTGAGGATCTCTCTCCACGGGGCTAAAAAGCACAGCCTCCATACTATAACACAATACCGGCATAACCAGAGCCCGAAATCTACCCCCTTAACCCTAGATTAGGCGTCACCATATACCCAATCTAGACGGAAGTCTTCGTTCGGTTGAGTATGCTGTAGTCTAGGCCGTGACAACGCGATGTAAACCGCCATGCCCAAATCCAGGACGCGATGACAAGGTGGGAGAATATCATGAAAAACGCGTCTCTTTCCCTCCTGACTACGACCTGATCACCTTCGTACCCTCAGCAGGCTCCAGTAGTCTCCACTGGCAGTCGATGTTCTCCTTGGCGAAACGTGCGACTATCTTCTGCGCGATCTGCTCAAAGTTGCTCGTCGCTAGCGCGAGAATCGTGGGGCCGGCGCCCGACAGGCAAACCCCCAGCAGACCCTCTTGGCTGCTCGGCGACATGGACTGCACAATCTCCTCTAGTCCCGGAATGAGCGTTTGCCGGTACTGCTGGTGGAGCTTGTCCTGCATCGCTAGGTTGATGAGCTCTGGGTCCGGCGGCGATTGTCCTAGCGCGACGGGCAGGAGCGCGATGCGCTGCATATTGAACGTCTGTTTACATATCATTTTCCGTTAGCGCACATATCCTCATCTGGTTTATTGATTTCTCGGCTTTCCCAAAAGTCAGTACCATAACTTGGTACAACAACAAAACTTACCACGTCTTGGATAGGATAATGCTTCGGCAACACCTCACGAGCCTTGGCCGTAGGGACCTCGAAGTTGGGGATGATGGCCACGGCTTTGATCTCCTTTGCCCAGGGGAACTTGATGTGGTGACCAATGCCAAAGGGTGGCTCGGGTGGGCGCTCGCCAGTGTCCAGGCCGCCGGCCGGTGCAGGTAACACTTCACTAAGGGGTATCTCCACACGGGCGACGTCCTCTGGGGCCAGAGGCTTCAGGTAGGTGCCGACGAAGCCACCAAAGAGAGCGGCTCCAACATTGTCTGGATGGCGCTCTATAAAATCCCAAGTGTTAGCCAGGCAAAATCGCTTACCACGTGTCACACACCAGACAAATATGAGATTCAGCGGAAGACACAAAGAAGGAAATGAACCCGTACCTATCATCAAGCTGAAATCGAACAGACGGCTCTCATCGAGATGATGAAGGCCGCCCACTTCTTTGCCAAGCATGACACCAGCCACCACGGCGGCGCCCGAAGATCCCAAGCCACGGCCCAACGGGATCGGGTTCACGACATGCACGTGGGTCTCAACGGGGAAAGCGCGCTGGTCATGGCACCGCAGGACATAGAGAGCGACCCGGGTGATGAGGTTAGCGGAGGGGTCCAGAGGCACGTCGGCCTCGCCCTCGCCCTCATAAGTGATCCGGCAGTTCAGGGGGTAAGTCGAGGATGTCTTGGTCCGGTCGATGGTCACTCGGAGCTCGAGATATATCGATAGCGCCAAGCCGATGACGTCGAATCCGGGGCCGATGTTGGCCGACGAACAAGGAGTCCGAATGGTGAAAGACTCCATGGCGGAAAAAAAAGGATCAACGGTTGTTCTTCACCTACTTTCCTAGCCACCTCGGACGACGTCGACAATGAATGACAGGGGATTGATTAATATTGCTTAGGTAAGAAATGGGCCTCTTCTTTTTCTTTTCTTATTTTTGGTTGGGCACCTATCTCGGTAGATAGGTAGTGTGTGATGTGTCCCTCTTTCCTGGTGCAAGCACCCTTTGGCTCGCTCGGTAGTCTAGGCTTGCTCTGATATTGGTTTAAGCTTTTGCGGAATTTGGGGTAGAGCCAATGGAGTACTGTACAAGTACTTTTTTTTCTTCTTACTTACTGGCTTGGAAAAAAGGACGAGTCGTGAGATGCGTCCAATGTGACGTGCCGTGCACGATGCGATTTTTAGTAGCCGTTTTCCCCGATCCCGGAGAATTTCAGCTGCTTGGTTTGTGGGGGAAGAGAATTGAATGTATTGCGACAATAATTACTTGAACGATGAATTAAAGTAGGGAGGTACCTACAAGTACATGTAGGTTGGATAACTGCCCGCTATTCTGGGCTGTTTGCGGGGTATACACCCTTTTTGCCCTAATCAGTCAATGAGGGGTCTTGTGATTGGTTGGTTGTGAAAAGGCTCACTTGGTACCTCATGTACCTACAGGTACGTGTAAAAAGTAAAGGAAGTTGATTGACAAGTAGGTACAGAAATGTTGCAGCTGAATTCAACAAGATGGTTGTCAATATATACCATTGTAACGTTAATAGAACGTGTAAGGCAGGTAAAGTAGGTATGACATTGCATCTTGGTTACACTTATTTGCTATTGTGGCCATGGGAGAATTGCACAAGGACGTGTCAGCTCAGTCACCAGGACACACTACAGGTACTGAGGTGTTACATATGTACGTACAGTACATGATATCAGTGATACCACAACGGAATTTTGGTAGGTGAGGAACCTGACTGTGAGTGACGTGACAATAAGATCGTATTCCAAACTCCAACAAACCATAAACAAACTATTAACTTGACCTTATACTTGACGTGGTCGCAGGAAGTGGCCGTTTTAGCTGTAATTCTGTTATCAAGTTTCTTAACGTTAGCTAGCTGTACCTACGTACCCAATTGTATATACATTATGTATAGGATTTGGGGGGGGGGGGGGGGGGGGGGGGGGGGGGGGGGGGGGGGGGGGGGGGGGGGGGGGGGGGGGGGGGGCGGGGGGGGGGGGGCGGAG
>MU401478.1:159269-201821 GCA_022579005.1 Poronia punctata
TGATGTGGTTGTTCTGAGTTGCCTTTTTTTTTATTATTGTTTTATATATTTTTTTAACTTTTTATTTCTTTTCCTACGATAACAATTTTTTAGTTATTTTTTTTTTTTTTTGCCCCCCCCCCCCCCCCCTCCTTTTTTTCTTCCTCTTGGTTACTTGCAGCTCAACTTAAAACTCATCAACTATCTTGTTACTTAAAGTAACCTAAAATCCTAGCTTCTAGGGTTCCCGGTAGAGTTTATAGATGCAGGATACATAAGTAGGTAGAGGAAGATTTGGGGGCCGCTGGTAATATATGTGGCACGTGCTACCTAGGGAGCGAGCCGTACATCATGGTAAATCTCTTGTAAGTATCAATATCGGGCCGTGCCTTACCTGACTGTTGATAAAGCATACAATGTCCAAGGTAGCATCGGGATTTTGTAAAGCAGGTAGGCAAAGTAGGTAGTCTTGGAAGGCAATAAAAACATCCTAGAAATTACGGTGCATACCTACCTCCATCATCCACACAAGGAACCTTTGAAGCTTCGAACCTGATCGTCAATGTAACTTGTCGTCCCTAGAGTCTTATGCCGTAAGGATGAAAACTGCCGGCCCAGCTGCTTTTCCGAGTAAGAAGACAATATGTTCTTGGGAGCCCTGTTGTTTTATCTGGGGCTTTGTTTCCATTCCGGCATAAGGAAGATAAACATTTTAAATTTAAAGACACTATTTATAATAGGGAATCTATAGCGCACTTTAGAGCACATATATTATTAGTTTAGGTTTTTTATATTAAAGTAAAGCGTAAGCTATTTAAGCTAGTTTGCTTAGCTAGCTTATATAAGCTAAAAGTAGTTTATATGCTTAGCAGCTAAAGGTAGTTTATATATATAGCTTAATAGTGCTTAGCTAAGCTTTGCTAGTAAGCATATATAAGCTAAAAACTAGCTAAAAGTGCTTATAATTAAAATAACTTATATTTAAAACAATTAAAAACAAAGCTAAAAAATTTACTTTTAATAACTTAAAAAAAAAAGCAAAAATAAAAAATAAAGTACTAAAAGTATTAAAGTAAATGCTTTTAAAGTAATATAATTTAAAAATAAAAATAAGTTAAAAGTAATTTAATTTTACTATATATACTGCTTAAAAATAAGTTATATAAAAAAAGGTTATAAAGTAAAGCTTTAAAGTTAATAAAATAACTTATTTATAGCGTACTTTAAAGTATATATATTATTAGTTTAAGTTTTTTATATTAAAATAAAGTATAAGCTATTTAAGCTAGTTTACTTAGCTAGTTTATATAAGCTAAAAATAGTTTATATACTTAGTAGCTAAAAGTAATTTATATATATAGCTTAATAGTATTTAGTTAAGCTTTGTTAGCAAGCATATATAAGCTAAAAACTAGCTAAAAGTGCTTAAACTTATATTTAATATATTTAAAATAAAAAATTAGTAAGTAAATAAATAAGTATAAGTATATATTTTAAAAAAAGTAAAGCTTAATAAAGTAAAGCTAAAAAACAGCGCTAGTAAGCATAAAAAAAAACGTTAGCGCTTAAAAACTAAATTTAAGCACTTTTTTAATAATAATAATATTATAAATAAGTTTATAAGTAAAAGCAAATTTTTATTAAATTTAATATTAATATACTTTTAAATAAAACTTTTTTTTTTATAAGCAATATTAATATAAATATTAAACTTATATAAATAATAGTATTATAAGCTATTTTGCTTATATTAAAAAATAAAATAAAAGCTTAAAACTTAAAGCAAATTTAGTATTAATTTAATTTAAACTAAAATTTTTTTAAATATATTAAAAATACGCTACTATATATTTATTATATATATTATTTTATTAAAATAAGTTAAAAAAGCTTTAAAGTAGCTTTACTTTAAATTTAAGCTAATTACTTATAAAACTTTAATGCTTTTTATAGTTACTTTATATGCTATAATATTTAAAAGTATACTTATTATATTAAAGCTTATAAAAGCAATAAAAATAATAAATATATAATAATAAGTTAATTTTAAAGTAAAACTATACTATATTTAAATTTAATTTAATATAAGTTAAATTTTTTAGCAAGCTTGCTATTTTATAAACTAAATTTGTTTAAATATATAATATAGTTTATAAAAACTTTATTAATATAAAAAAACTTTAAAAGTTTTATTTTTAAAGTAGTAAGTAATAAACCTAGCTTAAATTTACTTTAAATTTAACTTTAATAAAACTTTTTAGCTAACTTTTAAAACTTTATTAATTAAATTAAAAAGTTTAAATAACTTAATTTTAATATAAGCGCTATACTTTGCTATATAGCTATTACTTTTAAAGCTAAAAAAGCTAAAAAAGCTAAAAAAGCTAAAGCTAAAAAAGCTTAAGCTAAAAAAGCTTAAGCTAAAAAAGCTAAAGCTAAAAATAAAGCTTTAGCTAAAAGCAAAGCTAAAAATAAGTTTAAAAAAAGTAAAGCTAAAAATAAGTTTAAAAAAAGTAAAGCTAAAAATAAGTTTAAAAAAAATAAAAAAAATAAAAAATAAAATAAAGAAAATAATAAAAAAAATAGTAAAAAAAAGTAAAAAGTAGCTTAAATTAGTATTAAATTTAACTTTTTTATAAAAAAAAAATATATAATATAAAAAAAAACTAGTTACTTTTTATAAGCAAAAAAAATATTAACTAATTTTAATATATAAAAAAACTAAAGCTAGTATAAATTTAATATAAATTTAACTTAAAATATAATAATTATAAAAAAGGCAAAGCTTTTAATAAACTACTAGTAAAATGCTAATTTATTTAAATTTTTTTTAATATTAAAACTTTATAGTACTATTTTACTATATTTAATATTTAGTAACTAAAAAACTAAATATTTACTTTATTTATACTTTTATTAGCAGCATATTATGCTACGCTTTTATAAAAGCTATAGCTTAAGTATTTTTTTTAGTTAACTTTTAAGCATATTAAACATAAGTTAAAAATTTATAACGTATAAGTTTTTAAAAAAGCGCTATTATTAAGCTAAAAAAAAGGGTTTTTATTAGCTATATATGCTAAAGTTAAGCTTTAGCTAAGCAGTTAAGCTATATAGTATACTAAGCAAGCTTATATATTAATTATAACTATAGTAATATAAGTACTAAAGCATTTTTTATTTATTTTTATATTATAAAGTAGTAGTTAAAAATAGTTTTTAATTAATAATAGCTAAACTAAAAACTATGCTAAGCTAAGTGCTTACTACTTAATTTTATTATTTTAATTATAATTTTTATATATTATTTTAGCAAAGTAAAAAAAGCTATACTAAATAATTATAAAAGCAATATTTATAACTATTTTTATTTATTTTAGCTTGCTTTTAGTTATTATTTTAAATATAAAATTAATTAAAAAACTTAGTAGTATTAAGTTTTTTTTATTGCTAGTTTGCTTAAAAAAAAAAGTAAGTAGCTTTTTATATAAGCTACTTTGCTTATAAGCTTTTAAAAACAATAATATTAAGTATAAAGTTAATATATATTAAATATAGCGTAAAAATATAGCTTTATAGCGTTATACTTTTTATTAAAGTTTATAATAAGCTAAACGCTTAGTTATAAATATATAAACAAAAAGCTTTTTTATTAACTAGCTAAAATTAAAAGCGTTAAACTTTATACTACTTTTTATACTTATTTACTATATTTTTATACTTATATTAAGTTAATAGTATTAATTTAGCATATAGTAAATATAAATAATTATTATGCTTATAAAAGCTATACTATTATAGCTAAGCTAAAAAGCGTAAATAAAAATAAATTTTAAAAAGTTTTGCTATTATAAGTATAAGTTAGCAATTATTATAAAATTGCTATAAAAAAAAGCATTAGCTAGTTTATTATTTTAAAAAGTTATATAATATATATATATTATAATATTATACTTTATTATAATTAAAAAATATTTTATAATATATTAAATAATAGTAAGTTTTTTATTAATATATTTATAAAGCTAGCTTAAGCTATAATATTATTTATATAAATAATTATTATACTAGCTAACTAAAAGTTAGCTTAATAGTAAAAGGCAACTTAAATTATAATAATTTTAAAAGTATTAATATTAAAGCTTTATTTAAATAATATATAAACATATATAAAAGCTTAGCTTTTAAAAATTAGCAAGGCTTTTTATTACTACTTTTAAGCTTTAGTGCTTTTATATTAAAAGCTGCTAATACTTAAGTTTACTATATTTATAAATAAATAAAAAATAAAATAAGTATACGTTTATAATAAAAACAACTTATTAAAGCATAAAAATATATTATACTATTATTTAAAGTTATAGTAAGCGTTTAAAAATAGCAAGCAAGCTTAGCTTAAATAAAATACTTATAGCATTGCTTAAAAGTTAAAAAAAAAAGCATAGCTAATTAAAATAACTAATAAGCAAAAATAAAAGTACTTAGCTAGCTTTTTAACTTTATTATATAATATATACAGTTTTACTAATACTTTAAAAATTATTTACACTACTTTTATTATTTTATTAAAAAATAAAAAAGCTTATATTAAAACTATATTAATTATAATACTAAGCATTTTAGCATAAGTACTTTTTATATTTTTTTTTAAGTTAAAAATTAGGCTTAAAGCTTAAAAAAGCAGCTTATACTTAGTATATGCTTTAGCTATATAATAAGCATAAATTGCTTTTAATATAAAAATAAAATTATTAAAGTAGTATAAAATAATAATAAATAAAAAAAGCTTTTTAAGCATTTAATATAGCGCTTTTATAAAAAGATTAAATATAAAAAAAGCTATATAAAGCTTAAATAATAAGCAGTTTTTATAATATACTTATTTTTTTTACTTAAAGTTAAAAAGCTATTAGTTTTAAAGCATAACTAAAATAAGCTAAAAAGCGTTTTTTAAGTTATATTTTAGTAAGTAAGCTTTTATACTAGCTTATTAAACTATATTAAATATAATAATAATTAATATATACTTTAAAAACTTAAACTTAAATAAAATTTAGTTATTAACTAAGTTTTAATTAAAAAAAAATAAGTAGTATATATAGCAAAAAAAGCTATTTAACTTTAGTACTAAGCTTAGCAAAAAATAAAAAATATATTTTAAATTAAAAATATATTTAATTTAATTTAGCTTTAAATTAAAAGTAATTTATAACTTAATTATGCTATAGTTACTATTTACTAATAAAAAGTTTTTTAACTACTTTAGCTTTAAAAAAATTTTATAGCTAATTTTAGCTTTATAATACAAAATTTTATAAACTAAGTAGCTTAGCTTACTTAAATATATTATAAGCGCTTAAGCTTAAGCTTTAAAAACAAGTAAGCTAAAAAAACGTTATAAAATAAACAAATTTAAATTAAAAATATAAAAAGCAAAGCAAATATTAGCTATAAAGCGTGCTAATAAAAATACTAAAGCTTATAAAAGCTATAATACTTATAATATTTTAAGTTAAAACTATATTATAGTTAGTATTTTTATAGCTAATATGTTTTATTTTTTTTTAAATAATTATAAGCTAAATATAAACTATTATAAGCTATATATATATACTTACGCTTATAACTAATAACTACTTAATTATATTTAATAAAGTTATACTTATAGCAAACCTAGTTTAAAAATAATTACTAGCTAGCTTTTTTATTTAATTTAATATTAGTTTTAAAGTAACTTAAAATTAATAAAGCTATTTTAAATATGCTTAGCTTAAAGTAGCTATATTTTTATTTTTAATTTTATTTTAACTATATTATTGCTATATACTATAATAAAAAGCAATACTTTATTTAAGCTATAATAAAAATTATTACTAAATATATTTTATATATTAAGCTTAACTTATAAACTATATAAGCAAAATTGTTTATAGCTAAAATAACATATACTATATTTTTAAATAGTTAAAAATAAATTAATATAAACATTAAAAAATAGTATATTTAAAAGCTAATATTTTTACTATATACTTTTAGCTTAAAAGTTGCTATATATATTATAATATTGCTAAACTAGCTAATATAAAGCATAGTTACTACGTTTAAAGTATAAACTATACTTATATAAAGTTTAATTAAGTTTATTAGCTTAAAGTTGCTTTAATAAATATAGTAAATTTACTTTTAATTAACTTTAAAAAACTAATTAGCTATAGTATAAATTAAAAAAGTAATAGCTAACTTATTAATATAAGTAAGCTTTAACTTATTACTAGCAAGCTAGCTTTAAAACATATTTAATATAAATATTTATTATGCTTATAGCTTTTTTTTACGCTTTTTATACTAAAAGTATATAAAGCATACATAGTGCTTATAAAGCTTAAGCTTTTTAGCTAAAAAAAAAAAGTTACTAGTTATATTAGCGTATGCCTGCTTTTTAGCTAGTTTTTTAAGTAGCAACTAAGTACTAAAATTATTTAAAATAAAAAACAAGCTTAGTATTACTTTAATAAAAAAATTTAATAACTATATAAATATAGCCTATTGCTTAAATATAGCTTATTAAAGCAAGTTTGCTTTTGCAAACTTTATAAAATTTTTTGCTATATTATTAAATTAAGCACCTTAAACCATTTTTTTAATAAAAAACGTAAAAAAAAAAAAAAAGTAATTTTTTAAAAGTAATAATAGCAATACTTTTAACTTTATACTTATTTAAAGTCTATTAAAACAAAGAAATAAGGCTTAAAAGCAATCCAATTTTGCTATATATGCTGCTTAAAAGTAAGTTGTATAAAAAAAGGTTATAAAGTAGAGCCCTAGGGCCAGTAAAACAACCTAAAAACAAAGAGTTGTACAACTAAATAGCACAAGCAATGTCTATTCTTCAGTGTTTGGTCTAAATAATAAAACGTGACCCTGGATTAGTAATAAATAACCTTACTTTCACCTTTAGAAGGCAATAAAGCGGAATGAATATGTATCCAACTCCGGAAATATAGATTATACTCGGACATACAAACTTGGCTCCGGCGATAACCGACGGGCCATCGGTCAACCAAGGATGAATGGGCGGGAAGGATGACAGGTCGGATCCTGAGGTTTGAGTCATCGGCAAGCAAGAGGACTAGTAACATGGAAGGAAAAAGAAACCATCTTACATGTAATCCTGGCCTGATATCAGGACAAAAACGGTTCTAAAGATACAGACAGAGTTGCATGCCCATATGGTAAACGCTGCTCGGGAGATGGCGGGGCGGGGTAGGTATACGGGGTAGGTAGCGGGGCTTGGACCTCTACATTCAAGACAGCTGAGGTACATACGTACCCCCCCTCCACCCGTTTGTAAATCATGCATGTACACATCCTCATGCAAGTTGCCCTTTTGCTTAAGAATGTCAGTCGAAGATGATCTGTATATTGAATAAAGGAGTCTTATGAATAAGCAAAAAAAGGTTTCAGAGATAAATATTTAAATAGTGTCCGAGGGCGCAACACTTTGAAAATTCCTAGGTTAATTCTATCTTCATATTCATCCCTCTTTTCTTCAACTCACACTGAGAAATCCCATACCTAGTCATTACAAACGTTACGTAACACAGCATATACAGGTAGCCGTCAAAAAGAAAAAAAATGAGTGCAGCAAAGCCAATGGGTTTCACAGAGGAGGAGTGGGAAGAGATCTCCAGCGATGTACCGACGGAAGAAGAGCCCGTGCTGCAAAAGTGGCTCGAGGGTCGTGAGGCACTCATAGCGCAAGAGAACAAGCAGCGGAGCGGTGAGTATTATTCATCTATCGATCCATCTCACACAAAAGTGGTCACTTCACCTAACGTACATACGTAGATGCATCATTCCGAAAGAACCTCTCGCCCATCGCGCGTCGCGCCTGCGCCATCGTGGAGCGTATCCGCGACGAGGAGAAAAAGACGGTCTGGACGCCCCAGCTCGAAGATTCCCTGGCCCGGCAGGCCGAAAACATCACCGTGCACCCGGGCATGATGTTCTCGCTCTCCAAGGAGCGGATGGAGTCTACCAAGCTGTGGCGCGTCGTGCGCCGCATGCCCAAGGGCGCCCTCCTGCACGCCCACATGGACGCCATGGTCGACTTCGACTTCTTGTTCGACGTCCTGCTGGATACGCCCGGCATGCATCTCATGGCCGAGCGGGCCCTGAGCGATCCGTCGGCGTTGGAGAAGTCTGTTCTCAAGTTCCAGTTCTTCAAGAAGGACCGGACGGATGCGAATATCTGGGGGGATGGTTACCAGTCTATGGCGCCCGTGCTGGTTACCCATGCTGCTGATACTTTTCCCGATGGCGGTAGGAAGGGGTTCCTGAAGTGGCTTCTTAGTCGTTCTACTATCTCGCGCACCGAGGCTGTTGAGCAGCACCATGGTGTTGATCACGTCTGGTTGAAGCTTTGTGAGTATTGCTGTTCTTATTATCATCATCCCTTCTGAAGCAACAACTATCAAGGAATTTAGATATCTAACTCATGAATTCTCCACTACTCAGCCAGCTGCTTCAGGGTAGTCAACAGCATTATCCACTACGAGCCCATCTACCGCCGCTTCCTACGGCGTCTAATGTCGCTCCTGAAAGCCGACGGCATCAACTACGCCGAGCTGCGCTTCTCCTGGTCCCTGGATTACTACCGACAGGACAGCGAGGTGCCCGAGGGTGACTACACCGCCATGATGGACGTCCTAGACGAAGAGGTGAAGCGCTTCCAAGCTAGCGAGGAAGGCAAAGGATTCTGGGGCATGCGGACCATCTGGGCCACAATCCGGGCCCGGGAACGCCGCGACATAATCCAGGACATGGACAACTGCATCACCACAAAACTCACCCACCCCCATCTCATCGCGGGCTACGATCTAGTAGGCCAGGAAGATCTCGGCCGGTCGCATCGCTCGCTGCTGCCGGAGATCATGTGGTTCCGGAAACAATGCGCGCAGGAAAAAGTCAACCTCCCCTTCTTCTTCCACGCGGGCGAATGTCTCGGAACCGGGTCCGAGACAGACCACAACTTATTCGACGTCATCCTGCACGGCACGCGCCGCATCGGCCACGGCTTCAGCCTATACAAGCACCCTCTCCTCATCGACCTGGTCAAAGAGAAGCGCATCATGATTGAGAGCTGCCCCATCTCCAACGAGGTCCTCCGCCTCTGCGGCTCCGTCATGAGCCATCCCCTCCCCGCCCTCCTCGCCCGCGGCGTGGCCTGCTGTCTCAACAACGACGATCCGGCCATGCTGGGCCAGGACACGGCCGGTAGCACACACGACTACTGGCAGGCGCTGCAGGGGTGGGAGAACCTCGGTCTCGCAGGTCTAGGTTCCCTGGCCGAGAACTCGATCCGCTGGGCTGCGTTCGAGGACCAGACGCAGCAGGAATGGGACCGGGATATTCGCGAGGCGAGCCTTGGATCTGGTCTCAAGGCGAGAAGATTGCAGGAGTGGGCGGTCGAGTGGGAGCGTTTCTGCATGTGGATCGTGGATGAGTTTGGGGATGAGGAGAAATAGAAAACCAAACAACACATTTTTTTTGGAAGAGAATAGAAGCCCAAGTTTTCATTCGTTTCTGTTTTGACTCATGTATCTAATAGGTCAGTAAAGACAAGGTTGAATAACATGACATCTTGAAACAATACATGTTATCAAATGGCCTCATAGACAGTTCACGCTCAGTGTACGCCTTGCATAAAAATATTTCTCTCTGATTGAATGGATTTATTTGCTCATGATTTGTTTCATGCTTACATCCAACCATCCATACGAGTACACCAAGTTTTTGGGAAAAGGGGGGGAAGGGGGAATAGGTAAAACAGTGCGGTCGAGGATATGCACAGCCACAATCGGCATTAGTCGAAACAGCCACAGAAGGAAGCTTGTGTCGCGCCGCCACCTTGTTATCGAGATGGGTATGAGTATACCTACCCGGGACTCAAGTTCCTTCAGTCGATGATGAAAGGCTGCATTCGTTCGTTAAGCAAAACATCGGCTTTGGTAATCAGCTTGAAGCCCGCTATTAAGTGAATCCTAGTATCACATAGAGTTAGACCTACCATCCTAATCTACTACGTACGTTATGTCGTCTTCTGTCCAACCGTCACAGCCGCCTGCCATCAATTACGTGGCAGGGTTCCTGCTGGTCGGTATTGCTTGGGGGTTGACCACGCCCTTCATTCGACGTGCAGCTAAAGATCATAACCCACCGGCCCATCCTCTACTCGAAAGAGAGGACGTCAAGGCTAGCTGGCTCAAATGCAAGCTTTATAGCATGTTCTTCGCCGTCTCCGACTTATTGCGTAATCCTAGATACGCTGTCCCATTGTTGATAAACCTTACTGGCAGCGTGTGGTTCTTCCTCCTAATTGGTCAAGCTGGTCAGTATCTTGACTCCTTTGCCAGTCCTGGCGTGTGTAATTGAATATTGTGGCTAATACGACCCTTGTAGAATTGAGTTTGACCGTCCCAATAGTCAATACACTCGCCTTCTTGTTCACCGTGCTTGGGGACTGGTGGGTGGAAAGAAAGGTGATAGGTCGTGGTAAGTTATCCGAAAACACTACGCTATTGGAATGAAACCGTTTCTCATAGTGAGCCCAGATACATGGATAGGGATGATACTATCTCTCACGGGCATTGCCTTGTGTGTCAAGAGCAAGTCCGGATAACCGGCCGGGCTTGTTCGGTCAGCTGAAATCCTGTGTCTCGGCGTGTTTTTGCTGAGGGCACTGCAACTGGACCGAAACCCGACGGCGTAGCCCTGGCTGCGCGACATACGTCCACTGATGCCACTTCAAGTTGTGCGCAAAACAATGCTTTCGGGCCCATGAGCTACGGTCATGGCTATTTGAATTGTTGGGCCCCTAGGTACGTAAGTACTACGTCCGAGTAACAAGACGCATGTACAACAGGGTCGTCGTTGTTTTAAGCCATCAAGATGAATGGGCCATCCACATGTGAGGATTCGCAACCGAGAAGCGAGTATCGTCGCTTTTGCGTGACCTCCATCTAGGCAGATATTGCTTAGGTTAGTTCAACTGTGACGTCGGAAAATCGCAATCTTGGTGGCGGCACGATCTGCAAGGGCAGTTCCTGCTGCTGTAGCTATTGTGCGGAAACACAATGCGGAGCAAATCGATTCTGTGTGTCTGTCTTCTGCAACCCGTTTGTTTATGGGATTTTGGGGCCGATCTCAAACTAGAAATGGTAGGAGCAGCAGGTAGTAACACACAAGCACCTAACCTCCCTCGCATACATTACCTACTCGTACCATATGCATGAAATCCGTAAGTTCTGGGGGGCGATCAGGTACCAGATGTTAGCTTCCATTTCTATAGGCAGGTATTATTAGCCGTGGGAAGAGCCATTACCTAGATTAGGTTAAAGGATTGTCCACCTCCAAGGTCTCGAATGGCAGTTGCCTCAGCCTAGGCCACGAAGCATCGGCCAAACCGACTTTGCAAACATCGGATGCCATAATGCGCATATTACTAAGTATTGTTGTATATTCACAACTACATATTGTTTACTTGAGGCAGTATCCATCACTCGAGAGGATATTTTGTGCTGACTAGAGGTTTGTTTGCGGCCTAAAATTAACAACAATGTGTCTTGAAGATTACATGTTAATTAAGTACCTACGCGTAGATATTGCAGGCAGGAACCAGGGATGAATGTCAGAGTGTTTCAGATGTGGTGGATTTTTGGCCATCATCCAAGTTTCGTAGCCCTTGAATATCACTGTATCAACAGAAAGTGGAACCGACGTTACCCAATGAGAGTCAATCGCTGAAGATCGAGGTAAGCGAGTCCCCTATTTGGTGATAGACGTCCCGTCCTCGGCGACATTCTTTAGGCCCAAATGGGCTGAGAGGTGAGGTACCTACGGATCTGCGTCGCTGGGGGGGCGGTTGATTCTAAATTTTTGATCCCCATCGGTGGTCAACGGTGCGTCCTTGGCCATTGTTTGCTCCAATGACGGTTGTTGTGTAAGCCCAGGAACAAACAGGGGTCGAGAGATGATCTTTTGTATACGCGGTAATGGGGACCGTGGTTCTTCATACGAGTAACTGCTCCACTACCTATAAGGGGAACTGTGGAATGTGATAAACGACGATGGATTTCGAGCACCTTGTCCGGGGCAGGGACGTTCCACGTTTTATGTAACCACATTGTTTCCTTCTTTTTATATATCTGACAGACTTTACCTTTCCTGATTCTACATCTCCATCCCGCCTAGACTAGACTATCTACAACTTCATCCAACACCTCGAAAACACACAAGACGCCAGATCACAAACATGCGCGCCGACATTCTTTTTACCAGCCTAGCTGTCGCAGGTTCGGCATCTGCTAGGGTAATGAGGCTCGCTGCTTCGAGTATACACTATGACTGGGACGTGACCGGCTGGACCGCTGCCTGTCTGCAGGACGGATGCACTTATGGTTCGATTACTACGATTCTGCTTCTCGGCATTGGTATGCTAATCTCCAGGACAGATTTCCAAATCGCGGGCGAGGCGAATTACACTTCGAGACCCCCGAGACCAGCATTCAAGGCGCGCTGCGCTGGCGAGGGAGAGGGAGCACCGTACAGACTCTGCCAGAGACTAGACGGTGAAGATAATGATGCCCTTGTGGTTGCGAAGCTTCTTCCGAGTAACAACCATACGATCAACGGTACTCATCAAGCTACGATACAAGTCTCTCTGAAGCACACTGATCTTGATATACCGTAAGTTCCGCCTCGTAATCGGGACACCGGTAGCCCATGGACAGGTGGCTGACACAAGATATGCAGTACGACGTGGTGGAACTACACGGGACACGCAAACTCGATGTACGGAGCGTCGAAGCAGAGCTTCACCATGAACCCCGACGAGGTCTTCGGTGTAGCATAGATATGTTGGGTCGTGTTGTTTCGGGTCCGCCGTCACATATGGCTCTGCAGCTAGGCCGACCGCAGTATACGCTGTTCTTGATGTAATCGGTGCAACCCCGTCGGGCGAGGAGCCGTCGGGCTACCCTAAACGAGGGATATATTTTCGACATAGACCTTGATGGTCGTACGCAACGAACCACTTTGCTTGAGAGAAGTGGTTGCTCATCTTGTTATCGAGCAGTGACGGGACTCTGCTCAAGGGCTTCGACCCTGGATACCCAACCAAAAAACCGCTTGCCAATCGAGACGTCCCTGGGGAGATTATGGAAGCTCCATGTAATAGAAATAATGGCTCAGGCTTGAAGAGCAAGGAAAGAAGAAAAGAGCGAAGCTGCAAGTCACATACCTTGCACCATGTATTCATCGCCAGGGGGAGGAATTCTATCGTGGCGAAGCACCCATAAAGGAGATTAAAACTCCGCGACGATCGCCTTACTATGGCATCTCGTCCATTTGAACCACACGGGTACGTCCTTGTGTCATAATATCCGCTGTCGCATCCGCTGTCCTACTACTAAGGCGCGACTGTCCCAACAATGTTGTCACGAGTTGTCTAAGACATGTGGGCGCTGTGCGACCTGTAGCAGAGTAGCATTGTTGAATCATATACGAGCATCCGTAAAGTGACGGGTAATATCAGGACTATGCGCCACCGTTCCATACCATATCCTGTTACGCGCGCTTGTGGAGATCGATAATTGATGCTGTCCTGTAATGAGTTGTACAGTACGAACGATAAACACGAAACTTTGGCGAGGCGCACATTCCAAAGTTTTCTGTAGTCAGGCTTAATTGCTTATTATGTACCGACAAGGCGGTGACCTTGCCTACTCGTAGAGTGAGGTGTGACAAGTGGGCAACATGTCACCAGAGTTCAAACGTGCAAAGACAGTACCTAGCTGGCGCTAATGAAATCCTGACAGGTACGGTGGTTTATGCAGCATGCAGGACGGAGCATGGTTTAGATACATACTTCTGAGGAGCCTAAAATGATGCGTGTCTTGCTTGCGTTGGGTTCTACGTGTACGCAAGTAATTGTGGCTGATGCAGGATGCCAAGACCTATCCCAGGGGTATGAGTGGACACTTGCTGAACTAATCTGGGGGCCTACAGCATTACATCAGAGCCAGCAGGGAGCCAACAAGGAACCGACGGGGGGTACAGCAGCAGTAGGTACGAGTAGATTGCTTCACCTTTCCCCTCCCCCACCAACCTCCACCACGTCGACAACCAAAGCTGACAGCTGGGCAAGGCAACTTCTACCTAATCCACACGTCTCTATCCGGTTCTACCTGTGCTTTAATTCCGCGACAACAGGTTGAAGCTCAGTTAAAAGGTCTGTCTACGTATCATTCGTAGGCGGCCGTCCATTTAACAAGAACCAAAGTCCCGCGCCAGACGTACACAAATATTGCGACACAAGCCGCAATAAACGCACCGAAACCGTGATTCTAGTATCTTTGCTTGCTTCTACCCAACGAGACCCCCTTGTGCCATAACTTACTCCAGGTCAAAGTAACCCCGTCATGGAGTTCATCAAATTGCAAAGGTGTGTCGAATATGTACCAGTCTGCCGAGGCCAACATCTAACCATCCTCGAACAGGAAATTTCCCCAATTCCAACAGGGCGATATCTTCGCGCTCAGCGACGCCTTCCGCAAGCTCGATGTTGACGACAAGGGCTATCTTGACGAAGCAACTGCTATCAAGGCCACACAACAAAGCGAGAGACAGCCATATGATGTCGTGAGACAAGCGCTGAAGGAGGTCGAGCTGGACTCGTCTCGAAGAGTCGAGTTAGAAGATTATGTCGGTGTAAGTAGGGTCGGAATGGCCTCCCAGCCCTCGTCTATGTGTTGACATATCCTAGCTCATCGCCAAACTGCGCCAATCATCACCTGCGCAAAAGCGCATGAGTACAGGCGGCGCTCACCCCTCATCCCCGGCAGGTATTGTGGCTCAGAGGACCGGCGGTATGGTAGCCCAGAGAACTGGCGGAAGCCATGCTTCCAAACCGAGCGTCGGTAGAATTCATGTCCAAGGATCCAATGCCAACACTACACATACTATCAACGAAGATGAGCGTACCGAGTTCACACGTCACATCAACGCTGTCCTCGCTGGGGACATCGATATAGGAGATCGTTTGCCCTTCCCCACCGACACTTTCGAGATGTTCGACGAATGCAAGGATGGCTTGGTCCTCGCCAAGCTCATCAATGACAGTGTTCCCGATACAATCGATGAACGGGTATTGAACCGAAGGAAGAATGGAAAGCGACTCAATGCCTTCCAGATGACAGAGAACAACAATATTGTGATCGAATCCGCCAAGGGAATCGGCTGTTCAGTTGTTAATATTGGTAGCGGGGATATCATTGAGGTCCGGGAGCATCTTATCCTGGGTTTGATTTGGCAGGTCATTCGGAGGGGTCTACTGAGCAAGATTGACATCAAGCTTCATCCCGAGTTGTATCGACTGCTAGAGGAGGACGAGACTCTAGAACAGTTCTTGCGACTACCCCCGGAGCAAATCCTTCTGCGATGGTTCAACTACCACCTAAACGCCGCTGGCTGGCATCGCCGGGTTCAAAATTTCTCCACTGACGTCAAAGACGGCGAAAATTACGCCGTGTTGCTTGCACAAATTGGCCGCGAGTACGGCTGTTCGCGAGCGCCTCTCGAGACTCGCGACCTTCTGCAGCGCGCTGAAGAGGTGTTGGTCGATGCTGACAAGCTAGAGTGCCGAAAATTCCTCACGCCGCACTCCATGGTTGCCGGAAACCCCAAACTGAATCTCGCTTTCGTAGCAAATCTGTTCAACACGCACCCGGCCCTCGACCCGATCACGGAAGAGGAAAAGCAGGAAGTAGAGGACTTCGACGCCGAAGGAGAAAGGGAAGCCAGAGTCTTTACTCTGTGGCTGAACAGTCTCGATGTGCAGCCTGCTGTTGTGTCCTTCTTCGACGATCTCCGCGACGGCACCATACTCCTACAGGCATACGACAAAGTAATTAAGGGGTCGGTGAACTGGAGGCACGTGAACAAGCGACCGACAAATGGGACTGAGATGTCGAGATTCAGGGCTGTCGAGAATACAAACTACGCTGTCGAACTCGGCAAGCAGAACAAGTTCTCCCTTGTTGGTATCCAGGGTGCCGATATCACAGATGGTCAGAAGATGTTGACCCTCGGCCTGGTCTGGCAACTCATGAGGAAGGACATTACCTTGACGCTATCCGCTCTAGCCCAGCGCCTTGGCAAGCGCGAGATCACGGATGCGGAGATGGTCAAATGGGCCAACGAAATGTCCCGCAAGGGAGGAAGAGACAGCTCGATCCGCTCCTTCAAGGACCCCTCGATAGCAAGCGGTATCTTCTTCTTGGACGTGCTGAATGGCATGAAGAGCTCTTTTGTCGATTACGACCTGGTCACGTCGGGACGTACCGACGAAGAGGCATACATGAATGCCAAGCTCAGCATCAGCATTGCTAGAAAAATGGGCGCCACGATCTGGCTTGTTCCTGAAGATATCTGCCAAGTGCGCAGCCGCCTTGTCACGACATTCATCGGTAAGAGAATACCCGCCAACGAGTAAATGTAGTTCTTTAAACTAACAAGAAAAATCTTTAGGTTCTTTGATGGCTACACATGAAAAGATGCGCTAAATCTCCGACCGGTTTGAATCACACTCGGAGCGAGGGATAGTTAGGAGAACGAGAACAGCTTTTCGATCATTATGACGAGAGACCTGCCGTTTGACACCATGATTCATTATAGCCTCTTATGTATTCCAATGGGCGCTTATAAAATTCCAAAAGTAGAGCCGTATCATCGGTTCAGTATATATCTATCGTATTCGGATACATTCTATTAAACAAAAGACGCCAGCGTTAGAACGTCACGATCAAGCCATTAGAGCTCCTTGAACCATATTTATAGATATCAGCAACCAAACAGCACGATACGTGTTTTTTAATACTTGTTGCCTCTTGCCGTGATGGAGATTAGGGGGTAGCCTTTTCCCTCCATCTTGTAGCTTTACCTGGTTTGATATGCTCAAACATTATTATGAAGACAAGACTCACCGTCACGGTTGCGGTGATTACAAGAAAACATAATTATTTCAGCTGCGACATAGAATATAAAGGCCTCAAACTGACCTAGCATCATTGAGAGACTACTTGGGTACTATTATCCTATTAATGATGATACTACACACAATGTAGCAAGGCGGTTGGTCTAAGTTGTCGCATCGCGGCTGACATGAGGGGCGTAACTGAAGCCATTCAAATTAACAACAACAACCACTAGAAACATAATGAGGTTGTAGGTGTACTGGTAACACATTCTGATCTCCTCCCCTTTTATACACAGTCGGTGGGATTGAGAGATGGCGGATTTGGCTCAAGGGATATTACAGCTCACTACTACAGCGTATATACTTACCTGCCTGTCTTAAACAGAGAAGCACACGTAAATATATGTACACTATGTTATTTCCAACAAGCATTTTTGTAGAATTGCATACAGCACCTGCTTGACCTAGTGTAAACAAGATTTGTTTCTATTATTAACAAGACGCTTTATTTATATTTAGGCGTAGAAAGAGAGGTCTTAACGTTACCTGTAACTGTAAGGTGCGAAGGTTTAAAGTTTACTCGTAATGTCCCGTTTACTTGGCAAGAAACAACATACACGAACACGTACCAGGTATTGGGCAAGTACAACAGAAACGTCATAGGAACGCTAAGCCATAAACGGAGCAATCTCATTTCGCTCTTACCTGAACACACCTTACCTAATGCGGGTCCGAAAATGACCCGACAAGCTTTCAGCCAACCACCTTCAGTTAAACTTTCTCTTCAGTTCTACGTGACTAAAACCATCAACTTAACATATTCAACTTAGAAGGCTATTCTCTTCCGCCATCAAAACACCGCAACCAAACGAACAGTCTCCATCACTGGGACGTCTCATCAGCCTTGAGTGGCCCTGAGGTTGCCTTGATATTTAATTTTATTTGCCCTGACTTCTTGTTTTCTTTGTCCGTTAGTTGGAAAAACTAGGCACCATGTCTCGGGGTGGTCAAACCCTTTACGTGACTGGCTTCAGCCAAGGCACGCGTGCTCGCGACCTCGCCTACGAATTCGAACGGTATGTCAGCTATGATCGTCGTCCTCGTCCTCGTCCTCGTCCTCGCTCGCGGTGAGATCGATCGACCGTCCAAACTACAGAAACGATGCCATCGGTCTACATTGTCTCCGTCTCCCCGTCCTATCTCCCCCCGGGGGCTCTCTGTCTTCCGTCTTGGTCGTTTTTTTACTTCGTCGACTCGTCGAACCGTCTCCTTATCTACGCACCCTACGCTCCCACCTCCCACGCACGCCCACCATCCATTTCAGTTTAACCCCCTACGATCGAGCGGTCGGATCAGATTCTCAGTTGCACCGTACGCGCGCCGAGTCGCCTGTCAATCGTGGCGAGACGAAGAAAAACTTAAGACGCACTCGATGCGATCCATTGGGAAGTAATATTCGTTGTTAGATTGCTGACTTCACCACTAGCTATGGTCGCCTTGTCCGTTGCGACATTCCTGCGCCGAGGAGCGCAACCAGTAGACTGTAAGTCCACAACTGTGTAAGCACGGAGCAACTGGCTGACATGAGGTAGATTCGCCTTCGTTGAATACGAGGACCGACGTGATGCCGACGATGCTTACCATGAGATGCATAACAAACGCATCGGCCGCGACGACATCCTGAAAATCGAAGTATGTGTATGCCCTGTCCGTGCTGTTAGTCTTACCATTCTAACATCTTCGTAGTGGGCCCGTACTCCACCCTCCGCTTCATGGCGTTTCGACTCGGGTCGTGACCGTGACCGACGAGACGGAGGTCGCGGGGGTCGGTCTCCTCGTCGGGCTCGCTCTCCTTCACCTCGTCGCAGCACTCGTGACTATTCGCCCAGGAAGGATGATCGTCGGGACCGTGACCGTGACCGGGATTACGACCGTGATCGCAGAGATACCCGAGATCGTTCTCGCAGCCCTGATACTCGGTAAGATCCCATTATGAACTTATCTAACTCGCAAGACTTGATGGGAGTGGGAACTGACTACCACGGTGATAGTGACCGCGACCGTGATGATCGCGATGATCGTGGGGACCGTCGTGCCGAGACTACTAACGGTGATGATCGGAAACGTAAGGCTTAATTCTATTTCCACGGAGAGTTGTAATCTTTGGCTAACCCTGGGTTCCGTACAGCCGTCGACAGCCCCCCACCGCAGCACGATGATCTCGATGTTGCCGAATGAACATCACGTCAGATGTAATGGCCGCTGGCCTCAATTCTTTACGGGTGCGAAGCAGGTTTCCTTGTTATGGTGGGCTTCCAGTTCTTTTGGTTTGGTTAGGTTATCACTTATCCTCTAGTCATCTGCCACACCGAGACGTGTCTTCGCGCAACAAGCTTTTCGCGCTTCAACCTTTCCGCCGGAGTTAGATGTCTCACTCGTCGAGTTGTCATTAGGTAGTTAAAATAAATTTCCTTGTGTATGTACTAATAACACATGTTACCAAATTGCTGGCGTGACTTGATAATGCGATGTCATATTAATGCTACACTTGTGACAAAATATGCAAGGTTAACTTGGTTTGATCGCCTTCAAAAGCTAGGGGGGGGGAGGAATTTGGCTGTACTGGCCCGGAGGATTCTATTTGCGAGATAAATGTATGAGTGGCCGATGGTCGTCGTTGACTGCCCCGGAGTTTATTCGCGACCACCAGCGAGCAGACAGGCACAAGAAGGAATGGGCTATAGAGAGGTGTCACGAATTATCTATCAAAGTCCAATTAGAAAGGGCAAGGGTGATGCTAGGGGATATGATCTCGAAACTGGGTATCTGTCTCCTGGCCAATGCAGGTGTCGGATGACATGGCGATGTTGCTACATGATTGGGGGGTTTACATTTAAGGTATTGGTCCTTTTCTGCCAATACTTGTCGTATTTGGAGATTTTCTGGGTATAAGAAGAGCACTATCGTAGACTCATTGTCATCCCTGACAAAAAAGGGTCTAATATTGAAATGCGAGCCAATCTACTTACCTTAGGTAATTCCAAATACAAAACCTGGAATGTTATTTTATTATTATTGATACCAGTCTTCACGTACAACAACATATCATATTCGTACACGTGTAGCTAGAATATGTAGTGCAACGATCTTTATAGTGGTTATTGATATTTTCAACTGCTTTCAATGCTTTACTTATTGGCCTTATCTTGATGAAGATGGTAGCCTGTATTTTTACTCGTAGGCTTGACTGCGCAAGTAGGTGTGGTGACTGAGTTGGCTAATATATAACTGATACTAATACTCACCCTCGTGCTTATTACTTACCTATACGATCCTCTCTGAAGCCCCGAGCAGATTTACGTGCACTGCCTTGGGCCTGGTTAATACGGCGCTGTTTACTCGTACAACAACACCAGCCCACAGAGCGCAAGGTTCAAAACCGTTGATAGTATTGAGATTTAAGTGTTCTTCATACTAAAGTGATCGTCCTCGCGGTTGGTAAGTATGTACTCCGTGAAACGAGGCGCTGCTCTCTCTCTCTCACCCAGCCTTGAATCGGGAATCGGGACAGCCTGCCCCACGAGCCCCTGGAAGCTTCGTCGATGATGGAGCCTCTTCAGGGTGCGCGAGTTGGTAGTGGTTCCATTTCTCATGGTCGAAGGACCGAGCTGTGGCACACCTAACCTGAGACTGACTTACCGGAAACTCGGCGGCCGGGACTGGAGACGTCGATATATCTGCCTGCCTCCCTTCCGTGACCAGCCAGTGGCATGGCTCCGTCGACGGGCTCCATATGATGGGCCCATCTACTTCGTGTGTTTGACCCCTTGGCCAAAGTTTGTAGGATGCCCTGGTGGCAGTATAAATGAAGTAGAAAGGACGGTAGTGCCATTGCTTGTTTTCTTTTCTCTCAAGGGAGGAGTTGCATCAATCTATTAATACCTACCTACTTACTCACTACTAAATGGGTGTAGGTATGCGCCTTGCATAGAAATCGGACTAAAAAATCCCACAGCGTAGTCCAGGTGTATTGAAAGTCAAGGTAAATCAACATACACTAAGCCCTGACGCAAGAGACAAACCACCCAAAGAGTCTCCCCTTTGTTCTGATGGTGGTTTTGTATCTTTTACATATGTGTGCCCCTTAAAAAACAGTTGACCTTTTACATTTGTCGCATTTGGAGGAATTTGAGTTTCGGGCCCTCGTGACAATTCCAGCCGGACGGATCCTGTTCAAGCACTCAGGTCTTATGACGCAGGCAGAGCATCTTACGGTAGCGTGAAAGAGCCACATGTTAGGTACTTGGTATTATTGGTTCATGTTGGTAGGGATCATGGCTGTATTGGGGTAGGTATGGCGCTGCACAGCATACCTGGCGGGCTGAAGCAAAAGAGAGCTGTACTAATAGCGGGTAACATTGGTACAGGTTAAATTTGTTAAGCTCAATGTACCTGAACGGTCAACCAATATAATTATGGGATCCGTCCCTCCCTCTCAATGTTGCAGCGCAACCTAGTCCATCTAGATCGTTGAAGTCTATTATAGGGTCGTCCCTGACATTCAAGGTCCTCTTTCTGGGATCGTTTTATACCACTGCATCCTGCAATTTATTTCTTCGCTTTCTGTAATGCAGTAGGCGTAACTCTTGTTCAAATCCTTGCGCCGATTTTGACTCCACTGCTTTCCCCGTCAATCATAGCCGGCCTAGCCTCTTTGACCCCGAACCTTTTCTTTCGATTCCTACCGAGCAACAACTGGCCTGACATCACGCCTGCATCCTTCAATCTCCAATATTCCGACTTATCGTCACGCCCTCATTCATGCTGCCTCCCACTCTAGGGCATTCGCAAAGTCAACTATGCCGCCGAAATTACTGATTCGCTCCTGACGAAGACTGTACGGTGTGCTATCTCGGCAGTCAGCCCATATTCATATTCCGACGTCCTAAACTCACAACTTCTGTCCTCTTCTTGCGGGAAACGCCAGCAAATTTGATGTTCTTCTACAACTGAACTGCAAATCTTGCCTTTGTACCCGCCCCTGAACCTTCGAGCTCTTGTATCTCTGATTCCGGGTTTCCTACGTTTGACCGATTGAATTTCCAGCATGGCGGTACGTTATGCCGTGCACCCCTGACGTCAGCCCGACGGTTCGGGCCGCGTACACCCCACGACCAAACTAATTGTTTATTTAGAGCTCAGAAAGTGTATCCCAGGCGAGCGGCGCGCCCGATAAAGAAACCCGTCAAATCACCGTCTTCCTATCTCAACCAGTAGTAGCCGCGTTCTGCGCCGGTGGTATGGCCGGTGCTGTCTCGCGAACCGTTGTATCACCGCTCGAACGCCTGAAAATTCTTTACCAAGTCCAGGGCGCAGGACATAATGAGTACCAGTTATCTGTGGGAAAAGCGTTGGGAAAGATATGGAGGGAAGAAGGGTGGAGAGGTCTGATGCGTGGCAACGGTACCAACTGCATTCGCATAGTACCTTACTCTGCCGTCCAATTCGGAAGCTACAATCTCTACAGAAGGGTAATTTCTTCCGTCATGCACCCGTGAGCGCTCGGCATATTGTCCATACTGACTTTGCTCTAGCATATCTTCGAAAGAAAGGAGGGCAAGGTCATGAATCCCTTCGAGAGACTTCTCTGCGGTGGTATAGCCGGTATCACTTCAGTCTTCTTTACGTATCCCCTTGACATAGTACGGACGCGATTATCCATACAAACGGCCTCATTTGCTGTGCTAGGTGGAGTGCCAAAGGATAAGATTCCTGGCATGTGGACCACCATGGTTTTGATGTACAAGAATGAAGGCGGTATGTCGGCATTATATCGTGGTATCCTACCTACAGTAGCCGGCGTGGCTCCATATGTAAGGTTTCCCTTCTCCAACTGGGATACAGAGCGAGAGGCATCCAGATACTGACTCGTTTTCAGGTCGGATTAAACTTCATGACATATGAGTTTATGCGCAAATACTTCACACCAGAGGGCGACAAAAACCCAAATGCGGTTCGAAAGCTATTAGCCGGTGCTATTTCTGGTGCCGTCGCGCAAACGTGCACATACCCTTTGTGAGTAGCTGGACTTCTTCCCCCGTCTCCAGGGTGACTGTTGCTGATATGCTTTTCCAGCGATGTTTTAAGACGGCGATTCCAGATTAATACCATGTCGGGTATTGGCTACCAGTACAAGTCGATAGGAGACGCTATCAGAGTCATTGTAGCCCAAGAAGGCGTACGAGGACTGTACAAAGGCCTTGTCCCGAACCTCCTCAAAGTTGCGCCAAGCATGGCTGCCAATTGGCTGAGCTACGAGATTACCCGCGATTTTCTTGTTGGGCTCAAGTCCGAACCTGTCAAATTATAGACCATCCAGCAAAAACTTAAGACGAGCGGGCGTTTGGCATGTTCATTTTGGACCATAGTAGACACACATTGTCTTGCTTTTTGTCGAGTATCTTTTATGATACAAGCCCCATGTCTAGACGGCTATAGACGACACATCTGATATTAGACTACGAATCGCCGGACGAGAGGTGCAAAGGAACAAATTTTGTTGGTGTTCAGGTCCGGGCGGAAGCCTCAGCATACCAAGAGCATGAGTGCGCTTGTTTAATAGAGTGTTGCTGTTCAATGTATGCGGATTCTATCCCGTATATCAAGTAGAGCAGCCGGGAGATGGGCCGGCTGCATATAGAAGCGTGGATCGACTCGGCGTATTTGGATAACTTGCATGAGCGATAGTAATAGAAATAAACAATTACAATATGTCTGTTGATTCTATCCAAGTTCCCATTATGTAGCTCCTAAGCGTCGAGATCATGAAATTATATTGTAATGATACCTGTTAGTATATGTACCTTACTCGTTGATACATGGAAAATAGGGGCTGATAGCTCTTAACTGCTCAACAGCTTCACCTGTTCCTGCGTTCCTACCTACATCTGGGAAGAAGTTAATAAAGTGAGGTCCCATCTCGTCCCTTATTACTACCAAATACCTTACAGGTCACTTGGTGGTATCGTTCGTTTAGGTAGGACAAGTGTGTTCATATGCATGCTTACATAAACAAGTCAAAAGGAAAAAGAAATTCCTAATCGATAGAATGGGCAGAAAACGAGTAGATATGGGACCCATAAAACCAGAACACATAATCATTTGATTGGTCAAGTCAGGAATTGCCGTTTGTGACCGCCCTAAAGCGCACACAATTCCATTCCAATTCCCAACTTTTGCTTAACCCACCCACTCACCCTGGCGAGATACTCTCCTCCATCGACAACTACTAACCACCAACCACCACAGCAATCCCGTCAGATCACCAACGGGCGCCGACAAGATGGGTATGTTTTTCTGTGCAAAAATGTCGTATACAAGTGGCATGTGCTCTGCTTCGGGAATTTCCTGAAATTACCACATGACTGCGTCCTCGGGTATTCCATCCTCTGTCGAGGCATTCTGGAACCTGATATGAGTATATTGAACCAAGGAAGCTGACTTTCGGCTTTGCACAATGAAGGTATCGACTTGAACTCCCACCACACCCGTGGTACTCACAGAAAGGCGCCTAAGGTGCGTTAACACCCCTCTAATTTTCCAACTTTTGGGTACATTCGGGCGGGGACTCGAAAAACCTTGTCGGGTTGTTTATTGACTTTGTGTGTGTGTAATATAGTCCGACAATGTGTACCTTAAGCTGCTCGTGAAGCTCTACCGCTTCCTTGCCCGCCGAACGGACTCCAACTTCAACAAGGTAAGCGATTCCGATTGCAATGCGATGGACCCTATCTTTGCATGCGCCTGCGGCCTCGTCAGCGACAGAGTGCTTTGCGCATTTACGGACTGATTTACTAATAGTATGATTTATAGGTTGTCCTGCGCCGCCTCTTTATGTCCCGCATCAACCGACCCCCCGTCTCGCTCTCGCGTGTCAAGTCCCAGATCAACAAGGGAGACCAGGCCGATAAGACCGTCGTTGTCATTGGCACCGTTACCGACGATAACCGTCTGCTGGAGGTCCCCAAGGTCACCATTGCCGCTCTCCGCTTCACTGCTACCGCCCGTGCTCGCATTCTTGCTGCCGGTGGTGAGACCCTGACTCTGGATCAGCTGGCTCTGCGTGCCCCCACTGGAAGCAACACCCTGTTGCTCCGTGGCCCCAAGAACGCCCGTGAGGCCTTCAAGCACTTCGGCTTCGGTCCCCACAAGAACAAGGTATGCGCTCTTCGCTTCGATCGTGCAGAGTGGACGACATGTACTAACGAATTTTGTAGAAACCCTATGTCCAGTCCAAGGGCCGCAAGTTCGAGAAGGCTCGTGGTCGCAGACGGTCGAGAGGTTTCAAGGTCTAAGCGAGAGCTTAGCTGGAGTTGGTCGTGCGTCATCAAGTCTTCTCGGGTATACTATCAGAGCACTCTGCTACTGGGAGGACAATTACTGTGTTCATGGCTGGGTTTGCATTTCTGGCGTGGGTCGGTATCAGGGAAAAGCTTCTTACGAATTGAGATGTTATGACGTGCATATGGCACATTACTACCAGCTCAGGATGCGAAGTTCTTGTGACAATAGGATGATCCCGGCACGTAACCCTTGCAATACCTCAAAATTTGTGAAATGAAGATAGCAGAATAAGTGACGTCCCAGTCCACCCCTGCGTGTTACTGACATGATATAAACATGATGAATAGCTCTGCCTTGTACGATATGCCCAGGGTCCTACGAGCCAGCATTGTCGGTTCGTGGAAGACAAGGTACTAACGTACATAAACCATATTTCGTCCAGTCGATGGGTCACCTGATCTCGTGGCTGCGACGCGAGGGGCACGGTCAGGCTAAGACTAATGCGGGGGTTCCGTCATAGGTTTACTTGGACAACCAATGTACTCGTACACTTCTGCGTGTACCAGGAGCCGTCTTTTGCATTCATCGTGGATCGATAAGTTTCGTGTAATATCCACCGCAAGAATTCGCCCGCGTACCTACATTTAATCGTCAATTCGACGAGTTCAATTATAGTATGAGATATTGTACGCATGTCTGAAAACACCCGGCAGTAATATCCAGCAACGCCGTGTCAGTATTCATTCACAACTGCTTCGTTTGTCAAGAGGCGTTGGAACCGCGCCACGACAATTACGTTAGCCGTTACAATTCTGACTGTCTTACCGTCTTTTCAAGATGTGTGGAAGGTATGCGATGGCCTTGGTACGTATTAATTCCATGAGATGCGACGATACACATTGTCCACATCTTACTTCCCTTTTTTTTTTCTTCCCCTACCACTCGAATAACTAACGCCGCTCTTTATACGACTGACCTGGATTTTTTTCTCGTTTCTTTCCATAGCGGCCCAGTCAGATCCGTCGTAGATTGAGGGATGATGGCATGCCAGTTGATGAAGAAGCACCAGATTATCCTGCAGAAGAAGAAGATGAGAATGAAAATGATGATGATAGGAACGGTCCTAGACAGAGTTATAACTTCGCCCCGGGATATCGCGGAGTCGTGTATCGCGCCGATGTACCGGATCGGGGAGCCGGTCCCGGTTCGCGGCAAACTACTTCTTCAACGCCAGCTGAAACTGAAGATGATGCGGGGAAGGAGGAAAAAGAGACGCATTATAAACTGCAAACCATGACATGGGGTCTCATCCCCTTCTGGACGAAGCGGAATCCGGGGTACGGCTCCGTCATGAAGACTATTAATTGTCGAGACGACTCGCTTGCTCATGGGGGCGGTATGTGGGGATCTATGAAGGGAAAAAAGAGATGTGTGGTTCTTGCGCAGGGGTTTTATGAATGGTTGAAGAAGAATGGTGGGAGGGATAAGTTGCCGCATTTTGTCAAACGGATGGATGGGAAGTTGATGTGTTTTGCTGGGTTGTGGGATGTTGTGCAATATGAAAGTGAGTTCCCCTCCCCTTCCTTCTTCTTTTTCACATCCTCCCTATCTTTTTTGTTCTTGTATGTTGCTAATCCCGGGGGGGGGGGGAAAAAACCCCGAAAATAGACGAAGATGAAAAACGCTACACATATACAATCATAACAACAGACTCCAACAAACAACTCAACTTCCTCCACGACCGCATGCCCGTCATCCTGGAAAACGGGTCCGAGAAACTCCGCAAATGGCTCGACCCGAACCGCTACGAATGGTCAAAGGAGTTGCAGTCTCTCCTTCGACCCTTTGATGGCGAGCTCGAGGTCTATCCCGTCAGCAAAGATGTCGGCAAAGTAGGCAATAATTCGCCGACGTTTATCATACCCGTCGATAGCAAGGAGAATAAGTCGAATATTGCCAATTTCTTTGCCAAGGCCCCGGCGAAGAAGGATAAGGATAAGGACAAGGACAAGGATAAGGCTGGGACTGCTGCAAGTATAGGGAAGAATGTGAAAGCTGAGGAGGGTAGTGGAAAGATGGAAGTGAAAGTGAAGGAGGAAGATCGTGAAGAGGAGTTTAGTAAAGGGGATGGCTTCGTGGATGAGGACAGGAATGACAACGTTGAAGCCAAGCTTGAAGGCGAGGAGAAAGAGGAGGAAAAGGAGAAGGGGAGACCTGTTGTCGCTGGTGTTAAGCGGGAAGCGGAGGACTCGGTTGAGCAGGAACCCCCTAAGAAGAAAGTTGTACAGCAAAGCATTGATGAACTACTTACTAAGAAATAAGCTAGGCAGAATGAAACTCACTTTCAAATGAGATAGATGGAGATAGGCGGGAAAAGGACTAAGATCACAGAGGAAGACCTTTCATATCATATGAACATATTCTCATTCAATTGGCATCCTAATATTCGTAAAAAGCATGATCCCCTTGGCCCTGTTGTAGGACTTCCCACTTTGTATTCGAGCTGTCCCTGCCCATATGATAGACCTCGGCGGCATTGGGAGAAAACGTTTCGTCGTCGCTCTCCTGAAGCAACTCCATTCCTTTCCTGATCCGCCACATCCATGATCCAATTCTCGAATTTAATGAAAGTCGGCTGATGTATCCCTAGGTTGAGAAATTATCAGCATATATACCCACCTCAGAGGCCAGGCCGGGGATACGGGAAAGGGAAGCAAATGAGATCGGCCTGGATAGGTGTAAAGCCGAAAAATACTTACTGGCATTAGTCGCATTCAGTCGCTCAAAGCCCATTTCCTGATGGCCTCGGAGTCGTTGGGCGGCATCTGCTGTAGGTCGTCCAAGCGTCGCTTGTTGATGTCGACCAACTGCTGCCGTGCGTCATCCAGCTCCCTCTTCACTTGAGCGAGTTCCTCGAGGACGGTCCTCAGCTCTTTCTTGAGCATGGAAACGATGTTCACAATCTGGCTCGAGAGACCAGCGGACTGCTGCACAGCGGCGCTGATAGTCTTGGTTTCCAACTGGTCTCGATCCGCCTCCTTCCAGTCCTGGCCGGACCCGTCGATGGTCCTCCCATCTTTGGAATTCCGTAACGGCGACCCTGAGCTCTCGGCCGGCCCGTCCGGCGTCTCCGGGCGGGAGCTATCCAACAAAGATGCACATGTCAGCTCTCACACACACATGCCGCGGAAGTGTATCGGACCAGTAAGTAGGGAAAGATGAAACATCAGGACGGTTATACCTCATTTCTGTACCGGATTTCGAGCGAGGGGCCATCTTTATGCTACTGCTTCGTCGGAACGGCAACATGTCCATACCGCCAGTGCAAGAAGAAAATACCCTAGAGATTAAATAGAGAGGACGCGGCTCATGGCGCGATGGGATTCGGGGCTGGTCAACTTATGTCAGGACTATGTATGCATCGGCCCAAAATATATGGGACGGCGGCAAGGAGGCTGGAAACGTACAGAGCCGAAAATCCATGGCGCATACAGTTGTCATCATAGTACGAGTACCGAGTGAGAGGCAGTGCCGGCACGCTGTGGATCCGGGGGACAACTCGACTAACCTACCTAGACTTTTGCTGGCTGGTCTTCGTGTTGTGACTACAGTCCACACGTACATGAGACGATGAAAACACACCGCCGGACACATCTGGTCGGGTGGGGCCCGGGCAAGGAGGCTGATTGGAACGTGGACAGCCCATTATCCCATCAACTACAGATGGCCAAGCGAAAACGCCACCGTGTAGGAACAAGGCGAACCAGACTCTGTCGTCTTCTTTCTCTTTTCGGGTCTCTGTAAGGCAAACGTTGACGTTTCAAACATAGTCCAGCCATGCTAGCTTGGTTGCTTCCGGCAAGGACTTTTGTCGAGCTGTCTGCTCACATCAGTCACACGGAGTTCGAGCAATAGCCGCTTGAGCCTTGGGGCTTGGATGGGCATGCACATGATAGGGAACCTCATCGACCACGAATGGCACATTGCTTCGCCTCGAGGAAAAAGCACTGCGATCGGCGTCTACCTCTGCGGCGAACAGAGTGGACAGGTAAGCAACTACTTCTATTAGGTAAAGTAAAGTATGCATAGTTGGAGCCCAATGCGGCCCCGTCACCTGGGGAGTGCCCTGTATCAAGATTGGTATTTTTGTTCGTTTTCAAAGGGAGGTCGGGAACAACAGGGAAGCCATTGGCCACAGAACTGCTATCGTGGGACAGCTAGCCACGTCATGGCCAATACATCCACCTTTCAGGATCATCTGAGGAAGGCATGTATGTCACTGCATACTATCGAGTAAAGGTACATCAATATCAAGCTAATCATGTGCTGGCGGCTATGCGTCCGGGATGCGTTTTTGTTCAGATGTTAAAAGTTTGGTGGCAAGGGAGCATCGATCGTTAAGAAAAAGGTAGGTAGACTTATCTGCACTTGGACAAGTGCCGGTGGGATTGAGATTTATCAGGTTAGGTAAGATATGCATAGATAAAAGATCCCTGGTTAGGATCATGTAGCCTGATGAAATCTAAAGGTTAGATAATTACGAGTATGAGCAGGTTCGTCTCAATTATGAGGTTGGTGCTACCAACAATAATACATGTAAATTAAATTAATAGAAGGCATGATGGACATTCTGTAGATAGGCAGATAGGACCTTCCTACGAGCGAGCAGGCAGTCGAGTCGACTCAAGTCCGATCGGTCGAAATCTGTGAGCGCTAAACCGGATATGATTTACCTTTGTCCTTGACCGGGTGGGCAACTGCTACCCAGTTCGTGCCAGGTAGGTACCCAACTCCAATCATCTATTGAATCATCTTTTTCGTCGTACATGTAGGAGGAATTGGCTTTCTCCAAACTCAAAATCTTCCGTTGCAGCTCCCTGATCATCTGCTCTTGATGAAGCTCGAGGGCCGTCCTCATTTTGCGCGGCGGATTGTCCCAGTCTGCCAAAGGAATACTGTTCTGGAGCGTTGACTCGAGCATTTCGATCTTCCGACTCTGGTATTTGGTCTTGTGGTCCAACTCCCAATTCTGACTAGCCAATTCTATGTGGTAGGCTTTTAATCCATGGAATTTTGCCTCCGCCTCCTTACACTTCCGCTCCCACTCGTGCGCGTTGGCCTCGGCTTCGGCCTTGCCAGCCCCGAGCTCTTTGACTAGATTCTCGATGCTGGTGAGCTCCGGCATGGCTTTTGCGAGCCGCGCCAAGGAGTTGGACACTTTGTCTTCCAGCGACAGATCCACTGGCCCGGTCATGGCCACCACCTTTTGTGCTACCCCAAGGTTGCCCATGTTAGTGAATGAGCACTGCGATAATGGTAATATAGTATCTCTATTTTTGATGATCACTCACGTGTATCTGCGGAAGACTCCGCCAGCCAGCCGGACTGAGTGTTGCCGTGCCGTTCAGAAGGTCCCACGGCTTTTTGAGGACTTGACGATATCCGGCTTCAGCATATGCAGTATGGTGATGATAACACGCGAGTTTGCATGCAATTTCGTGGCTAGTGTATTCTCGAGCAGGGTTCGCCTGCTCGACCTCGTTGATTTACCTGTTATATACCGGCGTCACTACGAGTAGAAGTTGTATGTGTTAGCTATTGCTATCTTTTCTGCACTGTGGTATACTCGGCTTGGTCTAACCTAACCTAGTCGACTACAAACCGTGAGATGGCGCTTAACCACTTGAATTATAGGCATGCATGGGATGACTCCGGATTGGTCCGCGATTTTGTGCCCCGTCACATTGGATACGCGTACGAGTAGGTACGTGCGCATAATCTGACGCCTAACCCACCACATTATATATTTTGTGGTGCTGATACCGACCACCTGCTTATAGGTACCCGATCATGCATTGTACTCGTACGTGTAGCCGATCATTTCCACAGCACCCCGGCGATTCGAGCCGATAGGTGGTTGGTTGCCAAAATACACCGCCCACCCCCATCGTGGTCATTTTACAAAGCACATATGGACTACCTACACTACACTCTAACATAACTTGTCCAACTGGCAATGATGCTCTTATGCCACAGGGTCGAAGCCATCTGTTCCTGGCACACAGCGACCACAGACGATCTGATTCGCACATCTCATACAGTCTTGGATAACCGATGCGTGCATAATAGTACTTCGAAGGCTTAGGTGCCGTGGCGTATCCCGTCACTCTCGAATACGATACGAGACATAGCACGGCGGGCCTGCCGGTGGTACTGAGATGTTCGGTCGGTTCCCGGTCTGAAGATGTTACTTCATCAACTCTACCCACCTTCAGGTTTGTCGAATCCTAGCCGCATCGATGCCGAGTAAGTTTACCCTTTCATGCGATGCAGATGGAAGCCACTACAGAGCACAAGCAACTAAACCCTGATTTTTACTCAGTATTGTGCTCGTCCACGGTCTTCAGGGGCACTATTCCCGGACGTGGACGGCCGAGGACAATACAGTCTGGCCAAGAGATCTTTTGCCAAACATCCTCCAAAGACCTGAGGATGGGGGAAGCATCAACGTCCGTGTCCTGTCGCTCGACTACGGAGGGTCGATTGGCGAGACCACTACCAAGACCGGAATCTATATCACTGCGCGAAGCCTACTGCAACTTTTGGTCGACAAGCGAGATGACCCCCGAGCCGCCTGGAGGCCCATCATCTTTGTGGGCCATAGTCTTGGGAGTATTATCATCAAACGGGTAACTGATATCGCACATACTTGATCTGCTCTGCTCCGGTACTAACTGATGACGGGAAGGCAATCCAAGTGGCCTACCTGAATACCATGTTCAAATCTATTAGGCATAATATATTGGGTGTTGTAAGTTATGTCCCGCGAACGGGAGACCCATAGTGTTAACCTGACACCAAAAAAGGTTTACTTTGCAACATTTCATCATGGAACAGCGGGGGAATTTTCGTCCTACCTGAATAAGCTCCTAAAGTGCCATGCCCCGAGGTTGAAGTCGTTTCCGATGGTAACAATATCGCCTACCAAAGACATGGTAAAGCAGATTGAGGAGAATTCCGGCTCGCTAAAAGTTACATCGCAAGATTTTGGAAATCTCTTGGATAGGTTGGACTTTCAAAACTTTGTGGAGGATCGTCCGACGGAACTAGTTGAATCTGTGGTATATTCCTGCCCTAACCAGTCCGTGAGTTTCTTTGAAATATGTGCGGATGCTAAACATCTGTATCTGTAGGTGGTGCAAAAGCACCAAGGGACGATAGGAATCGTTACCGGGAACACGGCGTTGCTTTTGGGCGACCATCTTGGGCTTTGCAAGTTCGGGGGGACTGGAGATGAAGAAAAACGATTCGTCGTGGTCTGGAAGGGGATGAAAAGGATGATACAAGCATCTCCCAGGCGAAAGAGTATGTTTGATGTGCTAATTGCCTCCATTGGTCAAAACTAGCCACTGTCGCTAACTATCATACCTCAGAGCTTGTCGAGAAGCGCAAAAAAGCGCTTGATTTGCTGTGTCCCGACGTACTATGCCAGTCCATGATGGACAAGACGCCATGCGTAGGCACGGGGCAGTGGTTCCTGAGGCTGCCTGAAGTCGAACAATGGCTTGCTGGGACGTCCGACCAGAGGCTCTGGGTCTCCGGCAGATCAGGTTGTGGTAAAAGCTATCTCGCAAAACAGATCGTCGACAGAATATACGACCGGGATATGCAGGAGGGGCGGGAGGCGTCGGTAATATGCGCCTTTCTGCGTGAGCCCAATCCAACACATGTCGATTTAAATGATGTTCTCTCTGGAATTCTCGAGCAAGCACTGGACGTCGAGCCTGAGCTATACATTGACCGGCCATTCACGGCAGACAGCAAGTTTAGAAATATGTTAAACAAGGCTCGCAAAAGAGAGCCGAGCCGACACGTCCGCAAGGCCCTTCCAGCAGAGAACAATTTGGAGGGTTTATTAGCAGCCACTGTCCGCCAAGTTCTGGATATAAAACCGAGGCTGATACGCGAGATTCTGACGCGCGGCTGGCCTGATGCTAAGCCGCCCCTCGGCTGGACACCGGACTATAGGGAACTCTGGTTAGAAGTCATGAGACGGACGTTGACGACTAGGCCTCTCAGTCTTGTGGTGGATGGGTTTGATCAAATGGAAAGGCAGGACCGGGAAGCGTTCTTCGAGATGCTCGAACAGCTCAAGAAGAGACCTGAGGGAAAGAAGCGGGGGCTTTATAAACTAAAGTTGCTTTTCTTTACTAATGAGATGTATCCAAGTCTAGACCGGGAATCGGCCAAATACCAGTTTGTCCGGTATGTCATCGGACCAGAAAACGGCCGAGCGGAGCTGGAAAGAAATATGGCGTCCCGTTCGAAAATATTGTACAGATTGCGTCCCCACTATGCCAGAGTCTGCGGCAACCTAGCTCAACAGGTACTCAAGGCGGCGAGTGGGAATTATCTGTACGCGGAGGTGATGATGGGGAGCCTGAAGCACGCTCATTATAGCGAAGATGGATTACGTGATCTGTTGAATAACCCACCAAGCGACACACTTGGGCTATATGACCACGTACTGGGAAAAGTATGGGAAAATGAGGAGAATAGGAGATTCGTGAAACGGGTATTGCTGTGGGTCGCTTTTCAGCAGGAACCACTGAGCCTGGTCGAACTTAGGGAGGCGTTGGCACTCCAGAAGGCAAAGGACATCACCGGCCGGGACAATCTGACTGTTGAGGATGTCGAGGATTGTCTGGATGATCATGCCGAGCACATGATGCAGCGCTTTTGTGGACACCTTGTCAAGTTCGAAAATGGCCGAGTCGAACTCGTTCATCCAAGTCTAAGAAAGTACCTCACCACTAAAGCGAAGAATCTTCGGGGTAAGGGCAGCGACAACGTCGAGCTCTGTAACCATGCCGAGTTTTACATGGAAGAGGCAGAAAGCCACCAGACGTTAGGTACTCTCTGTGCCACCTACCTAACCATGCCACACTTTTCCGAGCCCGTCCGGTCCGGCGAAATCCAAGACTGGAACACATGGCAGGCAGAAGTCAAAGTTCGAATGCGGAGATACCCCTTGTTACGATACGCCGCTCTACATTGGTCCGTCCACCTGAAGTTGGCTCGAGGACTGAAAGTACCGGGGAGTATGATCCGGGATAGTAGGGCCCAACGGGAACGGCAGCAGCGACTGGAAAATGGACAAGAGGGCTTTGCTCAGAACTGGGCCGAAGTTGGATGTTATTTCCATGACGAGCACGAGACAACCTACCCCGGACTCTGTCGCGTAGACGAGCAAGTTAGCCAGATACCACCTCCAACCGGAACGGGAACGCTACCGTCGACATCCCACGGGCCGGCATCATCACATGGCTGGGAGCAGAAGCGAATCTCAAAATACGGCAGGCATTCCTTTGTCAGGGCCACCCGCAAGGTTGTAGCCAAGTTAAAGCACGATGATACGAGTTAAGAATATCTAATCGTTAGATGCATAATAAATTCGACAAGCGGCAATGGCAACAAGTCCCGGAAAGCAGGGTCGTAACCAGACGACTAAATTTCCTGCTTCTGTGTCAGATTTGAAAGGCCGACGACATGCTGTTCTAAAACAGAAAGAAGCTACCACAATCGAAACTCCTAGGTCAGTCAGACGCAAATAGGTACATTATCACCACCCCGCGTGTCCCTGGGTTTCGCGATCACCGGGCGCTCCTGGCTTCTACTCCTATCCCATGGCAAGAGAGGACGGGTAGTCTGCGCCGATGCTCGTTTTGATGCGTGGAACTTTGTCGCCTCCGGGCTTTATACCACCGGGCCACGTGCAACGCATTGGGTTGAAGAACTTTGCCATCTTATTCAAGGCGCCAAGGCGCCAAAAATCCTCAGTCTGTTTCGACATTGGGCCCCTTTGGAAAGCATAGGGATCATTTTGCACTTGGACTGAATGGCTCGGAGTTTTCAGCAAGTCTCCTTGGACCTTTTTTGATGCCCCAGCGCTGTGGCGGGGGGCGGGATTCTCAAAGCGAGGGGAATATATATGGCGAGGGGATCATGGGCAAAGATGATTATGTATATGATAACGAGTTCTCCAAGTCTACGACAGGAAGCGACTGACAAGTGACGGTACCGTTAGACGCGGAATGCTGTTTGACGAAGTAAATTTGGGGCTTTTTTCTTCCCACCAAAGAGATATCAGACATGACCAAGATAACTACTAGAGGGCTTTTACGATTTTATCCCTTAGTACCTTTTTGAGTATAGCCTGCCAATATGGTGAGCTACAAATACGAAATGTCTTGCAATTTCTATTCCGATTACAAAACAGGGGGACTAGGATGCTGCGAGCGACGTGACAAATTGTTACCGTCAGGTGCGCGCTGTATGGCTTGGTCGAGTGTGCATTCCGAGATACGAGAATACCTTGAGTACTTGTAGCCGACGGAAGCTGTGCTACGTGTGCAGGTACAGCTTGCCGTAGTAGTAGTCTAATCTGGCTGTCAGCGTAATGTTAGCCGGGAAAGCACGGGGCAGGTTAGTAGTTAGTCCCATATGCTCAAAGTCACCTGCAGATGTACAATGGCGGATTTGGGGCGATATGACGTTATTTATGGAGTGGTAGAGGAGAATAATTGATCGCAGAAGGCGTTTTGGGGAAGACAGTGTATGTGAAGAGTGATTGACTGCAAGTGCTGGTGGCTAGACTAAACACCACTCCCTAAGTACATACCTTAACCACTGCAGCAGGCAAAACCCTGTGAGAGAAGAAGGATGAGTGAGCCCGACTACCTACGTCATAGCTACATACTCTGTTGATGTTGCCCTGGCACGCCTGGGCCCGAAAGTGCAAAGTACGCGTACTCACATGTTTACAGTATCAACTTGGTTGCCACGGAAACTTGGCAAACAAAAAGAAGAAATCTCAACCTCAAACCTTGCAAACTGTACTTGATCATGAATGAACGCAACGAGTATCAATGAGAAGTCGCAACTCTGGGAAAAATCATCTATATAAGAACATATTCTCCCACACTTGTTCTGTCTTCCATTCCTTTCTCTCATCCCACCACCAATTCCAACTCAACCACTCTCTACTACGATGAGCATTTGGATGCACTTCATGCCTTTACGACGAAGACAACAGCAACGTTGTAAATAATGTGTGATACCTCTTGTTGATTTCCCCCCCCGTTCGGTATCGTGATCGGTATATGTTCTACCTACTATATCTATCTGGAATTGTGACTGATCCTTGGCTTGAATAGGCTTTCGGATGACTCCGGTGTCGTCATTGAACTGGCAATGACGGTATATACGCGACACTTTCCCCACTACGAGAGCGGAAGGAATGCATTTGTCTGGAACAAGCTCTATGTAGCCAAACCAGCTGTGCCACCAACCAAGGGAAAATAAGTGCTCGGCAATAACCCGTTGGCATACGCTCTTTCGATGTTTTCGTCTGGAAGCTGAACCAAATCGGGTGGCCATGATTCCCAGAAAGACGAAGAGCCGGGGTCCCCAAGTTGCACGCCGGTCTCGATGCCTGTACCCTACAATTCCGGCCCGCCATGATGGACATGGGCCACACGCTACGTACTCAACGCCAACAAGTAGGTGTACCCCTCTTGTATGGCAGTGGCACGTCGCTACGACTACCTAATCTTGGTACGTGACCTTTGATTCCCATCGTGGGTTGGTGATGCATTTCCGCTTACTGACTGCCTGCTCTCCAATTAGTCTTTCCTTTTTGATATTTCTCAGAGGGGCGGAGGGATGCCCCCTCTACTTACCCACATACGCCAACACCACTGGACCATATGGGGTGACGTGAGTCTTTGTTGCGTCGGTCACTGTCCTCTGCAGCGTCTAATGTCTCGTCTCACTTGGGTTTGCCGACATTTGCTACATTTGGGGGGGGGGTTCCATACTCCCACTCCCATTCCCACTCCCACCCGACTCCTGATCCTTGCACGCCTTGGTTTATCTTCTTGATCCAATCCATCGACCCATGATCTGGTCTATGAACGGGGCCTCTGCCATCATCATCTACCACTGCGTGCGGGGACACGAGTATTGGTCTTTTATACTCTTCAAGGCAGCGATGCCATGCCCTACTACAAGCCACCTTTCCAACTTCGGCCCCCCACGAAATGGTTCAAGAGTCAAGACACGGTTTACTCGACCAAACCGGGTTATTCAGCGTCACTTGACTATACCCACCCCTTATCCTTTGCCCTGAGAGATTTGTCTCGGAACCGAGGCCAGAATCAGGGAATTGCCCTTGCCGGTGATACGGGCAACTCTTCGCGGAGCTTGCGATGTGCTTGCGGTGTCGTGTGCTGAATGACGATGCCCCCGCGACTCGGAACTAGTCCAACAGAGGGTTGGCTGTAAGCGTCGGCCCTCTCGAAAAAGCCGCCGGTTTTCCGACCTATGCAACGTCAGCAACGACCCCCTTTGGGCATTGGTCTCGACCAGAACAAGCTCCAAACCGTTGGCATGATGTCGCGACGACAAAACCATGATTTCCCACTTCAGTACTCGTACTACTAGGTAATTGGGCAGACTCCTGTGCACCGAGAGTCCTACGAACCTGGGCGTTTTCCATTGACCGCGGAGACTGAGAGATACGGCTGGACAGGATTCTCCCATCACACCCATTTCCCCACCACCCCCGACAATTCGTCTCTACTCGAGACTCTTGGACCAAGCATGATAGGCATTGGCGAGAGCGCACCATGGATGTCTGTCCCTATTCACTACGACATTACTTGGCAAAAGATGCTCTTTGGCACTTGCACCCCTCGCCTCTGCCTCCGCGATGGCGGCCGTCAATAGCGCGTCAGGGTACCGACGTGGCTGGGGTATTCAGTATTCAGCGCTCAGGGACAGAAAAGTTGACGAGTGGTTTTTTATCCGGTTCCGACTTTGCCTATCCCTGAGATGCCGTCTTTTGAGGAGTGGTTGACTGACTAACGTCTACTTTTACTCGCGCGCTACCAAACTCGACACCATTGTCACGATGAAGATATACATGCAATGCACAAGTTCAAGCTGAGAAAGATGGTGGGGGGTGGGAATTTATGAGCAAGTCTTTCTCACTCGACTTATCCCATCTAAGCTATTGAAGAAAACAATCAGATTGGAATAGGGGACGTTGCCGTAGTACAAAGGCAAACAGGAACACCTACCTCCAAGACGGGAAAGGTTTTTGGTGGGGTGGCAGAGGACGTACAATGTGCATGGGGGGACAAACGTCCTACCTCTCTGGCTACTTACCTATTCTGGGCGAACCCAATCTACCGCGCCTCCGGTGTGATGGTCCTTGATATTGTGGTATTAGGGGGAGTCGATGGCAACATCGCTAATACAAGACGGTGGTGATGTTGATAACAGGACTGCGGGAGTTGGGACCCGGGTAGATGGATATTGGAGAGGATCAGGTCGCCAAACAGGCTGCAAATACTATTGATCTGATAATCGTAATGGGTTGGAGGTGGAGGCTCAGGGCCTCAGGCTGGTTGGGTGATGAGGGACGGAAAACTTGAAAGATGGTTTCTGGCGGGCGCATCATGCATGATGTCTCTAAATACTGTGTTTTCAAGGGGTTGTGGATGATCTGCTGTAGCCTGTAGGGTCTGTACTCTTTCTACTTGGTTACTGTATATGTAGATATGTGGTATTGTGATGTTGGTAACCAGTTGATTTGTTTTGAGGATATCACGAGTAGAGTCAGGGATCAGGAGATATCAGAGGAAGACGTATAGAACCCAATTGGAGGGTTTCCGACATCTACTGAACTGGGCAACGTGGCTGAGTGGTTAAAGCGTATGACTAGAAATCATATCCCTTCGGGGTCACAGGTTCGAGTCCTGTCGTTGTCGAATTATCTTTTTTGGAGTTTTTTTTGTTGTTTCGATTTCTCACTTGATGCATGATCTAAGATTTTCGCTGCGTATTCCTGCTTTTGTTTTATCATCTCAGTCGTATGTCGAGCATGGTACCTCTCTAGATATGATTCCTGGAGACTTGTAATATATTGTTGTTTTTGGACACCGACAACACTTGTTTGATGTTTTACAACGTTTATCTATCGACTACAAGTCGGCACACATTGTGCGGCGGGGTATTACTCAAAAAGTTTCCGACCTTCGTTTCGATTGATTTCAATCAAAATATCACTGGCGATTGAGTTGACTTGAATATGATAAAAATGAATTTGTTTTTGATCTGGCCATGAGGACTATATACGTGTACAATATCAACATGGAACCTTCTATCGTTTCAATTGATTTCCTTCAAGACGTCACTGGCGATTGAGTGAATTGCAATGTGATAAGACATATATTCGTTTTTCAATCCGCCCATGAAGACTATATACAATATCAACAAGCTCAACACTTGTGATTTATTTCCGCAAATCTTTTAACCTGGGGAAAATAATGGGCAGATTTTCAACACAACCACATTCTTCTCGACTTAAGCAGAGTTGGTGAAGCAAGCCTGAACAAGCGAGGTATCGGTCCAAGAACCGCCATTATTCTGCGGCACCTCGCTAAGCTCATAAGTAGCCGGATCAAAAGCACCAGCCGACCAACCGACGTAACCGAGATAGACGTCGGCATTCTGGTTGACGTAGGCGATCTGATCGCAGATATACTGCTGGCAGGAATCGGTATTCCCGCCTCCCATCTCGGTATTGATGGCCTGTCTGCCGTTCTCCCTCAGCCAGTCGGCCAGGGGCGCGAACGCGTTATCGATGTTATCGGTGGTGCATTCCGTGTGCGTGCCCGAGTTGTCGCTGTCGGAATATTTGTGTACGTCGAAGACGAGGCCGTCGGTCGATCCGTCGGGGTTGGTGATTCCTAAGAGAGCAGGGCCGCTGGATGTGGGGAAGGCTTCGGCTGATGTCCAGTCGTTTCCGGGGATCAGGATCGTGTGTTGGGTGGACGCTTCGGCTTCGCGGATCGCGGTTACGGCTGCTTGGGCGGATGATGCCCATGCGTCGATGTCGGGGACGTCGTGGGGTTCGTTCATTAGGCCGAACCAGATGTTGGATTCGGATGAGTATTTGGTCGCGAGCTGGCTCCATACGTTGGCGAAGTCTTCGTCCGAGGGGCCGCCTTGGCCTATGATCTCGCCGTTCCAGCGGGCGTCTTAAGGTTTTTTTTATGTTAGGGGTATTCTGTGACTGTCATGGCAAGGGGTTGGGTTTGGTTGGTTAGTTAGTTAGTTGGAAACTTACAGTTGTGGATCTGTTTATCAAGACTTTATGTCAGTTTTCTCTTATTGCGGTAGGTAGGTAGGTACATAGGTATATGAAAGGGAGGTTAGTTAAGATAGGTTAGACAAGGTACTCACATCGAGGATACAGACGGCACCGGTAGACAAGCAAGCCTGCACGAGCTGGTCGTACTGTCCGGCATTGTTGGAATCAAGCTGACCGCCCAGCTGGTTGTTTAGAAGGAATTGCCAGCCGACGGGGAGACGGAAGATGTTCATCCCATCGTCGTTGGCGAAATGTTGCATCTGGCCAGCACTATGTTATACTGTCAGTTAAACCTCATTGGATTGACTAGGTAAGTAGTAAGGTAGTTGTCTTGTCTTTATTTTACCTGTCTGAGCTACCAAGAGGTGAAACCACCTTGCTGGTATCGCATGTTCCCTTTTTTTTAAAAAAAAACATGTTAGTCTTAGCCAAACCCAGGATCAGATGTGATGATAGGAGAAAGGGGTCGAAAACTTACATCAGTACCACAACCAAAGTCGAAGCCGGCAATATTGACACCAAAGTACTGAACGCCATCGGCACGCTTGGAAGCCAGACCTACAATGACTGTATTAGAACCGTTTTTCCGCGAATATGTAGCTAGATAGGTATTGGTTTTTGCAACAGAATTAAGTACTTACCATGAGATCTCCTACCAGCGACACGCGAAGCAAGTCTAGATTGCGGGAGAGCAGTAGTGGCGGCGACAAGTGTCGCGACTGAGGCGATGGCGAGCTTCATGATGACTAACTACTTTTTTAATAACTTTATGATAGATAGAAATAGTTTAGTTTAGAGAATCAACGTTTGATTGACTTTTGCAAGAATTATATATATATATATATTCAAATAGTCCCCCCCACAAAGAGAGGAAGAGAGAGAGAGAGAGAGAGAGAGAGAGAGAGAGTCCTTAAAGGTCCTGTGATGTCACAAGCACAACAAGCACTGATATTCGGAATGATCTCACGAGGATCCGATCCGAGCGATGAACATGAAAACAAGCAAAACCCAGGCACGGAAGTCAAGTTCAGTCAGTCAATCGGTCAATTAATCAATCAATATCCGGGGTGCTTGCATTATACGCCGAAGTGAAACAGAAAGGAAAGTACGAGTCTAAACCTTGATACAACTGCTGGTAAATGAATGTATATCGACTGACGATCTGAACCCTCTTTTTACCTTTACCCTCTCCAACTTCAAGGGTTAGGGACGGGATACCATCACCCGTTAGACTCATGTCCAACTCTGGTTTTGATATTCCTCCAGACAGGAAGACATACATATATATTCGTTTCGACACAAGTTTCATTCATCAAGAAAAATAAAAACAATCGCGCATAAAGTAGGTAGGTAGGTATCTAGGTTAGATAAAATAACGTCACTTCTTTCCCATGACAGAATTCAAACATATAACTCGTTACGTATAAAATGTAGGTTAGTTAGCATGGCACTCAAACACGTCCACTACACGTACACGTACACGTAAAAAGAAGAACAGAGGAAACAGTAAACTCCTCCTCCAACAGAAACAACCAAGGTCGCAACGCACCAGTCTAATTCCAGGTAAGCGGGGCCCTCTAGATTAGCGCTGTATCTTGATTGGCGACACAACCTTCCCTAAACGGAAAGAAGCATTTCGGCAAGTCTGTGTTTATGATCCGGACGATCATCGCCTTTTTTTCCTCTTTTTTTTTTTTTATACACGTACGTAAATTCTTATTCTTAAATAACACCGACGAGGATGCGAAGCCCCTTAAATAGGTACCTAACCAACCTACATAGCTCTCTCTCTCTATTTCAAAACTTGTAAAAAAGATAAAAGCAAGCCACCGGGCTCCATCTATCCTCAGAATCAGATAAACAACTTTGCCTAGGTTAGGTAGGTAGGTTTAATTGACAGGGGGGGGGGGGGGGGGGGGGGGGGGGGGGGGGGGGGGGGGGGGGGGGGGGGGGGGCGCGGCGGGGGTGGGGGGTC
>MU401478.1:201831-231186 GCA_022579005.1 Poronia punctata
AAAATATAAAATCTACCCAACCTTGCTCAATATTTACTAATAATATCAAAAAAAATTTTTGTTTGTTTTTGTTTTTTTTTTTTATCACCCCCCCCCCCCCCCCCCCCCCCCGGGGAACGAGGGAGGATATATACGAGTACCAACCACGTGCATAACTGACCGAGGTCCCGCTAATAGTACGTGGATGATGTATTTACGAGTAAGTAAGTAGGTAAGGGGCCGTATAATATATACCTATCAGTCTTTTTTTTTTTTTTTTAAAAAGAGGGAAAGGAAGTTCGTCGGGATTTCTTTACAAATAATAGTTATGGGGTTTCCGTCCTGAAACAAAAGATTGACTTGAACTTGACTCCGAGACGTCCGCTGGGAAAGAAAACAGACACAAACGAACAAAAGGGGTATGTATGTATGTATGTGTATATCGATAACATTATACACATCAACCGATCTTCCTGTACGGGATGACGCGGGATTTCATCCGATCTACTCAAACACCGAACAACGAAGATTTTGTTTTACGAAAAGATCAATATTGCGAATATCATATCACAAGCACCAAGTGACAATCGCACAACATCAAGTCTCTGATTTAACACGAGGTCTTGCATGATATCTCAAGCAAAAAGCAAAAAGCAAAAAAGCTATTCAAATTCGGCAAACCCTCCAGAACAAATCCAAGTTCAAGTTCAAGTTAAGTTAAGTTAAGTTGTTGCGTGTTTATATCTGGCTCCAGATATACAACACACAAAGAAGGTACCTATCACCTCTCCTATCCCATCCACCCCATCCACCTCCCTTCCTCCCCCCCCCAAACGTCTCTCTATCTCGTCCTCTAGCAAGTAAAGACGGAAGGGCCCGGAACAGTATAACTCTTGAAATCAGGGTTATAGATATTCGCGGTATATCCGGGATCGGTAGCGTGGAAGGCGCCGGGGATCTTGGCAGTGGGCGAGGGCGTGGTGCTGCCGCCTCCCGAGACCGAGACTTGGCCGCAGCTGATGTACCACTGCGGGGTGGCGCCCGGGTTGTGGATCGCCAGATTCTGGATTCGAAGCAGGTAGTCCCCGCTGGGGATGCACTTGGGGATGGTGCCGGTGTACGACGCTGTTTTGTTTTCGTTCCAACATTTGGTTAGAAATGTTCACGTATAAAGGGGTTTGTGTCCTTCCCTAACCCCCTAACCCCTAACCCCTTTTCCTTTTTTTCTTTTTCTTTGTGTGTGTGTGTGTGTGTGTGTGTGTGAGTTCGGGATGATGCTTACATTGAAGAGTCCACTGGGCTTGACCACTGCTGAAGCTCGGGCCTGCATAAAAGAGTGTCAATTACTGGATCGATCATTACTATCGGTTGTGGGACAATATACCCCAATCGTAAATCTTGAACCAGTCGCCGCTACCGTCGTAGTCGGATAGGCTACCAGAGGCCTTGGACATGTACCTGCAGGTCATGTCAGTTCAAATCATACCAACACGAAGGAGTCGGGCCATGAAAACAAAATACTCACAGCGAGACGGGACCCTGGTGGTAGACGGCCTGGTCGAGGGTGAAGGTGAACTGGTCACCGGCGTTGAGGGCCAGGGTCTTGGTGCTGCCGCCGCTGCCTCCACCGACGTTACATCGCATATCGTTGGACGACAGGTCTATCGGTCAAAGATGACGGCGAGCCCTCGTCAGTCATCGGGACACGGGGGAAGTCCTACGGGGATAAGCCAAGCCTATCTACTTACCGGTGACCGGAGAGTTCATGTTGGTGTTCCTGCGGACATACTCGTACGGCGTGCCCTGGGCCGTGCCCTTTGCCAAGGACTGGAAGATGTAATGGCCGGAGACACCCTGAGCAGCAAGGGCCGCAGCCGCAATGATTCCGGACGTCTTCATCGTGTAGAAACGAACTTTTCTTTCTTTCTTTCTTTTACCGGATCGGAAAAGACTAACAGATTGCCTTGCGTGAAGCTATGATAAAAACAGAGAAGATTTTCATCGACTAGATGGAGCTGAGGGTCATGATATATATTGCTATCTGGCCAGAGCGACAGAGGTCCCAATCTTGGCTGCTTGCTTCCCCATCAACGACGCTTCTGGCCGTCTGTGGCAGGCATCCGGCAGTTGGGCCATCCCCTTCACTCCGTTACGTTTTGACGTTGGCGCTGACGCTACCTTATTTCGTGTATAGGAGATGGTTCCGTGATGTTGGCGCGGTGGAGGCGGATGGTACCTGAGCTCATGTGATGCACCTCTGGCGAGGGGAAATCGACCTTTGCTCGCAAATAGCCAAGAATCCGGGGGTGGCTAGACTCGAATGGACCGTGGCCGGCTATGAAATGAACCACTTTGGGGGTCTTAGTCGAGACCTCTATGACCAGATGAAGCTCATGGTCCGTCTGCAAGTCCGTCGCGGGTTTAATTGGCAGAAGCACGCATTACCCTGGCCCTTTCTTCATCGAAGCATATCTATATGTGCGTGCATGCATGTTGACATACGGTGGCGTTGCTTGTATTCGGCACCCGTGTCTGTGAAAACATGGCATGTGGCGACGGGGATGATAGCAAAATGAAACATCATATTCTTATAGATTACATCAACTTCTTTCAATTCCATCTTCCCGTTTTCCTGACAGTTGAGATGAAATCTAATGTTCGGCGGATACGACCTTTGTTTATGCTAGGTTACCATGTTAAAATACTTTACCTACTCTGGCAGCAGAGGTTAGCGGTACGTCGACTGGACTTTAGTTACTGCCAATATTGGGTGTGATGCCGGCAACCGCCTAGTCCTATAGAACCCCGGTGGTTATCGCACTTTGATTCTGGTGTGCCTAATAGTAGGTTTATCACGTTTGCCCATGGGTACCGTGTGGCTGCACTAGAGGAGATATGAGCCGGGGGGTACCTTCTTGTAAGCACCTACGCATGGAGATAGCCAGCCATCCAATGTCACTTGACCGTTTTCAACCAGGTTCCGAAGGGTTTCGCATCACGTCTTATATCCCGGTCGAGGTTGCAGAAAAGGAGAGTTGCACTCTGCCGGGAAACTCCTAGTGGCGTCTGTGAGTTCGTTGCTTGCTTGACGCCTTGTCCGTTCGAAACCGGCTCGCTTACGACGTAGGGATGGAAAGCTACAGCTCAGGAGTGGACGGTTGGTTCCCTTCGATCTCAATGTAGAGGAGCTGGGCGCGTACAATGACAGGCCGCTGCCCTGGCAGAGAATCGCCGGGTTAGGTGACGTTCCGTAGCATTCTTCTGGAATCTCTAGTGAACGCCACCATCTGATGAATAAATAGTCTAGGACGCTTGTCCTGCTTGTATGTAACGCCTTTGGGATCCACCGCTACACCAAGAAAATCCGCCCCCCCTTTCGGAGAGCGTTGGATCATTTCATTGATGGATGGCTGAGAGATGCCATCTGCCATCTTGTCTGCCATCGGTGAGAGCTGATGATCGGCATCATCGTCTGGGACGGCACAACCTGCATGCTGCTAGATACACTATATTCAAGGCGAAGGTGAGCCAGCTAGCCTTGACACTTGTCTCACTGCACCTACGTGGGGGGTTTTTGGTCCTTACCAGTAGGAGGAAGCCGAACGAAGGACTCTAGGTTAGGTACTATGTTAGCTGCGGACGATCGAAAACGAAACGTGACTTCGGCCCTGGGAGCCGAACGCAGTACCCAGCGACGAGTATGTGAAACGAAGGAGTACGAGCTAGGCCGAGAGTATCGTCGAGTGATTGCTGAGAACTGCTGGGGACCCGGTGCAGACTGAGTGCAGACAGAGTGCAGACTGTGAGGCAAGAGGAGTAGTGATCGACACCGGCGTTAACCAAAAGGAGCGACGTTCTCCGAATTTTAGCCTGAGCAACGATTAATTGGCGCAATCACCGACCGCGGCAAATTAAGAGCCTCAAAGAAAGCTGCAAAAAATAAGGAGCCGGTACCTACTTACCAAGCTAGGCAGGGAGTGCGTGCTGCATCTGCAATTGCCAACTGCATCGTGCGTTTCCCCTCCGTAGTCCGCCGTTGCGCGCGGCGCATGCATCCATGATCCATCCGTGGCATGCATGTATATCGACACATATTATATGGTACGGTACATGCATATACTAGGTTAGTGCATCGCTCTTCTTAGGCTGCTGTAAGTTTAACGCAGGGTGTTATGTGCGTGTAGATGAGATAAAGTATCTCTCTATCTCGGGTTATTTATCCAGATCACCGTCTCAATCAAACTGCATCCTCACTTTTCTTGGCTACACACCGGGGACATTGATGCTTGTTCGTTGCTTCGCCGCTACGCCGCTTCGCTGTTTCGTCTGGCGGTTAATAGATTGTATTCCTCTCTGACTTGCATAAGTCAGTATTTGAAATCCGTGCCTTTTCCTCCAGCCGACGACTTCTTTGCTTCTTTTGTCTTCTCGGCTTTGATGTCGACATCGAGATTGGACCGGGGGCAAGATCTCGGTTGGATACGATTGCACCTCCCGTTACACACATATTTGCTTTCATACAAATCTGTTCCCTTGTGACAGCACGGATGAGAGTGGATAATAAAGACAACGATGGATTTTGTGACCATTCCCATCTGTTCTGCGGGGAACCCTTGAACGAGGTACGGAAGCTGTTTGACGGAGAATTATTACGAGGTGACGGCTTGTAGTTTAGGTTATCTGGGCACCGAGCTAGGCACTCAAGTCCGGCTAGACAAGATTGGTATAGTAGGCTGTTGCGGTCATGTGTGTCTAACCCTAAGGTTACTAGTCTGGTTGTTCCTGAAACCCACAGTTCACGGCGAATAGAATGGGCCACGTTGTCTCAGCACCTTCATCTAGGTACGAATTATCAAGCATAGGTTGGGGGCGTTCTTGCCTACCTATTGTCTTCTCAGGATTGGGTAAACCATCCTAAAGGCCAAGGTTAATAGGTAACGCACTTGGTGGTTCCGTGCGACGGTAAATGCTAGATGCACCATCAAAAATGTTGTATGTTTTGGAGCCGATCTCGACCATCTCTCGAGGCTATGGATGATTGATCATCAAACACAAGAAACACAAGTACCTACGCCTTTCTCGGTCTAACTTGGGCTTGTTGGTACTTACGGCATCCTTGACAGCCTTGGCCATTACTTGAAGAAAATTTAAGCACTTCCTTCCCTTCCAACTTGGTAGAAAAGCTTTCTTGGCTATCCTGTACGTACCAACCTGGCTCAAGTTACAACTCACAACAGCCCGCACCCGTCCCGGTAACCTTGTCACCTTGTCTTGTTACATTCAAAGGAGGCAGTCCACCCTCTAGGTTACCGAGTACATACCGGGCGCTAATCTGCGTTCCCAGCCTAGCGGGTATCTCCAACCAAATTAAGTCGATACATCGCGGACCAATGAGATTCCGGCCGCCAGACTTCCAGGCCTGGAAGGCCAGTCGCTCCGAGCCCTGTTTTGCACTGGTGATATTTTTTGCCCGAATTGCTACAAGCATACCCGGCTGCCAGCCTTGAGCGGCTGTCGCCTAATGTGACCAGTCGGATGTCTACTCAGCTCGCTCCGTTGTTAAACAACCTGTGCAAGATGCTTTGTCATGTATTCCTTCCTTGCCAATGCCCGGATAGTGATATCGCTATAACTCATGCGGGCCACATTATGAGCCACCGTCCCCGGCCCAGGCTCCCGAATTCGAAAAGCCCACGAGAGGGTGAGATTTCGATCCAACTTGCAACGGGCCCCCCCTCAACTCCTCCCTCCACCCCCCCCTGGTTGTGGCTGACCCGTTCTACCCTGGTCGACCTTGCCTTGTGGTCCCTTGTTAGCCCTTCCTAGCCCTTCCCGGAACTACGGAGCGGATGGAGACAGCTAGCTTCATACAGAGCCCGGCAATGATAATATTTAACAGGCCGATAGCCACTCTCCCCTCTGGAGTAAGGAGTGGTTCGTCTATCTTACGGTACTGAAAGTTGCCCGAATTGGCTTCAAGATGCCGCAAGTCTACCGCATCGCGACTGCTGTCCTAGCAGCCGCTGCCTGTGAGTTGATGATGCGCGACCACTTCTAGAACTGCGAGAAGATCCTAACTGTCGCAGCAATCCGAACATGTCTCGCCCAGGACTCCTATACGGACCCCGACACGGGGATTACCTTTGGAACATGGGAGGAAGGTGATATGACCATCGGTCTAGCCCTGCCTAGCGATGCTCTCGACACAGATGCGACTGAATATATTGGTTACCTGGTACGTCCTTTCCTTTTTCCTTCGAAAATGCGATATACGGAAAGTGAGCGAGTCATGGGCTAACTCGTGATACGCAGAAATGTGCGAGCGGCTGGTGTGGTCTTTCCCACGGTCAGTCGGGGCAAATGACCAACGCCCTGCTGTTGGTGGCTTGGAATAACGGCGACGAAGTCTTGACGTCTTTCAGATTCGCCACTGGTTATACCATGCCGGCCGAGTACACCGGCAGCGCCAACCTGACCCAGATCTCTTCCACCGTAAGCGACGACGGATTCGAGCTGCTGTACCGATGCCAGGACTGCTTCTCCTGGGACCAAGACGGCGCCGACGGATCCGTCTCCACCACCGCGGGCACCTTAGTTCTTGGACGCGCCTCGGCTGGAACCGTTCCTTCCAACCCCACCTGCCCCTCCGACATCTCACTCGTCCAGCATGAGACCTTTGGCCAATGGGGCGCAAAGCTCGAGACTACTGTGAGCGACTCCTACGAGGAATGGGCTGCTCTGGCTACGCACGTCGTTGCCGGTGACTGTGACGGCTCCGGAGGCGACCCTAGCAACCCAGCCCCTTCTTGCGGTGCCGATATGGACGGAGCGTCGTTTGACTATGTCATCGTCGGTGCCGGTGCCGGTGGTATCCCCATCGCGGACCGTCTGAGCGAGCAGGGTCACAAAGTCCTGTTGCTTGAGAAGGGACCCCCATCTCTGGGTATGTGGGGCGGTGACTTGGGCCCCGATTGGCTCGATGACACTGGTCTTACTCGTTTCGATGTCCCCGGTCTTTGCAACCAAATCTGGGTCGACTCTGATGGTGTTGCTTGTGAGGACACTGACCAGATGGCTGGTTGCGTGCTCGGTGGTGGAACTGCTGTGAACGCTGGTCTGTGGTGGAAGGTAAATTTGCATCCTTTTCTCCCCAGGGGTGGAGAAAGAGAAAGGGGGGGAGAGAGAGAGAGAGAACACCATCATGCTAACACAAAGACACAATAGGCCAACCCCAAGGATTGGGATGAGAACTTCCCCGAGGGATGGCAAAGCTCCGACGTTTCGGCCGCCGAGGAGAAGGTCTTTGAGCGCATTCCCGGCACTACTCGGCCATCCCAGGACGGCAAGCTCTACTTGAGCCAGGGTGTGGACATGCTCAGCGATGCCCTCCAGTCAGCTGGCTGGACCTCGCTCTCTGAGCCCAACAGCTCACCTACCAAGAAGAACCGCACTTTCGGCGCCACAACCTACATGTTTTCGGGTGGTGAGCGTGCCGGCCCCATGGCCACCTATCTCAAGACCGCTTCCGAGCGCGACAACTTCGAGCTGTGGATGAACACCCCGGCCCGTCGCGCCCTGCGAACTGGTGGAACCATCACTGGTGTCGAGCTTGACTGTGTCAACGATGATGGTGACTTCGGTGTTGTTACTGCTTCCAACGTGATTGTCTCTGCTGGTACTTTCGGCTCTGCCAAGTTCTTGATGCGCAGTAAGGAATCCCGCTCCTGTTCTTTAGGAGGCTTTTGCTCACATATGTTTTTATCACAGGCGGTATCGGACCTCAAGATCAGCTCGAGGTCGTCCAATCCTCGGATGACGGCCCGAATATGATTAGCGAAGACGACTGGATCATCCTACCCGTTGGATACAACCTAGTCGATCACGTCAACACCGACACTTTCATCACCCATCCCAACATTGTCTTCTACGACTTCTACGAGGCCTGGGACGACCCGATCCCCGATGACAAGTCTGCCTATCTTTGTTAGTACAGCTCTGAACCCCCTTTTTTATGCTCTATGCTAACATTTCCATAGCCAACCGAGCTGGCCCTCTTTCCCAAGCCGCCCCCAATATCGGACCCGTATTCTGGGAGGAGATTACCGGAGATGACGGAATTGTCCGCCAGATCCAGTGGACCGCCCGTATCGAGGGTGCTGACCAGACCGGCAGCAACAGTGAGTTTCCCCCTTTGACTTGAATTCGCCAAGAGCCGGCACTAACCAGTAATGCAGACACCATGATCATGAGCCAGTACCTCGGCCGTGGTACCACTTCCCGCGGTAGAATGACCATCCGCAAGGGTCTGGACACTTACGTCTCGGATCCCCCTTACCTCAAGGATGACAACGACAGGGCTGCCGTCGTTGCCGGTATCGACAGCCTGCGCAAGGCTCTTACAGGCTACACTGGCCTTGAATGGGCGATCCCCGCCTCCAACCTCACTACCGACGACTACGTTGACTCCATCCCTGTCACCGCTGCCAAGCGCCGCGCCAACCACTGGCTGGGTAAGTTTTTACATGTGCTACGTCCAAGTAGACGAAGTAAGGAAATGTTAACATGTGCGATTTCTCTAGGTACTGCCAAGATCGGTACTGATGATGGTCGTGAGAGCGACGGAACCGCCGTCGTCGATCTCGACACCAAGGTCTACGGCACGGATAACCTGTTCGTCGTGGACGGATCCATCTTCCCCGGCATGGTCACGGGCAACCCTTCGGCTATGATCGTCACGGCGGCCGAACATGCCGCATCGAGAATATTGTCGCTTTCGAGCAGCTCCAAGAAGGAGGTTACGAAGACCAAGGGCGCTAAGGTCCTGTCGCTATAGATGGGTGGATGACGCCAACAAAAAGTATTGCTTGGTTAGGACGGTACATATATGTTCATACACGTGGATTGATTTGTGATCAAATCACACTGTTGCTTTGACCCGTCAAGGGTAGCGACTTGTATATAGTGTTGTGATTTCGGGAAGAAACAAAAAAAATCAAAGATTTCTTCTCAAAGTCAAAATATGAACATGCAGCTCTGCTTGTATGGCAAGGCAAAAAAAAGATTTATGTCGTCTCGCGCGATTGTTGAAAAGTATTGTATATGACTGCACTTACGCCGTCAATGTAAGTAAAGAATGAGAAAAACGGATAGAAATGAGAAATGGGTAAGCGTATAGGTATCATGACCCCTGCCCCTGAAAACCAGACGAAAACAAACTCTCGAAATAGGCCGTATCGAACCCCTGAAATGTCCATTTATCCGCCTCTGCCGCTAGTTCTGGGTGAGCGAGTTGGGCCTGAGACCATTCGAACTGCATCGTCGTCGTCGTCGTCGTCGTCGTCGGTGCGAAGTCATGATTGTTGGTGTAATCGACATTGTTGTTGAAGTCATTTGGATGGTAATCCATGGGAATGGATAATAAGTACGAGAACTCTGTTGAGTGTTGTTGTTGTTGTTGTCGTGGACTTAATGCAGGTGGTGTATTATTCCAATCAGTGCTAGTATGTTGAGGGTGCGTGTTGATGAAGTGCGGGTCTAGATCTATTCTTGAAGACGATGTTGTCGTAGAAGTTCCGGGAGAGGTGTTGGTATTATTGGCTATCGGGAAGGCATGCGCGTGTGGTACTTCCTGACGAGACGTGGACGTGTGCGAGTTGTTTGACGACGAATTAATATTGATGGTTCCGAGATAGGGGATATCTAGATGGATTGTCGGGACTTCGCCCACGACACCCTCGTGGGTGCCAGTGCCGGCAAGGAGGTCAGGATCCAGCAGGGGGAGAAGACGGTTTATTATGCAGGACGCGTCGCGCGATAGCTTATCTCCCGTGTCTTTGGCCATTCTGCGAAGCGTATCGCGCGTCTCTTCGACAAGACGGCGGTCCGCTTCCCTCCTCGACAGCGTCGGGGCATCGCGCGCTTGGAGTTTTGGATCGAGATAGCCGAGGAGAAGCGTCATCGCTGCGGTTAGCGCGCCGTAATCTGTATGTCGACAGGCAAATGTCGCCTCGCTTACTTTGCGGAAGAGTAGGAAGGTGTGTAGAAGCTGGCGCGACGAGCTCGTGCACGTGTCTTTGCTATAGTCCCATCGGCGCTCTTTCGGATCGCGCAACAGAAAAGGTAGATGGAGCAAGATGAGAAGATTGTGGTGGTTCATCTGTAGCATAAGCTGCGTCATGTACTGCATGCGTTCTAGAGGTCCGGCAGCTTTTATCTTTTCCAAGCTTGGGTGTTGCCAGAAATCGGCCTTGACACTTCGTGATGCCGCCTCGAGTTCGCAGTCGATAGTCTGCGTTGTGCCCAAGGCAGGATCTCCCTTTTGGCTGCTGTTGCGCTTGATAATAGCGCCCATGACGACCGTGTGCTGTTTCTCCAGTCTGTCTGTCGGCTCATCCGCAGCGGTGTCGCTTAAGAACGAGTTATCGTCCGTCGCGGCTGGAAGACCCAGCAGAAGCGATAGGTAGCGGTCGACAAAGTTTAGTCGAAACCACAACGGCTTCGCTTTAGTTCGCGTCGAAGGGTTAGACTTGGGGTCTGCCGATTGGAGCGGCTTATCGCTCCCTCTGTCGACTCCCATCAGCTGAGCTACCGATATCGCGCGGCGAAGCGTAAGCCATGCTTTGCGGAGGTTGCCCACGTTGGAATGGTATAGCGTGATGAGCGCCAAGGTCTCTATTCCTTCCACGTAGCCAACAACGTCGTCATTCTGAACGGCTAGGGTGGCTTCAGACACTGCCTTAGCCATTATGCATCCTGTCGACTCTGATGAAACCAGCTTCAGCGGTGTTGTAGGTTGTATCTGCTGTAGGCAGTTCATAAGTTGCATAAGTCGCTTGGCTAGTACGGCAGGGTGGGAGGTTGGCGGCGGGATCACGGCGATGGAGGATGGCTCCTCCGTCGCCCCCTCGACTAAGTCATGATATCGAGAAAAGAAGCCGAGGACGAAGGTGGGTGAAGGACTTGCTGCGACGATGGCGTCGACATCCTGTTGACAGGGGAACAAGCCGTGCAGTTTCTTGGAGATGCTCGCATACTTGGTGGTTAATGCTCCCTCGCACGCGCTAGATGCTGGTGTAGGTATCCCGCCAATATACCGGCCCTCTGTCAGGTTAGTTTCCGGGGCTGTATCATGTAATGATGAGAATACCTCAAAGATTGGAGGCTTTCCAACTGCAAAGGGGCACTGGTCCTCGCCCTCGTCCTCGTCTTCGACCGAGCCCGGACCACCATCGGCGGGCGAAGCGGTCGAACTGGTTGAATTATTGGTGGGAATCCTCGGCCTAACATTGTAAGAATCCGGCATTATTTTTTCTACCAACTTCTCAAGCATTTCCTCGACCCGTCCTAGACGCTGGGTAACTCTTCTGTCTTGTATCTGCGTTTGGCCATCTGGAAATTCCTGGCTCACGCAATTAGTACCACGCGTGTCGCAGCCCGCACAGATCTCAGCATTATCTGAAGCATAAACACAGCGGATCTTCCGTCTACGGCCTATTTTTTGTTGAAACACACGTTAGCAACATACTACTAAATGAGCTATACTTGAGCTACCGGCACATACATTCCCAGCAACTCCGTGTGCCTTTACGGACCTTTCGCCGCTTCGCATGGCTTGTTGATTCTTCCGCGCCGCGAATCGCCAGGCCCGACCTGTTCTCCATTAAAGACGGAAGATAATCTGATCTAGTAACGTAATCCATACGTGAACATATACACGAGTATCATATGATGCTAGGGTCCGGGGATGGCTATCGAGAACACGCTGGTTTGGCTATCACCTTGGTCCGAAAGCGGTCGCAATTACTTTCAAAACGAAGAAAAATTCAACTCGAAGCACTTTGGTAATATGAGGTCTGAGGTCAAATTCCAGACATGACGATCAAGGGGGAATAGCAAGCACCATGATTCCATGAGGACGATGCCAAGCCATTTCGGCCGAAGTCACGGACCAAACCCACTTTGTCAGCATTCGTCGTCATTAGCGAGGAGCAAGATCTGGTCCGTCAGACGGCCGAATTATCCGCGATACCAAACCTACCTCCTACTCGTATTGGGTTAGCTTAGATAATAGGTAAGAGGCTCTTTACGCTGAACATATAATAATGTGATACTTGCCTACCCGTAAACGTGTGTCTTGGCTGCCCTGGAGCCCTGCTGCCAAATGCTTCATGTCATCACCGGCTGCCTCTCCGCAGAACAGATATCGTTAGGTAGGAGTATAACGGTACCTTTAGGTAGTATGTTTTTACGTACCCCACTGTTGCCATTGCCAAGTATCCGTAGCCAATAGGAGCGTGGTATCTGGATTGTTTGCAAATTTTGTCAACAAATAGCACATATCATACCGTTACCGTAACTACTTCCTATCTATCCCTTTTAGTAGGTAGCATGGCAAGCTCTAGCTACTCATTCTCCGACGGCGACGTGACCGGCCAGCAGAATCTATGGTGTGCTTCAAACCGGTTAGAGTAGGACAGTGGATCGCCATGCCCAGGCGAGATCACACCATAACGGCCCTGTCTGCCTTATGCGTGTAGCTGGCGAGCCATCCCCAGGCGCCCACTTTGTTGTAGACAAGCTCCAGTCGCACTAGAGCAAGCTGTAGGCTTCAAGTTAGCCCTTTGGGCACGATTTGGCCTAGAGGTGCAATCGACGAATGCAAGTTATACGGTGCAGATCAGGTATCGGTTGCATCAGTCTCGATAATGCCTCTCGGGCCAGCACATCGAACGAAATGCCTATTAGCCTCACTCGCCTGGCGGGCCTCCCAGTCCCAGTGGGCACAACAGTTGGGTTTCCTGCAGCCACGGCATTGTTGGAAGAATCGCAAAGTCAAAAATTCAACGGCGGAGCCTTGCACTACTCGACGGGATGCGGACGCATGTAACCATCTTTAAGAATCAGTCAAGTCCGGTTTGTAGTCATCTGTTGGGCGTCCCGCCTTCATACATATCGACTAGACAGCTATCGTCGGAGTACTCGGCATTTCAGCTTCAGCTCCCACGGATACTGCTAGCCATCTCAACCGTACGCATTGCGATGCCAGACTGGGCAGCTCGATATGATGTATGGTCCTGCGACGATGTCTAGGCCTTATCTTGGGGAAGGTTAGCGGTATGCGACGCTTTAGCCGGTTACTGATAGCACTGCCTGTTCGAGCTGGCCATTGCTTTCTCGCGGACATGGCCTATGAATAGACGTACTTAGTGAACCCTCTTTAGCGCTCGAACTTCGTGTTGAGTGACTGCCATCCTAGGGAGGGAGGCCGGCCGCAGGTCTTCGTATTGATCCCGCGAGTAGGAAAGCATGAAGGGCATACACCCGGGCATGGAGTCCATACTTCTACAAAAAAGCCCTGGACCCACGATATAAGTGCATTATCTTGGCTCGAAAACTGTCCATCGCAAAGAAAAGATTGGATGATGGGCTGCAGACAGCCGGTTTTGATCCACCAAATCTCCGAGAAGGCTGCATGCATGGCTGCTCGATTCGCCAAGCAGGCCTGTTCCAAGGCGGGCCCATAGTTACCCCCTGACTGATGGGAGTGATCAAGACCAAGTACAAGTCACAAGGGGAAATGGGCGTTCAAACTGGGCAGTCTGGACTGGGACGGACCCTCAATACCCAACCTACGAGGCAATATAGTGCAAATAAACACGCACGCATGCAGCTTGCCATTCTAGCGGTGCTAGAATGCCCATCAGACGCGGAAGACCCGTTGCCGACAAAGTCTCCTCAGAGCCGAAAGATGAGGTAATTTCACACCGGTCGGCCATAGGGACTCGGGGTCCTTCATAACGCCATGGTCGAAGGGCCTCCCGTAGGACTTGAGCCGTAGAGAGACTGTAGTACGTGCTAACCTATATGTCAATCTTCGTAGCGAATAGGCGGAGGCTTTGACTCGGGCTTCGACATCGGATGACGTGGCTGGTGGCGGAACATCAGGCCGGAACCAAGTAAACCTTGATCGACCTTTGGCCAGGTGTCTTCTGTCAGACGATGCGGCCAATCGCAGCTGCGTCGGAGAATTTTTTTCGACTGTGCGAGGTAATGCTGCGTTTTCGGTGTAGCTCATACGGGCCGGCAGCGTGGGAGAATATGCAGTCACTACAGCATGGACTGACAGTGGCCTGCAACCAGAGTCTAGAGTGCTTCACCTTCGCTACCCAGGGTCGTTGGAGACGCACTACACAAGTCAGGAACATCCTAGCCGGACGCGTACCGATCCAGCACGCCCCAACATCTAGCCAGGCATCATATATATCATTCAAGACGGATGTCACTGAGACCCCGAGGCGCAAGGGAGTGACATGACGGAGTGCCAAGCTTAGTCCGTTGTTTGCTGCTTGGCCAAGACGATGTCCAGGAGCAAGCCGTACTTGACGCTGAGCTTGTTGACGCGGGTGTCGAGCTATGCAGTGCTACCAAGCTGAAAGTCGGCATGAGGATGCGTGGTTGCCTATCCACACCAGCTATGGACGGTTTGCTTGCCCCAACATGAGCCTTAAACACACCCCGAGATCGGGTTGCCGATGGGGTTAGGGAAGATTGGGGCCTGGTATTGAGCTACCCAGGCTACACACGAACTTGGTGAAGATGGTCGACATTCTAGACCTACGCATGGTTAATTTATGGCCCATATCGGGGAGTCAGATCGAATCTGGTAAGAGGAGTACACCACAAGTCGGCACCACTGGCAGGTCCTAGAACGAAGGATAAGGGGATTAGATACTGAAATACTGTTGATAAGGTATGAGTAAGAGGAGGCAGACGCTATCATAATTTTACCTACCTGCAGTATTAAAGTATATACATAGGTAGGCACAACTGACAAGAATCCGGGTGCTCTTGCCCAACAACTGCTACAAATGATCCATACCTGAGGTAGGTATTGGGTACCTATGTACTGAAAGGGGCCGCCACTATGACTGCGCGGCTGTACCCAGCTGGTTTACAAGTGCCAAAGACATGTGTGCATAAGGAAGTAGGGTAGGTACCTAGGTATATGTACTTACCTACCGTACCTGATGGACGAGGGCAAGGACAACAAATACCCCAAATTTGTTCATCCCAAAAGCTCGAGCCGAGCGAGAGTCATAAGGCCTACACAAGAACTATAAGAGGCGAGTTATTACTATGGGCTCTTTTTTCCATTGGTAAAAATAGCTGGAGGTTTGCATTACCTCCTGCATGTCTAAGTTGGTTGACGTGGAAGACCTATGACCGACTACCTGGGTTTATTGGCCCACTCACCCAACTTTGACTGTCACTCTGACGCAGGTGCCCGTCTGCACTTAATCTGCCCTATAACCTGCCAGCCACAACGCATATCCCATCATCAACAGGACAGAAACTCGCAGCGCCCAGTTACAATTACATGCATGTATATCATGCAAGATGAAAACATAAACATAATATGTTCTACTTCGACTTCAACTTAACCATACCTATCCGGCCCGGGGAAAGCTGCAGTGCGATTACGCGCGCGGTATGAGTAATCTACTAATTATGTATCTACCCTAATGTATCTCACAGGCACCTTGTACCTTTCAAAGCCGAAGCTGAATCCAGGAAGAGGGATATATTGGAAGCGACCCAAACTCCGTGCTTGACTTTGCAAGACATCTACAATCAATAGTAGACGACTAGGCTTTGTCGTAAAAACATCTTCTCTAGAACAAGACGTCGGATGTGTACTAACTATCGTTTCCCAGGGTTACACCCACACACCCTTATAAGCCCTAGACTAAACCGCCCCTTCCCTGGAACGCTCTCGATACACAGTGAAACACAGACCAAGGCATCGAAATAGTCGCAGCGATGACAAGACGGATACACCACAGGCCGACAAGATGGCACTATGCCGAAAAGGGAGAGTGTCGGTTTATGACCGGTTACATAACCGGGCCAACTTTCAACAGACAGAACCGTTTTGCTCCAGTCCAATGTTTCTGCCCGCCGTATCTCACATGGATGGCAATGTGAACCTAATCTTTGATACCAACTTCTGTCCCAGATTGCTCAGATACTTCACCGGAGTCGGAGGCATCGACGGATGCTGCGCCGCAGAAACACTCCCCAGAAGAGTGGCACGGGCCGTCCATGATTAACACTCCGTAGAGTACCTAAGTACCCGGAACGCGGCCTATTGCTAGCAACACGAAGTTTATAATCACTCCCTAGCCCGGGGTGGCAGTGGATCAGGTACAACAAACGTCTAGACCAAGGTGAGGTAGACTAAACTAGCCTCGGTAGCTCCCGGCCCCCATGCGTCTATCTGTCAGTCTCCACGCGTTACCTAGCTCCCTACCTACTCCCCTGCACTGTTTGATGCCGGTCAGGCGCTAATCCGGTCGGACGGGGCTGACGGCTTTTTTTTTCCCCTCGAACGGTCATATGCATGTAGGTACAATGAGGACATACAAGCGGCCCTATTGCCCTGTCGTATCCTAGTTACTCCTTTGCTGCTTTGTCATTTTCCGGCTCCTAGACGGGTCTCAGCTTGAAGATCACACAAATTTCTCCTCACAACCCCTTCGACGCGAAAGAATCTCTTGTTGTAGCTAATTTTCGTGTCTACGGTACGGTCTGTGTATCCTCTACACATAACTGTAAAGGAGAACCGCTAGAGGGAAATTTTCACTGCGTTGCCTGCTGATTGTATTTCTAGTACCGCTTTACTAACAAACGTTCCAATAAGGTCATATTCGTCAATAGAATTATTCGACCAATCCTTATTGACTTGTTTGCTTCCAAAGCAGGTTAGATACCTTGGGTGCCCCGGATTGCGTCTAAGCCTCTGCATAATGAATGTCAAACTCGTTTATTCAAGGTGACACGGGGTGACTTCTGGACTCGGCGGGGTGGCTTGTGGTTTGGTTTGGGCTCTGGCCTATTGTGATATCTTGAAGTATTTACTTATTCATACAGAGTAATACTGACAAGGTAATAAGTATCAGGTCTCAATCTCCAATGTATCAGCAACCCGAGTCACACAGCAGCCCGTTGCAGAACCAGGGAAAACTATCTTGCCAGGTATTTATCTATTTTCAGTCGAGAATCATCATGTGTGTTATGGTGGACGACCTGTTTGTTCGACTCCTGATCCCTGTGGGACTACGTATCCCTGTGGAGATCATGAAATTGTCACCCCCTAGTCTACTGCACGCAAGCATCTAGAACTAGGATCTATCTATACACAAACGAACCTGGGGCACACGAGATGCTCCCCCATGACCCGGCTAGGCACCAAGCCCACTTGCTAGCCCGCAAGGCTGCGCGACACTCTATTATCAGTGTTCGGGGTAGACGGGATAGACTAGGGTTTCCTCGTGGGAACGGGAACTATAGGTTTCTTGCAAATGCCGACGCCCACCGGTTTGGGTTGGACATCTCCAAGTTACATATTGGGCCCATCCGTATCAATAAAAAGATTTACGTGGATTACCGGAGTCATCAGGGCTTAGGGGATGTTTTCTCTTGACACGTAAACCATAGTAGAACACATGATACCCGTCCCGTGAAGGCCTCTGATGGAATGCCCAACGTAAACCAAGGTAGTCGGGCTTCTGATCTACCTAACCTAGTACATGAATCCCTAGCCAAGAAGTAGGGAGAGGTGGTTGTGTTACTGGCGGGTGTTGCTTTCAATAGTAGTGTGGTTGGCACTTTATAAACAAAATAGGACAGAGTAGAACATATGTTTCTCCCCGAACGCCAACTTCTACATCTCAAAAATAACCTCCATAATTCCAAATAAATATTGAAAATAAGTAGTCAGTTACGCCTCCGTCTCTACTTTACAACCGACCCCAGCTTCGACTGAACTTCAACCCCTCGATCCACTCTCTGCCACCCACGGGCCACGACCCGACCTCCGGGTACTACACAACCATCGCGAGGTCCATCTGGGGTAGCTGTCTGATCTATCAGATGTTCGATACCCCTTTTGTCTCCTGTGGCTCGGACCACGCACAGTTTCAAAATTTACCTTGAATGATCGGATTAGGATTCGCTATTTAGGAAGACACTTTGCTCGAAAGCATTTCTTTCTTTCCATACAGGCGTTTACATTTTTCAAAAAGACCTCAGGAGAATACCAGTTGCGCCCCGCACATTTGATATATTTAGACTGCATTATTCCTGCGTCACTGGATTTCATTTCCTATACGGAATTTTATCGACACCACCCTGTGGGCTCCTTGGTTTCATCATCAAAATACAACCAGGCCGGAACTACGACAGAGAATTCTACTACAGATTCGCGCCCAGATTCACAGACGGATTCTAAAGAAGAATAAACACCACAAGACGTCAAGGGGTTGATGAGAAGCAACCGCAAAAGCCAGTCCGACAGCCACCTTGCTACTCTATTCCATCACCACCACAACCCTAATATGACTGAGCTGCATGCTCACGGTGGGATAAGCCTTTGGAACATATTGGGCCACAAAATAGATGAGCAAGACCAGGGCACGAAAACCTCCTATCGAAAAAAGGTTGGAAAAAGGGTATGACCCCTATTTATTCCATGTCCCCTCCCCTCTCTATCTTATCTCCCAAATCTATAACTCAAGCTAAGCAAGCTCAAGCAGGTACACCTAGCTGACTAATATTTGTCAGAACAGCAACTACATTGCCGCAGAGAGTCACCATATCTCCCGTGGCCCGTGCGCCTATTAAGCTCTTTCCCCTATTACCATTTGCAACAACAACAACATATGGTACCTAAATTTATCCTGATTGTCATAAAGTCATTCGAGGGAAAGAGCCAAAAACAAAAGGCAAACAACTAGGAGAGGATATCAGACTGAACACCCAAATAACATCCATCCTCTTCTGTCAAGCAAAGTGACAGAGTGTTCAGGGCACCTGCAACTAACTAATAAGATACATACATACATACATACATACAATACCTATGGAAGTTGAAGCACTACTCAATGAAGCTCCGGCTAACAACAACAAAATGCCTGGAGCACTAATACACAAGTAAGTACGAAATCAATCAATGAGTCACTGGAATTTTGTTATTGTGTACATTGTTAGCGTTGCCGTGATTCAATGGGGGTGGCAGCCCGGCTACGGGGGTGTTAGTGAATGAATGAATGAATGTATGTGAATACAGATGGGATGAATTTTTCCTCGTCAATGTTTCTTTACTATTCACAATGTGATGTATGTACGTTTTCTCCCATTGAGCTTGTAAAATGTTCCTACCTTTCCTACTCTAGGTACCTTTGTACCATTGCACTTCTTTTGTGTATTTGATCCTGCAATTCCTCAACCTTGATCTTCCTCTCTCTCCCTCTCTCTCTCTCTTTTCTTAAAGTTTTATCACACATTTTTCCTCCCTCTCTACCTCAACTCTTTATTCATTCCATATCCGCATATCTATCTCTAGTCTCCTACCTATTCGTCACTTCTATTCTAGCTGGGAATTTTATCTTTCATTACAAAGGATCCTATTAGCTAATTCTCTTTTTGCGCGCTGTGCGCGTTATTCTCATATATAGCGACGACCACACTGTTAACGTTAACAACAACAACAACAACAGTGAAGTCAACTGCCATAATCCCCATCATCATCATCATCCTCCTCTTTGGGAGTGTTTCTACCCCTTGAACAAACATAAACAACAACAAACACTTTCATCATCATCTACACCAGACTTTTCTTCCCTTTCCCCGGAAGATTATCATTCACGATATCTTTACTCTTCTTCTTCTTCGCCCCCTCTGTCTACAATGGACGGCGGCAACAACAACAACAACAACAACAACATTGACCAGGGGTTACAACAACAACAACAACAACAACTACCCCCCCCTGCCGGCTCAATCCCGCAATGTCTATACGTGCAAAACTGCGACACGCGCTCCGTGCCCCGCAAGGCCATCTCGCACATCTTCGGCCGCAATAAGATGTGTACGCGGGCCATCCCCGACGAGATCTGGGTTCATTTCTGCCGAAAACATTACCAGCGCGGACGATATCGCAATTCGGGACAATACGCCCGGGTCCAATGCGAGCTCGTCGTCACGCAGATCGGTCGGATCCGTCAATGGAGCGAGAGTAATAAAGCTCGTGGTCTTCCGGGCCATGTGAAGAATTGGTCTCTGTGTCTTCGGAAACGGGAAAAGGATCGTCTGCGTCTCAAGGAGTCGAAGCGCGAAGAAGTGGAAGATGTTCAAGGTGGTGACGATGTGGATGCGGATGACGAATATCATCCTTCAGTCGTCAATGGTTGGAGTGTCCCCGTCTGGCTTAGACAGATGTGTCGAGACGGATACACGACTGAAGAGATCGAGGTGATTGCTCAGAGGATCATGGAAGATGTCAATAATGGGAATCTCATCCAGATGCCTGATGTTGAGTTCCTGCCGAATGTCATCACGGATGATAATAGAAGACGTCGCAGATCTTCTAACAACAAGAGGAAGTCGACGACGACGACAACGACAACCGAGGGTGCCGGTCCTATTCCTTATCATCGTCGTTCACAGTCTGATGGTACGCTTGTGTCCGGTAATATTCATCATCATCATCACAACCATCCAGCAGTTGTGGCTCCTCCTCATCATCATCATCATGTCCCAATGGACCCTGCATATTGGCCTATGCCAGCCGAGGAGGCAAACAAGAGACAAAGAACTGAAATTGGAGGAGAAGAAGAAGCCTATCCCCAAGTTCAACATCAAGCTCTCCATGCCACTACCACTACCAACAACTTCCAGTACCCAGAGCTCCCACCGTATCGAGGATTGGCATTTGACAATGTCCCCCTCCCACCTCTCACGGGTCATGAGCACGCCGTGTTCCCCAACATGATGGGTCCGGGCCAGACACAAGAAGCAAGCCGAAACTACCATAGTCCCGACCTATACAATCCCCCCTCTGCCCACGCCTTCCAGCAGGGATATCATCACAACAATGATACCCTTGCTTACGCAAACAGTAATCACCACCACCAAAACGACAACAGCGCAAACGAATGGAACACCATGATCCCCAGCGCAAACCCCTATACGCACAGCCCACTTCCATCCCTCGCCGACCAACTGAACTCATTCCAAGACGACAACATCCCAGGCGGATATCAACATCAACATCAACATCATCATCGATCACAATCCGACTACCAGACTGCGATGCCCATGTCGGCATACCCACCGCCACCTACTCTACCCCGGCTGACAACCCCCCTATGGGATTTCCACCCTCAGCCCACACGAGCAATTGCCAATAACAACTGGCCACTTGCAACCCAGCAGCCGCCTGTTCCCAACCCTTACATGGGCCCTCGACTCCAACGATCTCACCATATCCCTCCCCTGGTTCTCGCGGGTAACAACAACCACAACGGCAACAATGGCTACCACCTATACGGAGAAGAGGAAATATCGCCCACATCGGTATACTCGCTATCTGAAGTCGTTACCCCTGCCACACGCTCGCCTTCGGCTTCCATGTATCCACTACTGGAGCCTAATCCGTTCTCTCACGATGCTCGTGCAGTATTTCACGAGTAGAACAGCAAACAAGGGGCTTTTGCTTTTGCTTTTGCTTCACATGACATCCGTTCATTGAGCAACGGGGTTTGCATGATTTGTGGTTTTTTCCTTTACGTCATCGTCACATTTACATACTTTGCCATCAATCGTTTCCGTCAACTCATGCATACATCTTTACGCCGACCTCATATATGCCAACACATTTGGGCTTATAACAGGCCCCTATCCGGTTTTATTGCGTCAGCCGGTGCTATCTTTGCAACAACTGCTTATAATACCATCTTATTATAAACTTGCCAACCATAGCAGGCATACCACGGAGTTGATGGATTTTACTTGACCAGTTGTTTTCTATACCCAGGTCTGCATCACTGGGTGAGGTCAGGTCAGGTCAGGCCAGGTCCCCTTTTTTTAATCGCCGACATAGGGTTCGGCTTGACAAAGGGTACCTTTGACATGGAAGTCAAGGAAATGGGGGAAATACAAAAGAAGAGAAAACAAACAAAAATACTTAGACAAAAAAGGAGATGGGAAAAGGTTTGAGGAGGGGAGGAACGCGACAACAACATATTTCAGCTCTGTCGCTGATAGCACATATACAGTTAATTCCTGGATGGGATTGATGGCGTCTTTTTCTCCTGCTGCAATGATCTCCATCATTTGTCTTACCTAAACCTATAGGTTATGGCAGTAGGATCTGACTAATAAACAACATTAGTCTGATCTTACTTTTGCCGCTACCAGGAGAAAGGAAGAAAGATGGGTTTTATGGGAGATTAACGGACATGAAGAGTGAAAGGGAAAGAGAAAGAGAAAGAGAAAGAGAAAGAAGGAAACTTTCTTAAAGGCCTTTTATACAAGGCGTCTCTTCCATCTAGTCAATGCGATGATTTTTAGCTGCCTACCTTCTTTAATCTCTTTTGATCTTGTGCTTGAGATGACTGTGCCAATGTGAGATGAACAATTACTTTTAGACCCCCAAGCTCAACCAACTGACCTTCTGGTTGGCAATTAATTGAATGGTCTATCACGGCGACCAATTTTTGATAAAGGACTAAGCCCTCCGCCTTCTTCTTGCGACCAATGTTGGAAATGCTTCAATATGCCTTCCTACAACCAGCGTGACATTGGACTGCCACTTCCTCCATAATACATATTGGCAGCCACGGCCCCCATACCAATTACGTGTCTCTCCCTTCAAATGTAGTCACATCCGACTTCCTTCCGACTCCTCCCTCTCCATAATTCTGTTTCCTGATGGAATAATCAGTATCTGTGTACTTAGACAAGAAGGCGCCACTACAATGGGCTGACACGGTGGGCTATACTGTACCTGGCTTTCCCTGATGTTGTATGACAACATCAATTGCTTTCGTATAGGGCTCTGGATAAACCCTGCCAACGAGTGATTGTTAGAATTTACCTAGGAGGGAACGATTGAAGCTCATAATTTGGCAATTACTACCTAGTACGTTGTTGAATGATAGCTCGACTCGAGGCGTACTTGGAGCAGGTGCTCGGCAGATTCGCTCCGCTAGCCCTTCTGTGGAAAGCACCATGAAATGTCCAAACGGGACGGACTGTGTAGTAAGTGCAGCCAAAAAGGCGAAGCATAGTGCGCCTGCTTGGTGAGACAGCATGTGAGGCCAGAACGACGTTCCTTTGGCTAGCTCTTCCCAATTTCCTTGACGATGTGGCAATCTCGATAGACGTATCCTGCGCAACCCAAATGGTGCGGTCATAGGACGAGGTAGGCGGATGGCTATCTCGGCAGCCACAGTCAGGCACTCTGGCGGCAGCTATCAATGGCTGGACGATTCGCAGCTACCTATTCGAAAGACTTGTTAGCACAGAAAGTTATAAAAAAATGAGGAAAGGACAACCCCATTTAATTGAGAATATGGCTGTGCATCGTCATCAGTCAGTCTCGTCTGAGTTTCTTTTAGCAACCACGTCTCCAGCAGGTGCGCTCCTCGACCCACCCAGGTCGTCTATATAAATCTCCCTCGATTCGTTCTACTCCTCTTCTTTTCTTCCTTTCTCTCTCCATCACAGTAGACCCGCAATAGAAGAGCTCACGAATTCTTCTATTGGGAGTATACCAGACTCATTGCACAGCGAGTCTGGGATACTTTGGCTAGCCTTCGGGCGAGCGCCCGGGCGCAATTTTTGATTTCTTCATTCCCCTCCCCCTCCCTTTACACCCTGGACCTTACTAACTTCATAGGTGTTGCCGCTCCCCCGAGGGGCTCGCACCGAGGACGACCAGGCGTCTGGCACAACCCCGAGCAAGGGCTGCATGAAGAATTTTTCACACCGTCCTCCTTTGGAGAAACAACTTTTTTTTTCATCGGATTCCATGCTTTATGCATGGACTCGAAGAAGAAAATAGCATGGGGAGTCTTAGGGGTTAGTCTGGGACAGGTGTTATGTAACAGATAGTGCGGTACCAATGATCCAGGGCGGGAGGGAGGGGGAATGGGAAAGCGTGGAAATGTGTATGAATGTGGGTGAAGTTTCAGCTACTAAGAGCGGAAACCAGACGACCTTTATATATCCCCGGCTTAAGGTTGCTACATGCATGTGATTAATACAGTGTATACTAGCAGAGCAGAAGTAGGATGCTTTACGAGCATACAAGATGCAGGTTTTACGACATACTCGCGATAGCATCACGTCATACGAAGGTCATATACATCTTGTAATGCGGTTTTGCTAATGCGGACTTCGGACATGCGTGTTCCAGATGTCCGTACTACAAGGACATCGGCTCATATGCAGCGTAGTCCTGGACAGTGTTGTAGACTCGTTCCATACCTACACTTTGAACTGTTCTTTTGCCACTTTTTCGCTGGTAAATCTTCTTGTCCGTGCGACAGGCACCAAGAGTCTCGTCGGTCCTGAAAGTGATTGACAGACCAGGACATTCCCGGTCCAACGGTGGTAGGATGGCCGAAAGCGGGTCTGGCCATCGCTACTCATAATCTTTATACATTGGTCATATTTTCTACATCAAGTTCATTAGTTTTAACAGTAGGTATCTTTTGTCTACCGTCCCTCTTTGAATCGATCCTCATATCCCCTCGCGGTTCCAGCGGCTCGAGCAACAAATGTGTGTCGGTAATGTATTGTTACATGTATTGAAGTTTGTTACGAAGAACTAACAGCGACGTGGTTCTCGACCCTTATCGCCCGCAGCTGTTGCGTCGATTCCCAGCCACTTAAGGGTGCGCCGCCCCTGACAGAGGTGTGAAAGCTTTGAAGGGGGACAGCCCCGCGTGGAGCATCTTCGGAGGAGTCGCCGTCGTTCTCATCGTGTTCGATGCGCTGCCACATGTGGTGGGACGGTGGCGGTCGCTGCGGCTCGATATCGATATTCTCCTTCCGAGCCGCCGCTGCCGCCGCCGCCGATGTGCTACCGCTACTATGGCCGGTAGTACCGAAGAGGATGCGGGATATCCGCGTGCCCTGAAATATCTTTGGTATCGCGGGGGCGCAGAACACGAGGTAGGCGATTGTGAGCTCGGTCAGACACCATAGTGTTGTACCGGCTATGCCGAATGTCTTGTCAGGAGAGGTGTATAGGTCTACTGACATTACTAGTCGGACGGTGGCGGCGGCGCATGTTCTGGTGATGTCAGAGTCAGCTTTTTTTTCTCTTCATGTCAAAGGTTAAGGGGTAAGTAAGGGGGGTTAAAACATACATTATCCCAAGTCCAAAGACAAAAGAGATGGCTATCTTCTTTTGCTTTGGGATCTGTAATTTCCATATCGTGCGTATGGGCAAGACCAGGATGATGAGGTCCGACACGAGATTGATACTAGCGCTGCAGACAAAGATGACGGTCGACCGGTCGCATAACGTGCCCCGTGTCGGACAGGTAAGGCTAGTAGCTAGGATGGAAGAGATGTAATACGCGACATTGACGGTTATCAAAGCGACGGACGTCCAGAAGAATGTATTGCGCGTTCCGCGAGGGACGAATATCTGGATCCATTCGCTTAGAATGGCGACTTTTAGACTTCCCATTGTTGCTTCGTATTGGACCATGCCGAGATAGATGATCTGGGAAAGTCATGTTAGCGACTTGACTTTTTTGTAGTAGTAAATATATCCAGAGTAGAGTAGAGTAGAGTAGAGTAGAGTACCTACATGTAGGACATAAGGCAAATGTGTCGCTGGAACGTCCCATTGATGAACATAATATCCCGTAGTCAAGAGGAAGGTATAGAGAACCCAGAGACAGCCGATATAGGGGCCCTATATTTATCAATCATTCAGTCAGTCAGTCAGTCAGTCATTCATTAGCTCCTTTTTCTCTCCTTTCTTTTAAGTCTCTTTCCTTCTCAATCTCGTTCTTCTTACCAGAGATAATAAAACCAAAACTGCAAAAACATTATTAGCAATTTGAACTTTTTCACAAAAGATCCAACCGAACCAAACCAAACCAAACCGGAGGGAGGTATTTTGAGGTGATTACATACCATCTTGCGCCGTAACCTTCTTCATACAAAAAACCCTCGAATAAGCTCTTGCCGAAACGGAAAAAGCGACCAAGACTATCGACACCACGAGCGCGACGTGTCCCTCGACATTTCGATTTGGCGGATGGTCGAAATTCGGCGTGATGTCGGGCGGTGGTGTCAGGCCCGGCTTTATTAGATCCGACATGACTTTTTTTTTTTTTTTTTTTTTTTTTTTTTCAAGACTGTCGTTGGGGTTTTTTTTTTTTACGTTACGTCCGCATTGATAGTTTTTGGGGAGAAGTAAAAATAAAAGGGACGTAATGTTTAAAACGAGAAGAAAAAAAGAAAGGAGTGTAAATTGGCCCTTTTTTTTCTCTCGCAAAACTACAAACTAGAAACTCAAAACTCAAATTCAACTCAATTCAATAATTCTCCGTTATAGAATAGATAGATAGATAGATAGATAGAACGTCTTAATCAACTACGTAATTTTACTTGTTCTTTTTTCTTCTTTACTCCTGGAACTAACATGTAGAGAGGATCAGGTCAATTCAATTCAATTCAATCCATCAATGTCACCCACCCTCGCATATAGAGGGGGAAAGGGGGGGGGGAATGTACGAAAATAAGGTTGATCAAATGCAGCCCTGTGGCACGGTAACATACCATTTTTGGAAGTCGCTTAGACATACCTATATTCTACTCGCCACTTTCCCGGTTTACCATTTTTCCATGTTCCTTTTTCCATTTCCAGTTCCCTCTCATAAATCAGAATCACATGTATTCGTAAAGAAGAAAAGGAAGCACGATTACCCTATTCGTACGAGAATGAAACCCAAAAAATCAAAGTTAGTCTAAGGATATATGTAGATTTAATGCGACCGTTCTATTAAAGGAAAGAAAGGGAAGAGGTCGTCTAACTACCTACTATAAGTAGGGAAAGAGAAAGAGAATTGTTGTTAATCTACCTACTTACTTACCTAGCTTATCCCCCCCCTTCCCTCCCTTTTTAAAAGCAGCCGCGTCTTATAAGAAAGAATATTAAAAATTATATAAGACAAAACTTTTATACCTTTGCCTACTTTGCTTTAAACTAGACTTATAAAGTTTAATTTATAAATTAAAAGTAAGTTACTTAGGTAAGTAAAATAAAGTTAAAATTTTTACTTTACTTTAATAGTAATATAATAAACTATATATGTATATTATTATTATTAATTAATTTATTTATTTAATTTAGCTTACTTTACCTTACTTTACTTTGCTTATTTTAACTTGTAAATATTATCTAAACATAGTGTTTTTTATTAATTATATATTATATATGCTATTATAAAAAAAAATAAAAAAAAAAAAAAAGCATATAAGTAGTTAACAAACTTTTTATTACTTATATATATAGTAAGTAAGTTAAGCAAAGTATAAGTAAATATAAAGCTATAAGTATATAACTTAGTTTATAAGTAATAAAATACTATGCTTTTTAAAGTAAAATAAATAAATAAATAAATTAGTATATTTTAAAAAGTAAAATATTATTATATAAACTATAAAATATAAAAATACTAATACGTATAAATATAGAAAAAAAATAAAAAGATTTTTAAAAAACAAAATAAAGGTTAATTATAGTTAAAAAAAGGTTTTTTTTCTTTTTTTTTTACTATATACTTAGCTTTAAGTATATATTTTTTATTGCTTAAAGTAAAAGCGTTTTTTTTTATTTATATACGTACTTTTAACTTAAGTACTTAGTTTATATACATTTTATTAAATTAAATACTTTTAAATATAATAGTTACTTTTATAAAAAAGTATAAAATTAATATTTTTTAACTTAAGTATATGCTTATTTTATAAGCGTAAGTTTACTTTTATTTTTTTTAAGTTTTTAAAGATCTTTTTTTATTTTGTTGCTGTTGCTATTGCGCATTGTTTTTTTTATAAGTAGCAAATAGCTAAACCTATACTATAAAACGCCTTTTTTGTTATTAAAAAAAACTTTAAAACTATTATTAAGGTTTTATAGTAATTTTAAACTATTAAAAAAACGTCTTTTTTAAAAAAAAAAAAAAAAAAAAAGAAAAAGGTTGTTTAACTACTTATTATAAGTAAAAAAAAAAAAAAAAAATTGTTATTAATTTACTTACTTACTTACTTAGCTTATCCCCCCCCTTTTTTCCTTTTTTAAAAGCAGCTACGTTTTATAAGAAAAAATATTAAAAATTATATAAAACAAAACTTTTATACCTTTGCTTACTTTACTTTAAACTAAACCTATAAAGTTTAATTTATAAATTAAAAGTAAGTTATTTAAGTAAGTAAAATAAAATTAAAATTTTTACTTTACTTTAATAATAATATAATAAACTATATATATATATTATTATTATTAATTAATTTATTTATTTAATTTAGCTTACTTTACTTTACTTTACTTTGCTTATTTTAACTTGCAAATATTACTTAAACATAGTATTTTTTATTAATTATATACTATATACGCTATTATAAAAAAAATAAATAAAAAAAAAAAAAGCATATAAGTAGTTAATAAACTTTTTATTACCTATATATATATAGTAAGTAAGTTAAGCAAAGTATAAGTAAGTATAAAGCTATAAGTATATAACTTAGTTTATAAGTAATAAAGTACTATGCTTTTTAAAATAAAATAAATAAATAAATAAATTAGTACGTTTTAAAAAGTAAAATATTATTATATAAACTATAAAATATAAAAATACTAGTACGTATAAATATAGAAAAAAAATAAAAAGATTTTTAAAAAACAAAATAAAGGTTAATTATAGTTAAAAAGAAGTTTTTCTTTTTTTTCTTTTTACTATATACTTAGCTTTAAGTATATACTTTTTATTGCTTAAAGTAAAAGCGTTTTTTTTTATTTATATATATACTTTTAACTTAAGTACTTAGTTTATATATATTTTATTAAGTTAAACACTTTTAAACATAATAGTTACTTTTATAAAGAAGCATAAAATCAATGTTCCCTAACCTAAATATATGCTTATTTTACAGGCGTAGGTCTACTTCTATTCTTTTTAGGTTTTTAAAGATCCTTTCCTATCCCGTTGCCGTCGCCGTCGCGCATCGTTTTCTCTACAAGTAGCAAACAGCCAGACCTATACTATAAAACGCTTTCTTCGTTATCGAGGAAAACTCCGAGACTATTGTCGAGGTTTTGTAGTAATTTTAAACTATTAAAAAAACGTTTTTTTTAGGAAAAGAAAAGAAAAAAAGGAAAGGGGGGGGGGGGGGGGGGGTGGGTAGGTATACCTTTATATTATTTTTCGGAAAAGGTTCGACCCAATGAAACTTAGAAAAAGAAAACCAAATATAATACCAAAACCCTTGGTAATAAACGTGGTACAT
>MU401478.1:231196-294753 GCA_022579005.1 Poronia punctata
ACCCCCCCCCCCCCCCCCCCCCCCCCCCCCCCCCCCCCCCCCCCCCCCCCCCCCCCCCCCCCCCCCCCCCCCCCCCAAGGTATACCTTGATAGTCTTGTTCGGATCAGGTTCGACCCACTGACACTGAGAAAAAGCACTCCATAGAGAAGACCAAAACCCTTGGTCATCAACGTGGTACAGTTCGCCCAGGAGGGGTTTTATAGCCTCTGTTGCGTCTCTGGCGTAATAATGGGGAATCCGACTAGAACATACCTACTATGAGCTTGAGAATGTTGGAAAAAAAGTTTGGTTGAACTTACGGAAATAGATGATGGATGACATGAAGGTCAATAATATGATGAAGCATGTACTTGAGCATCACACCCGGGTTTCTGTCGACGGTCGCTAGTGCTCCTCGGAGATATGTCCAGCTTTTCTCCGTGTACTTTGGTAGAGATGGGGAGGTATGGTGAAGGTATGTAATCATCACTGATTAATCATCAATCAGTCCAGTCGCTCTGAAAAAAAATGACCACCACAATAAAGGGGCGGAAAAAACATACCGATCCAATGATTAACCCACAACCACGGCAACACATAAGCCCAAACCATATTCGACGATCCAAAGGCATTTCCAAGACGATAGAGACAGAAACTCATAGCCAAGATCCCCACATCGGAAATGACAATATCCCACGCTTCAGACGGACGAAACAAGGAACTCGAAGGCAGAAAATGGCTATTATCCCACCATCCCCTAGACGGACGAGGCGAGCTCTGCGGCCCGGCCGTGATGTGAGTAAAGAGATACCACGGCCAACCAAGTAACTGCTGGAGAACAATCCGACAGAGGAGAAAAGCCGGAGAATCTTCACCAATATGGTCAGATTCCGAGGTCGCTGTCGCACTCGCCAGGCCGACTTTCTGGTACTGGCCCCTAGTCAGAGGCACGTAGTTGAGGTCGTTTGACATGTTATTGGCATATTGGTGATGCCGCGCATGACTAGACCGCCAGGAGAAATACGGGGTCAGCCAGATGGAATGAAGGACCAGGCCGATGGCATTATTAGGTGATTGGTTCTTCGAGAAGGCGCCGTGGCCACATTCGTGCGCGTTCACCCATAAGCCTGTAAGGGGCAAGCTGGCGAGGAAGGGAAAGGCGAGATATCGGATGGCGAAATTAGGCCATCCTTCCACTTTTTGATTCAACCAGATTACGCTCGCTAGCAAGGCGAAATACTGAGCCACGTCCGACACCACGTAACTCATGGATCGAGCGAGGGTTGGTTCGAAACAGTGTTTAGGGATGGCCCGACGCAGTCGGTTTATGTCGACCGACACGGTCTTGCCATCGACTTTCCGCGGTAAAGGCTGTTATTGATAGATTCGTATATTCATTGGTGTGAGAACAATCCAAAGCGGGAAAGAACGCACCCCGTCTTTTACGGCAGCCATGTGGATAGTCTCCGTTACATACGAAGTAGCCATCTTGGACACCTTTCGAAGAGAAGTAAAGAAAATGACAAGAAATCAATCTTGTAGTAAGAAGGAGATGGGATTGCAACGCCAATGCAACTTGAAATTACTGAAAAATGTCCTGGTTAAGTATTTGTATAGGGAGTTAGATCTGTGGACTTTTTGTACGTGCAAAAATCACGACTACTTGGGGCTCTCCGAGTAACTGCCGATGATGCATTCCAAATGTGAAGCCCCGCGGAGTAGCCATCTGTATCTCTATCTCTACCCGCTTTATGGGGTCATCCGCTTGGAATTGGCCACCGGCGGCGGTATCCAGTGTCTACCGCATATGAAGACGATTTGCTGCCAGATAGATTTCTCCATAATGAATGCATCCTGCAGAACTTACTCCTTATCTAAAAGATCATCTGAACTAGGTAGCATAGAGAATGATAGGTAAAGTTTACCGAGGCACCTTTTATTCACGGTGTAGGTAGGGTGCCTCCCGGTTAAGAACCGCAGCCACCCACTGACGGTCTTATCCATATATTCGTGTAATCCAGAGTCTTAAAGTGGTGCTAGAACATGCAGACATGTGGAATAAATCCAGAAAATGAGTGACGACGGGAAGTGGGAGTGGACGCGAGGGTTACATAAAAAAAACAACATACCTAAGGTACTTATGTATGCACCTAGGTGAGGTAAGCCGCACCTACACGTAAGCATACCACCGGACGGCGAATACGACCTTTAAGGCCCAGTGAAAGATACCTATCATAGTTCTCCATATACGAAATATGATTGACTTACGCAGAGAGCTGTACTTTTTAAAATATGCCCATTTTAGAGGGCGGCGAGAAATATATAATGTTCTGCCCATGATAGATAGGATAGGACTGACTGTATGATCCTGTCAAGTACCATTTTGGGGTGAGTGAGATAGGTAATGCCACTGCCAATATCTGACTTGATCGTTGTTGCTTATATTTTCGGGGGGGTTTTTTTTTTCTCAAACACACTGCATATCAAACAAAACAAAAAGGAAGAAGAAGAAGGTTTTATGCTTGCTGTAGAATTAACAGACAACTCAATCAAAAAAAAGCAAGGACCCTTTTGTCAGGAGCTCTCATCATGTTGGTAAGTAAGGTACCATTTGGTTAGACGACGCAGGGTAACAGAGGAAGCAAGCACTGTAAGTAGCCACTGTGTACGTCGCTTGCATATATGCAAGGTTAATCTAGTAAATACAAGTACCATCGTCCTATCCGGTACTGTTTGAATAACCTATAAACAAAAAGTAGCTTAAAATGACTATATCCCGTGGTACGTTTGTCTTGGCAATTCAAACATTCTCAAAGAAACCGTCTAACCTACTCCTGTTGTACACGTAAAAACAACGACAAAAAAAGTATCAAAGCTGACCAGATTATACCATCACATACCTTAGTAGTCACCCCCTATATAAAGTAGTCCAGGGGATACCCTATACTCTGTGTTCCAACCGAAGTGCATCAATATGCAGTTGGGAGAGTAAACTATCTGAGTATCACCTTCTCCTTTAAGCAAAATACCCCTGACTTGAATACCTATAAGCCTGCGCCGCAGCGGGAAAGAAACGGGATTTGACCCGACCCGACCGTTGACGTCTAACCTAGGTTTACTCGTAGTGTATCTAGACTAGCGGGTGAATCACATTTCTTGATTAAAAACAAGTCTGTGGCAATACTACTTGACCTACCTACCCACCTACCTTATGCATTGCAACGAACATGAGGGATAGGGATGAACATGCAACGCAACGCAGGGTTAGAGAGGGGGTTTGTACGGGCTCATCATACCCTTCGGTATTTAGTGGAGAACATTGTTTACCGGTAAATCCAACCTACCCTAGACGAATGGTAAGGGGGAGGAGGAGGAGGAGGAGTGAAGAGACCGAAGGCGATAATATTTGATCAACAACCCAAGCACAAAATAATTAATTATTCATAGGAACATGATCGTTTTTCCTTGTCCCTGTACACTATAATTAAAAGGGCACGAAAAAAAGTAAGATGTTTCGGACAACAGGAGATCTGATACCCAATGTCATCAGACGACGAAGCAACAGGCCTAGACCATATGCCACCGTCGTGGGTGTGAACGGAGTTGTGGGGGTCGTGAGCTTTGCCGACCTGGAGAATTGGTCCAACAGAGCCGCCCGGTTTCTCGACACGGTTCCAGATGACAAAGTGCTCTACATGGGCGCTAATGATGTTCGATATGTTGTTTGGATCATAGCTGCGATGAAGACGGGGAAATGTGTAAGTATTAGCGACTCACTCACATCATGCTCTCAGACAATGCCCGACTAAAATTGTTGTTTAGGTCTTATTTCCTTCTCTAGCAAACCAAGTAGCTGCCAACCAGAGATTCTTTGAAACCGTTGGGTCAAAGACTCTTGTTTATGCCCCGGAGATTAGAAAGCTACTGACCCCTCTTCTGGACGCAACACGCGGAGCCGTGGAGCACGTCGAATCACAAACATACGAAGAACTGACGAGCAGAGATGTTTCAGAGATATATCCGTTTGAAAGGACGTTTGATGAGATCAAAGATGTCAAGTTCCTAGGTCTCCACACCTCTGGGACGTCTGGACATCCGAAGCCCATATTCTGGACCCCACTAGCCGTATCCTCGCTGGCTTCATTTCGTGATCCTTCCATCTATGATGCTAATGGGAATAACACCAACTTATTCGAGCAGCTTTTGGAAGGGAACGATGTGTTGGTTCCCTTTCCGCTCTCTCATGTATGATATGATAATATTTCCACCCGTCGGCCTTTGCTGACACTTCTCTAGTTTGGCGGTATCGGAAATGTCATGGCTGCCATGTATTCCGATACAACTCTGGTCCTTCCCGCACCTGGGACGCAGCTCACACCAGAGAACTACTCTCTTCTGCTGCAGATCGGTAAATGCACAGCTACTGCCGCACCTCCTTCCCTGCTGGAAGCGATGCTGAGCTATCCACCCGGAATGGATGTCTTGGCAAGTCTCAAACGCATCGCTTATACCGGCGGCCCAATGAACCCATCTCGTGGCAAGGCACTGGCAGAGAGGTTACCTCATCTATATACCGTTCTCGCTAGTACAGAGGGAGGTGTTTCACGCTTAGTCTCGACTGGTGACAGTTCCCGCTGGAATTCCTTCAAGTTCTTCGACGTCGGGCAGCGCATGGAGGAAGTTGCGCCGGGCATATACGAGCTCGTGTATCCGCGGTCGGAAGCTGTTGACAGGATCTATGCATTCTTCCATACCCATCCGCACCTCGAGCTCGAGTATCGTACCTCGGACCTCTTCTCTCCCGAAGGTAATGACGGGTGGTGGGTTTATCGCGGCAGGGCAGACAACTGGATTGCCATGTCGAATGGCCTCAAGATGGACCCGACTGGGATAGAAAATGAAATCGCCTCACATCCCGACGTCAAGGGGGTTTTGGTCGCTGGATCACATCGGTTCCGCCTCTGTCTTCTCGTCGAATTAGCAAAACCACAGGGTATTGACCACGGTGAGGCTTTGGAGAAGCTGTGGCCAACACTTGAAGCTGCAAACATGAAAGTGCCCAAGTTCGGGCGAATACCCAAAGAACTCGTCATATTCGCCAGTCCGAACAAGCCATTTCTCCGGGCTGGCAAAGGGACCATCCAGCGTCGTCTTACTATCCAGGCGTATGGGAAGGAGATTGACGAGTTGTACGCCAATGTAGAAGAAGGCCTTCTCGTTAGGGGATTATCTCTTCCATCCTCGATGGACCCTGATGGTCTTATCCCGTTCCTGGAGACGCTCTTCTCAGAAACTCTGCTTGAGGATGATATTCCAGACCATAGGATCTCGGCCGACGATGACCTACTCGCTCTGGGCCTCGACTCATTCTCCGCATTTGTGCTTCTCGCACGACTCAAGGCTGTGCTGCGGAAAACTGGCGTCGAAGAGCAGAACATCCAAAAGGTCGACCATAAACTCCTATACTCGGCCACAACAGTCAGACAACTGGCCGAGATACTTTCTCGCTTGAACTCGGCTAGCGCCGAATCATTGGAAGAAGAACTAGGCCATGACTTGGATGACACCATGTCACAATTACTTGACAAATATAGCGCTGAAGTAAAGCAGCTCACCTCGGGCCTCAAGAAAACCCAGGCAAGATCAGGGGCGGCAAAAGAGCAAGTAGTCGTCCTGACCGGGTCAACCGGATCTCTCGGCTCGTACATCCTCGCATCGCTTCTTTCGCGAAGCAGCGTGAAGAAAATAATATGCCTCAACCGCAGCTCCTCTTCCCTCTCCGCTCAGGAATCGTCGTTCAAACAGCGCGGTCTTCCAGCACTAACACCCAACGATAAAACCCGCATCAGTTTCATCCAGGTCGATCCCACAGCATCTCGTCTCGGTCTATCCGTTGCCGATTACGAGTACATCAGCCGAGAAGCCACGCACATCATTCACAACGCTTACCCCGTGAACTTTTTGTTGAGTCTGAGTGCCTTTGCGCCCCAGTTCAAATACCTGCTCAATATCATGCGCCTCGCTCTCCACGGCCAGGGGCCAGAGATCCTCTTCGTCTCGAGTATCACTGCTGCAACGGCCGAGGATGCATCAGTCGTAGAAGAATCCGTACTGCATCAAGAGAAAGGGCTCTTGAAGCAAGGATACGCACGTTCAAAATATCTCTGCGAGAGATTACTCGCGCAGTACGCTTCCGATTCTGGGAATCAGGCGGCTGTGCTACGGGTTGGGCAGGTGTGCGGCCCCGTATCAGGGACGACGGGGATACGGTTCTGGAACGCGGCCGAATGGCTACCGTCACTGGTAATCAGCTCCAAGTTCATCGGCGCTGTGCCAGATTCATTGGGTGGAGAGGTTGACTGGGTGCCTGTTGACAAGTTGGGTGATATTGTCAGTGAGCTTATAGCGTCGGCGGAAGTACAAGGATTCCGTGTGTTCAACATAGTCCATCCATCCGCGACGACATGGGACTCACTACTACCTTCGGTTATGGAAGGCAGTCAAACTGGAGCCAAGGGGGACAAAAATATTGAGGTCGTGTCCCCCTCGGAATGGATCGACAGACTCGAGAAAAGTGAAAGGGGTTCCCATGTCATACATATAAACCCGGCGGTGAAGCTACTAGACTTTTACCGGCAGACGATTCTGGCAAGGGCAGCTACCAGGAGCACGGAGGTGAGAGTAAAGAACCTCATTCGCTCCAGCAAGACAGCGAGGGGGCTGGAGCCCATTGGCGAGGCAGATCTGGCGAGGTGGATGAAGGGATGGGGAATCTAAATCCTTTGCGGCTGTATCTCCATACGACCAATTTCTTTGCGGCGTTTTTTATTTGATACCGCGCCTTTTTCTCCGTTTAGTAGCTCTGATCAGTTGAAATTGCTAAGCCCGGAACCACAGTCACTGCACCTTTAACCCTCCAGATACATGAAGCACATGAGGAATGTGCATATCACTCGTGTACATGATGGATACCTATGGTGAGAAGTACCCTCCAATCCCTAGTTTTAATAACTAGGTCTTATAAACATCGGGCATTGGATCCTCTTGGATCCTCCCGGAATCATCTCGGTCGTCTGTCATAATCCGAGCGAGTTACCTAGTTTTCTCCATGTCAAGATCAAGTCTTGCTGAAATGTGGATTGACGTGATAGTCCACTTGAGTCAAGGTGTTCGTCCATGTCGCCATCGACAGCATTACTTGATTATCATGATTGCCGTTAATCACCTGGTTGGAGATATTATTAGTTACCATGATGCAAGGGAATAGTTATGACTGGCCACTTGCTTACCACGGTCATATGGTCCACGACGAGCACAACGACGGCGTCGGCTTTGGAGAGCGCGTCGGTATCTAAGACGACGGAGATCGCCACTGCCTCCGACACATCCCTCCATCTCTTCACAATGAGCGGCTTCGCGGCGAGCCGGAGTGGTATTCTCAGCTGCATTCTCTGGCGCGGCGTCATTCTGTTGAGCTTCACCCTGTGGCCCGGATTGATCACAGGCCGGCTCTCGGCTTTGGATGACACTGTCCGGAACTATAGCAGCTCTGATAAAGATCTTCGAGTCGGGCTCAACCTCGTGCAGGGCGGAGAAGATATCATGGAACTGAAGTGCGGCTTCTTTGGAGGAGTCTGCTTGTGCCATAACGCCGAGACTCGGATGGTATATAATGGTGTTCTTGCTGACTTGGTTGCCGTCTTTCAGCGTCATCCCTACACTCACTCCGTCCTGGTAATGTATGGTGACCATATCCAGCGTCAAAGTGCAGAACAGTCCCACCCGTCCGTTAGGCTGGATCCCGTCACGGCGCAACTTGGCAAGTTGCTCCTTATATAGAGGGTCGTTTCTCATAGTCTTCTCACTTCTATCACCGTCACCGCCTGTATTATGGTCACTGTGGACGTTGTCGTTGTCACCCATGGTAAGCTACCTTGGGTACGTTGCGTTTGTGACGGGGTTGCACGGTTAGAAATATACTGCCAGTGTTATGATTTTATTGTTGATGCGGTGTAGGAAGGTGAGTAATGGGAGGCTTAGGTTACGTACCTAATCTAGACGCAAACTTTGGAACGGTCGATGGAGGGGAAAAAGACGTATAATGCGTGCGTCACAATGTACATGTAGCTAGGGCTTAAGCGACTAAAATAGATGTAGGTACTTGGATACTTACTGCCCTTTAGATGAGGAAATCGCTTCCGTTATACGTGCCTTCCTTGAGGTCGCTAATAAGACGTACCTAGGTACTGTTGAGCGTACCTAGAGGCAAAAGAAAATGAGGTCGGTATGGGGAAGGAACGCTGCCGAGGTCAAGACGAAAAGCATATGTTGCCACAAAATGTCTATTAACTTGGCTCGGCAAATAAATGACAGTTAATTACCCATGAAATCACATATGATCCAAAGCACAACGTATAAAAGACTCGGTAACAGTCTACCTACTTGACTGAAGTTACAAACCGCCTGCAGGATGGCCAGGTAGGCCTAGTCACAACCTGCCATACTCAGACTTTCAGGAAATACAGCGGTTGTGGCGGTGAGCCTCGACAAAATCATATGCTCTTCGCCAAATAGCCAGTGGAGCATACGAGACGATGCTGCGTCTAGGAGACGTCGTGTGAACCCTGGCGCAGTGTTTTCGAAACCTTCCGCCTCACGTGAGTCGGGATATCATGTCGACAATTTATAGAAGCGTGTAACTCACGATATAAGTTATACTAGAGACCTAACAAGGTTCTGCTTGCAGAAGATCATCGTTGCAAACCTCTATATTACAATGGCATGGTGCCCCCGTTTACTACTCTATGGTGGCTGTTTCGTAAGTCGAGCCTATTGCTATCAGGATCATCGTAGACGATAGTAGTATACTTTTGTTTTGTACGTGTATAAAGCTGCTTCTTGGAAAAGAGCAAGAGCTATCTGTACAGGAAGGATACGGCTAATACCTGGAAGGTGATGATCGAGACTACGACGACCCGCTCTGCCAGCGAGTATGGATTATGTAAGCCAGACGGTCCGGACCCACTCTGTCCACAACGCGAACGCTATCTACAAGTAGACCCGCCAAGAACACAGAGCTGCAGTTATGATTGGCAGCTCGAACTCAAGTGTTTTGCTTGGTGATTTGCACTTCTTCTACCTACTCAAAACCACACAATACTGCGAACGCCCGTATTCGACCACTAAACGGAATTGCATAAGTCTTCCACGGCCGACTGAAAGATTATTTTGTCATATCAGATGACAGAACAAACATCAGCACCAGTTGCACCGATACCGGAGGCAGGAAATGTTCAAAACCCTGCGCCGGCCGATGTAACGGCCGAGGCGAGCGACGCGACGCCAACAACAAGGGCACCAGCGAGTCTAACCTCGAAGACGAACTCCACGGTAGGATGTAGTAGCAAGACGCCAGATCCATCCAGAGAAAATGGAGGCGATATGTCAACAAACGCCCCAACGCCTGTACCAGAACAGACAGAGCCTGCAAATACAGACACAACAAGCACATCACAGCAAGTCCCACCGCAATCAGACAAGGCTGCGCCGAGCGCCCCAATTGTAGATCACACGCAGCCCGGACAACCAAATCAACAGGTAGAACCTCCAGGATCTAAGCCCACCTTTCGATATGTATGTTTCAAACTATAGCATGGCGTTCTGAGGATCGTTACCGACGGTATTGCCGGCTCGTAGACTAATACCTTCATCCAGAACCGGTTCGTGCTGCACAATAAGTATCAAAATGCTCCTGGGGTGGAAAAACACCAACTACAACCCTCGAAACCTCAATATCCGCAATATCCGCAACAACCGCAACAACCGCAACAACCGCAATATCCTCCACAATATCAGGCGCATCCGCCCCCCCACCAGCAGTATCAGCCACCACCACAGCAACAGCAACGACCGCCCTTGGGACCTCCTCCCCCGCCACTACCGTCGTTCGCGCCAGAAAGCTACAATCCTTCGCAACGACAACTTCGTGATCAGTTATATAGCATTCTCGGGGAGCTGGATCCTTACAAAGTCACGCCAAAGGAGTTCGTCAGTCTCTTAATACATGCCGCAATTCGTGATACAGAGATCACAAACGCGTTATTCCGCATGAATTATGATAGACTTAGAGATCCCAGTAGTTGGCAGCCGGCACAGCCTTTTCAACAGCAGAATGCTTATCCCAGGCCTCCCTACGCCGCAATGCCGCCTGCAGGGCCGGTCGGCCCTGGGGGCCCGCCGGTTGGTGCTCAAGGTGGTCCATGGGGACCACAACAATACCCCCCGCAATATCCTCCGCAATACCAGCAACCATACCAGGGTTACTACGCAAATGTACCGATGGGATATCCACAACCAGGCGCCCCTGACATGCCCGAGTCGAACAAACGGAAACGGGAGGCCGAAGATGAACACCCAAGTAAGCCTCCGGCTGCTTACATGGGAAGGTTTTTGCTATCCAAGTGGCCAGAAACTCTACCTCCGGGTCCAAAGGCACCCCCGCCGCCGGAGGAAGAACCATACGAGGCGGCTGCCAACTTCACGTGGGCGTTGGATCGCGCAGAGACACACCTGAATTTTACCGGGAGATACGATGGGTTGTCCGAGGCCCGGCAAAATAGCGTCGGCTTTGACGCGGCGCTCCGAGTACAGAAGATCATGAAGCACTTGAATCTTTCGCTTACCAAGAACGTTACCTTTGTCAATCGTGTGCACATTCTGACGGTCATGCGAGAGATAATGGCGGCAACGCTGGAAGCGCCAGACCACCTAGGAAAGGAGGTAAGAAGATGCGCACGCGAATACGACAACAATTACCTTCAGGGGCTGGAAAAACTATCGCGCCAGCAGCTGGGCAGGCTAAAGGCTCTCGAGAACGGTAAATGGATGCAGGAAATGCAGGCTCTTGTTGATGAAGCCAACAAGCAGTCGATGTTTCCCCTTATGAATCGGGCGCTTGAGTATATTAACAGCGCCGATTAAACGGTTTTGCCATTACTAGGCTTTCTTGTACATTTTTTATTTTAATTTTTTCCTGTCGGAATAAGGATACTGGGGGGGAGGAACGGCTCGGTCAAGATACCCACCGGAATCGGGTTATGGTTACGATACCGGTTTATCAAACGTGATTCAGGGGAAAATATTGTATTCAGGGGGTTGTAGGTGATATACTGGGGGGGGGGGGATGTTGAGAAGTCCATTATGACCCATGAGGGGTCAGACGTGGTTGTGTGTGTACTTGATGTGGGCGACTCGATGTTCTTGTCGAGCAAGAGGAGGGCGAATGAAGAGCATCGTACATGGATATCTCAAGTATTCGGCGCCCATACACTGAAAAAATAGAACGTTTGTTATCTCGCTGACTTGAGTGACCTGTTCGCAATCTTGGGGCTAAAGCTGAGAAATCTGCGGGGTCTGATAGCGTGTCCAAGTGCAAGACCTGGCAATAAAATGTACCTATGCAACAGGTAAGCATCCCGGTACAAGAGAAGAGTAAGACGCAAACAAAACCATCAGAACAAAGTCCACGAAGTCATTACTTGGTTGGATTAGCGGCGTTTTGCAAAAAAAACAGCTCCGGGACTTCGCATGCATGAAATCCCCTGAAAACGGAACCAAAAGGCTAGCTCTTTTGGGTTAGACCGTGGTAGGACTTGGAGAAAGGAATCTGGGGAAGCGGGGGAATCCTTTACAGAATAGCTTTTTGGCTATCTTTGCCTCTTTTGGGGATATCGCATCTTGAGCTTTTGGCCTCGGGCGCTGTCTTTATTCCTTCGAACTGGTGTGAAGAAGTGCTTTCTTGATTTGGAACGTCAATGCAACACTATCCAAAACCAAATACACGTGCCGACACTAATAGGAGCATGTCAGCCTTGAACATTCCGAGGTTGACCAAGAGTCCAAGACCATGTTTCCTCTACCGGTACCCCTCACCCGTACAGGAATCGTAATCAAGATTTTGACATGTTATAACTGAGTAGGTATAAGTCTCCAAAATGTCGCCTCTATCCTCTCACTATGACCGTGCAAGACCCCACGGTTAGGTACATGGTGTTGGGAGCGAGATGTATCGGCTCATCCTTTCGTCCTTGCTCCTTTTGAGCACCATCCAGGTCTTCGCCCAGGTCCCGGAACCAGGACCTGAACCAGAGCCTCTTGATCCTAGGTTCATCAAGACCGCCTCAGTCGAGCTATCTCTGGGAACCGTGGTAGGGAATGTCATGAACAAGGTGGAATCTTTCGGTGGCATTCCTTATGCGGACGCGCCCGTAGGCAAGTTGAGACTACGACCACCGCAACGGAGAACCGAACCTTGGGGTAAATTCGACGCCACAGGACCGGCTGCTGCTTGTCCCCAGGTCTTTGCAAACCCGGAAGATGAGAATCTCTTGTTTTCGCTCGTGGGCGGATTGACAAACCATCCGTTTGTGCAGAAAGTGACCGGTCAGACGGAGGATTGTTTGACCATCACGGTAGCGAGACCGGAAGGGGTGAAAGCTGGTGATAAACTACCTGTGCTATATTGGATATATGGCGGTGGATATCAAGTAAGAGACTCGAACTCGTTTTTTATAGGAAGCCATAACATGCTTTGATTGAGAAACCCTGCTGAGACTAGGTCGGATATCACAGTTTGGGTGGTCGTCAATGTATGACGGGACCGGACTTGTGAATCACGGTGTCAGGATGGGGGAACCGTTCATCTTCGTCGCTGTCAATTACCGCGTCGCCGGGTTCGGCTTCATGCCGGGGAAAGAAGTCCTCGAAGATGGAGCAACGAATCTGGGTCTTCGGGATCAACGTATGGGTCTCGAATGGGTTGCCGTAAGCCCTTCTATACCCCTTCATCCCAATGAATAAAACAAGACTAAAAAATGCTTCAAGGATAACATTGCCGCGTTTGGCGGAGACCCGGACAAAGTGACTATATGGGGTGAATCAGCCGGCGCCTTTTCCGTCTTCAACCAGCTGGTCCTCTACGGCGGAAATCACACTTACAAGGGTAACCCCCTATTCCGCGGTGGCATCATGAGCTCCGGCAGCATCATACCTTCGTTACCTATAGATGGGGAAAAAGCCCAGGCCGTCTACGACGCAGTCGTAGTATCAGCCGGCTGCGGCGCAGAATGGGACAGCCTGACCTGCCTGCGGGAAAAAGACTACGACACATTCCTAAACGCCGTCTCCGCCGCTCCATCCTTCCTCTCATATCGCGCCCTGGCATTCTCCTATTTCCCCCAAGTAGACGGCGACGTCCTCCCCGACAGTCCCGAAGCGCTCCTATCATCAGGCCAATTCGCCAAAGTGCCCTTCCTGATCGGCGACATGGAAGACGAAGGAACCCTGGTAGCCATCCTCCAACCCAACTTAACAACAACCGACAGTCTCGTCGACTATTTCCACAAACTATACTACCCCGACGCCCCCATCGACAAAATCACCGAGCTAGTGAACCTCTACCCGGACGGCGTCAAGGGCGTCGTGGCCGGCGCCCCTTACCGCACGGGTCTCCTCAACGATATATACCCCGGCTTCAAACGTCGCGCATCCATTTTCGGCGATTTAGTATTCACGCACCCGCGCCGCTTCCTTCTCGAATACATGGCCGAAAACTACCCCGAAACACCTACATGGTCCTACATCGGGTCCTGGAACCACGGAACGCCCGTTCTCGGCACCTTCCACGCATCCGATCTCCTGCAGACCTTTTACGGAACATGGAATAACTACGCAGCGAGATCCACACGTACATACTACGTTAATTTCGTGCGGAACCTCGACCCAAACGTCGGCGCGGAAGGATATCCCAACTGGCCAAGGTGGAGTCAGGGGAAGCGGTTGATTCAGTTTTTCGCGAATAGGGTCGGGTTCAAGAAGGATGATTATAGACAGGAGATTTCGGATTTCTTTGGGAACAATATTGCCAGTTTCCGGTTTTGAAATTACGAATTTTCTATCTTTAATAGAGGGGAGAAGAGAATCTCACTCTTCAAGTATCGCGAAACTACCTACCTTAACTAGCCAGCCAATAATGCGCTTTTTACTCGAGGAAAGAAAAACACCGTACACTTAAACTGACCTATCCTATGAGAGCTTCGTCTCTTCTTATAGGTGCTCGTAGGCTGGCTACCTTACCTAGCTACTTAACTCTGTGTGACGATTAGTATTTTAATTTTAAGAATGTGACGTATTACGTGTACACACGCCAGTTGTCTAAGTCTTACAAGACCCAAATGCGCGGTTGCGCATTAATCTAAATACACATGTGCATTTTCCAGTTCTTCCCATGCGTAAAGAAACATACTAAGCTTTCGTGCGTCGTTGTTTCCTCGCCTCTCGAAGCCGTACCAAATAAAATATTCGCCTGATCTCAACAACCACTACCCACGGATCATCACCTCGGAAGTCGTGACGGCAGTCGTTAGGCAAAAGTCACCTGACTTCTTACGCATATCGGCGCTTTAATATTGCTCGTTTTCTGTTGACCTGACTTGGATTCTGGTATCAAAGCTTTCCCGACCAGGTAATAATAGGTAGTACGAGTACATGTAGGTTAGAGAGATATGGAACATTGAAATATGGCTGATCCACTATAACCTCTCTCCTAACATACTCGTACTAAGTTAACCGTCAACCTACCAAGTACCGCGCCTACCTACCTTCCGTCGGGTACGCATGCGCCCAGTCTAGGCTTCTCCTAACCTAACCTATAACCTACTGCGGAGTAGATTGTAAGTGTTCCGGGCCCCAGTGTTATAGACGTCGGTAACGTAAGATGGTTGGCGGGCTGATGACAAGCTGGGTGGGTGGAGATAGTTACTTTCGTTATGGGGATGTTGGCGGGGGCGGGCCAATGCTTTGCATGTCGACGTCAAAGTTCAGGTAGGTAGGTTAGGCAACCTAGAAATTGTCAAAAGTTCGTTGCCTGGGCACGAGTATAGGTATGCAGAATAGGTAGATACCCAAATCATAAACTATTGCAACATGAATAACGTGCAGGACTGAGGAGTTCTCACCGATACTAATCCCACTGCTCAAAGTGGCGTCAAAGGGAGAAGTGAAGCGCCTGGGTAATTCAACGATTGGAAGAAAGCCCCTATATCCGACGTCACCAACTGCTCGTCAAATGGCCGAAGCACAGGTGCCAGCGCACTCTTGAAAGACTGTGGAATACTGCTGAACATAAGCGAATTCCAGCTTCTTGCGACAGATCCGAAGTGGTTTGGGTGATACAGACTATGATAGGTAGGCAGATGTCTGGGATAAGCCTCATTTTTGCCCTGATTGATCTTTTTCGCCCAATATCTGCGCAAGGTCCAACGTTAGGCTATGTGCTGATCTGGTTGGCTCGGCGTACATATGTGCGTACAACTGGCTCCGTCTGATTCGAAGCCCGATACCAATACCCACATCATGCACACCCGTCTGTTTGCCGTGTCTTTCTTTAGGGCGAGGCTCTCGTAATGAGCTAGATAGACCATATATGAAAACGACTCGTGTGTATATGAGACGGTCCGTTTCCGCACAATGCCTTTCGTCGCGAGCTCATAGTTTTGTCATCACGGCCTGCATCCGACCAAGGCTACTAAATAACATCGTCTACTATTTCTACCAAGAACTTCGGATCGGAAGCGGACAGAATGGAGGAGCCACCGATCTTCGGCCCCAGGGGCATGGTTGATGAGTTTCCAAGACGGCCGATGATTTCGTAAGAGCTCTCTCTGACTTCCATTGGTGTGAAGCTTGTCACTAACAACATCCCGTTAGCCCCTTTCAAAGCGACCCTGTGAGAGTTTACTTCAAAAAGGATGATGTCACCTTTTTTGTTCCGAGAGCTATGCAAGAGCTATGCCCGTCGTTAGCAGCATCGTACGACCCAAATGCGCACCGCGTAACCCTCAAGACCTCCTCCGACGTTGGGCACGTGGTTTTCTACTACCTTCTTAGCGGCACATACCAGTGCCTCTTACGGTATGACCTTGATTCACGCCAGCAACTTGTCTTTGAGTTCGCGACAAGCGCACAGGTATATAGTATCACTCAGAAATGGCAACTCCCCATGTTGAGGGGGCTGGCTGCTGCTCATATGTGGCGACTGGCGTACCAGCTACCCCTCCCCCTCATCCTTAACACACTTCGGCGCGTCAAGTTCAGTCCGGCCGAGCCCTGGGTCAGCGAGTACTTACGATTGTCCTTGAACGGGCTTCTACAAGGCCCGGAAAACTTTAAGCTAATGTTAAACAACGAAGTCGGCCGTCCCGTCTCATACACTGATGTCCTCTTAACGACTTTTGCCGAGCTACTCCCCGCTGCCATGGGACAGACTACAGAGAATATTGTCGAGGCAGCCTCTTCGAAATACCGTGGCTCCAGTGGAGTGGATCTGCTCACAGCCGAGGAGCAGGCACTCTTAGCACGAAAGGTAGAACCCGAGAAAACTCGAGAACCGGAACCAGAACCAGAACCAGAACCCGTACGAGAAGCAACTCCGATCGACGAAGTTGCCGTGCTAGAATCTACCATAACTTCAAAATCAGAAGTGATATTGGAACCAGTCCTACCAGAAGTTGTGCCAGGGTGGGATGAGCCACAAGATTCCGTACCTACCCCAACGGAGCCAGGACCGCAACCACAGAAACTAGAAACTGAACGGGAACGGGAACTGGAAGTGGAACCAGAAGATCTAGTGCCGACCCAAATGGAGCCAGTACTTGAAGTAGTGTTAGGGAGGGGTGAACCGGAAGATCTAGTATTCACTCAAGATCCAGTACTGGAACCAGTCCTAACAGAAGCTGAGCCTGAACTGGAAGTGGCGCAGGTGGGTGAACCGGAAAGTCCAGTACCGTCCCCAACGAAGCCTGAGCACGAGCCAGTCCTCTCAGAGTTCGAACCGGAGCCAGAAGTGGTCAAAGAAGAGCCGGCGCCAGAGACAGCGCCAGAGCCTGAATCTGGGCCGGAGCCAGACCACGTATCAGAACCAGTTCCCCCGGAGCCTGAACTAGGATCACAATTGGAGCAAGACAAAGAAGCGCCTGTACCGACAAAAGCGGAGTCTGAGTCTGAAGTCAACCCTGAACCAGCTGTACCAGAGGCCGGACCGGAACCCGAAGTGGTAGAAGATAAAGGAGAACCAGGAGATTCAGTGCAGACAGTAACCGAACCTGAGTCTAAGTCCGAGCCTGAACCTCAGCCAGAAGTGGTGCAGAAGACTGAGGAGCCAGTGTCGATACCCATGGACGAACCGGAGCCCGAGCCCCAACCCCAACCCGAGCCCAAGCTCGAGCCACAATCGGTACAACAACCAGACTCCCCAGAGGTTGAACCCGAGCCGGAAGTGGTGCAAGAGCAAGAAGAGCCAGTTTCGGAACCCACGGAGCCTGAGCCAGCACCTGTACAGCAACCGGCTATGTTGGAGGTTGAAACAAAACCGGAAATGGTGCAAGAGAAAGAGGAGCCAGTTTCGGAACCCACGGAGTCTGAGCCAGCACCTGTACAGCAACCGGCTATGTTGGAGGTTGAAACAAAACCGGAAATGGAGTCAGAGGAAGGAGCCTCTGTGCCATCACCAAAAGACACTGACCCTGACCCTGACCCTGACCCTGAGCCCGAGACTAAGCCTGACCCTGAGCCCGAGACTCAGAGTGAGCTTGTGTCAGAGCCCGCACAACAACCGGACTCCCCAGAAGTTGAGCCGCCACCAGAAGTGGCCCACGAGAAAGGAGAAGAAGTGCCAGCACCAGCGGAGCCTAAGCTAGAGTCCGTACCAGAGCCGGCCCTGCCAGAGCCTGAGCCGGCACCGACACAGGAAGTGGCGGAGTCAGTGTCTGAGCCAATGCCCGATTCAACATCAGCCCACCCCGAGCCAAAGCCAGCAGAGGGAGTTACCGAGCCGGAACCGGAACTGGAACCGACTTCGGCGGAGACTGAGCTAGAACCAACACATGTAATAGCGGAAGAGGAACCCGAGCCAGTACCAGAACCCGAGACAACACAAGCAGAGCCAATGCCGGAGCCTGAAGGAATACCTATAAGGCTAGATAAGGAGCCAGATTCAGCGCTATCGGAGCCTGGTCCAGTCCCAGAAGTGATAGTGTCAGGCCCAGAATCAACACCCGCGACGCCGAAGGGGGTGGCGGAGTCAACAGAGCCAGACCCAAAGGCCATCCAAGCGCCGGAACCAGAACCAGTCCCGGAAGAGACACCACAAAGTCCTGAGCCTGAACCAGAACCAGAGGCAGTACAAACGGCTCCGGAACCAGAACTAGTACCGGAAGAAACACCGCAAAGTCCTAAACCTGAACCAGAGGCGGTACAAACGACGCCGGAACCCCAGGTACTGCCAGAGTCAACACCGGCGGAACAGGAGCCAGAGACAGCCCTAGAGGCACCCGACGGGAGCACGGAAGAGTCGGGAGGGGCGCCCCTCAAAGAAAATGGATATGATAGCCCATCTTACCCGGCAGTTCCCTCACCAGACCCAGCGCTAGAAGCGGACCCAGAGGCGAAGGAACCGCACCCCCCGAAGCTGCCGGAGCCCGAGACATCGAAGAAGCTGAGTAAGAAGGATAAGGGTAAGAAGAAGAACAAACTAAAGGAGGAGGAACCGCAAGCTGCCCCTCCGGAGCTACCGGACACCGAGTCGCCGAAGAAGCCGAGTAAAAAAGATAAGGGGAAGACGAAGGACAAACCAAAGGACGAAGAACCGGAAGATGTCGCCCCGAAACTACCGGAGCCCGAGTCGTCGAAGAAGTTGAGTAAAAAGGAGGAAAAGAAAGAGAAGGCGGCGAAGAAAAAGACAAGGGAGGAGGAGCGAAAGAAAGATGAGAAGGACGGAAGTGCGGGAGATAAGAAGGGGGCAAAAAAAAAAGCCGAAATAGAAAAGAAGGAAGAAGAGCAGAAGCAGAGTAGCAAGACGAGGGCCATGTCCATAGACAGTATTGAATCCTTGAGTTTTGAGGATCAGGTCGCAGGGCACGACCCCTTAGTCGATGACGACTTTCGAGATCCATGGGAGTTTTGGGGGACTCATAGAAGAAGCACGGTGGGGAGAATTCGTTAGGAGAAGCTTGAGTCGTAGGTAGCGAGGTTAAAGTGTTGGCTATCGGGATGATGGTTATTCCAGGGTTTTTTTCCAGACATCTTTCATTTTAGAAAGCTGTGGATATACTTTCTTGATAATTGAATTTTCCATTTTCCATTCCCCACTACCACAGTATGTGTGCGATACGTAGACGATAGGTGCTAAGTTTTATATTTACGAGTAAGAGCAATCTTAGTTTTGTGACTTGGGGCTGGATCGCTCTTGCGTTCTAGGAGTATTAACCTGAGTACGCACGTAATAAGGAAACCACAAGGTTGGTAAGCGAATATCTGCACAGACATTAAAATAATCTTTTTCCCGAGGCAATTGGTCAAACATGGAGTGTTAATGCAGTCAGGTCTATTTTCATAGCCTACAACCTCCCCTGCTCGTTTTCATCTGCCGAAGTCAATGTTGCATCCTTGATTGCTTCGGACATCGTCGCTGGCAGTTACACGTACACGTGAGTGAAGTCTATGCAAAGCAAGTTTCAAGTCGGTGGCCCCTCGGCACTAGACCAAGGTAAGTACCTATGCAAGAGGGAGAAGAATTTTGTAGGTGTACGCGTACAATGCCGACGCCAATGCTTTTTACTTTTCGCTTCCTGCCTTTCGTGTTTCTTCCTTTATTTCGAGTGTTGATGACATCACAAGGGATAACGAAGGGTGCAGAATAGGTTTACTCACTGAGCGCCTGCAGTTGCCCGTGCCCCTGATCCTTCCTCCTAACTGAAAGAAGCTCAGGAGGCCGGTGGACGCGCTTCTAGCTTCCATTGGCGGCTAATTACCCTGCCATCGACAGTGACGCTAAGCCCAAGGCATTACCCGTTTGGGAGCCGGAGAGGGACAGCCAGCACCGTCGTACTCCGTGATCTCTTCAGCTGTTTTTTACGTGTAGGATAGATACTCCAAGCCGCCGAGTCCAGAAATGCGAGAGCAGATCCCGCGCCTCAGAGCCGACGAACGGCGGCTTTATTGCAGGCCCCGCAACGGCTTCCTTGGACGGCTTCTTAGCTATAACTAGAGCCAAGGACAGGAATCGCAAAAAAAACTGCTACGAAGCTTCTGGACGAGCGCGTACATATAATGATGGTGTAGCTGCCGTCGTGAAACTAAAGAGAGAGCAGATCGTGAGAACAGCAAGACATTAAGCTTTCCTGCACTCCTAGTCGCAAAACTCAGGTTTACCAGCTACAAGATCCAACCTTCATCATGAAATACACCGCCGTCGCAACTGGCCTGCTGGCTACGGCCAGCTCGGTCCTAGGAGCCTCTCTCCAGCAGGTGAACAGCTTTGGTGACAACCCGACGGGCACCCAGATGTACATCTACGCCCCCGATAACATCGCTTCCAGCCCGGCGATCATTGTAGCTGTAAGTATTGTACCCAAGAACAATACGGTGTTCTTTTTTATATGAAGGCCGATTTTACACCAGACTGGAGAATGATGCTGATCGTTTTCCCCCCTCAAAGCTACACCCTTGCGGCGGCTCCGCCCCCTCGTGGTTCTCTGGCACCCAGCTGCCTTCCTACGCCGATCAGAATGGCTTCGTCGTTATCTACCCCCAGACTACACGCTTCAGCAACTGCTGGGACGTCAACAACGCCGGCTCCCTCACGCACGGCGGTCAGGGTGATGCCACGGGCATCATCAGCATGGTCAACTACGCTCTCGACACGTACAACGGCGACGCGTCCAAGGTTTACGTCATGGGTGCCTCTTCGGGCGCCATGATGACCAACGTCATGGTTGGCTCTTACCCCGATGTTTTCGAGGCCGGTGCCGCCTACTCGGGCGTCCCCTTCGCCTGCTTCGCCGGTTCTCTGGGCGACCCGACCCCCTTCGGCTCCAACCAGACTTGCGCCCAGGGTCTGATCCACACCGCCGATGAGTGGGCCGCCTTCGTCCAAAACGCCTACCCTGGCTACGATGGAAAGCGCCCCCGCATGCAAGTCATCCACGGTCTCGCTGACGGCCTCGTCCGACCCGAGTGCGGTTACGAGCAATTGAAGCAGTGGGGTGCCGTTCTCGGCCTCGAGAACACAGCGAACAACACCAACAACGTCCCCGAGGGCCAAGAGTACACCGAGATCGTCTACGGCGACGGCTCCCAGCTCGTCGGCTATATGGGCCAGGGCGTCGGTCACTTCGCTCCCCCCAACGAGCAGGTCATGCTGCGGTTCTTCGGAATTCTGTCCTAAATGGAATAGCTAGCGATCTGTCTGTATATGCAGGATGATTGCTTCGTTTTGCTTTCCTGTGGATTAGGCTGCTAGAGGGGCGAATGCATATCCGCAATAGTCTAGTTTGGAGGATAGTGGAACCAATATAAGCACAATGACAAACCAAAGTTGCTGGCCACAGTGAAGTTATAAGTATCACGAGAGATGTGAGGCGACAATGTAAACTTGGTGAAATCCGCCCGTACGGAAATTTTCGAAAAGCTGGTGGAGATTGAGCAAATCGATTACTTGTGATGAAGGATACGACCTCAGACACGGTTGCACGTATTGCTTACCACTATAACCTACCTGGTGACTCATTCTTTATGCTAGGAAACGTACAATCGCTTTTACTGACAGAGCAAAATCAGCACTAGATACACGTATGTGGTAGAGTGCAGCCTTTTCTATATCGGGGTAGTAAGTATCCACCCGTTGAGGAGATCATATGACTCCGCGCCACTTTTGCGTTTACGTTTTGCAGATTCAGACGCGATAATCCATATGCATCCGAGGGGCTTATGATATGCACCTAAAAGTTCGGTATCGGCTTCGGTCCGAAGGTGAACGGAGTTTGGGACATGAGGTTATTTAAATTCCATACCTTTTCTTTTTTTTGCACATTTCCATGACTAGATTATTTTTCTTTCTTCTAGTTCAGTCATAACCTAAAAAAACACCCGCGACCATGACCATGGCATCCCTCCCAAAAGGCTACATCCTCATCGAAGGATACCCGGCCGTAGAAGATTACCTCACTCTCCGCAAAGTATCCGGCCTAACGCCCAAGAACACGGCGCAAGCGACGGCTGCCATAAGAGGGAGTTGGTACGGCGTGTATATTGCGGAAGAAGGGACGCCTGAGAAAGCTATTGCTATGGGGAGGGTTATTGGGGATGGAGGGGTAAGGTTCCTTTTTTTTTTTTTTTTTTCGGCTGTCTTTTCACTTTCACCTTCTGGTCTAATTTGTGGTACCTAACCTAGTGGTATTTCCTCATCGCGGACATGGTCACGTTACCGGATCATCAGCGAAAGGGTATAGCGGATGTGGTTTTGAAGAAGCTGCTAGCGACTATAAAAGAGAGGGCTGCGCCTGGGATTGCGTATGTCACGTTGACTGCGGACCCGCCGGGTAAGAAGCTTTATGAGAAAAATGGGTTTGAGAATGTTATGCCTTCTCTTACGGGGATGGGGAGACTTCTTGAGATTCCTGGGGGGGAGGAGGTTTAGTTTTTAGTCCTTAGGCTTCATCATAATATTTGGGTGGTTCGTCATTAGAAGGATTGATGCCGATATTGCACTACATTAGATGTGGGACGGAGATCTCTAATATCATATGCAGACATATTTGAGAGTGCTCACTGCTCAGCCATGCTCCTCCGGATTGGACGTGTTGGTTGTTTTTAAAAAGACATGATTTATTTCGTGGATGAGCGCCTGAAGCAACCACCCCTTTTGGGGTCATTTGCGCGGGAATTATATGTGAGGCTTTAACTGTGGCTTGTGTGGCGCAAAGTTCTCTATCCTGCGCATCTTTTTACCTACCACCCAAAATGTCAGGGTGCAGGCATCAGGTAATCCTACACAAAAACTCCTATCATGCCTGGTGTAGGGGAAGGTACGGATCTGGCTATATTAGAGGGTCCTTTACAGTCAGGGCACTGTATCCCTCCAACACTTCAACATACCAGAATACACCTATCCAACCCCAACACTGGGCATGCCTTCAATGACTATTTGCCGCGGTCTCCAAGCAGAAGGAGAATGAATTTGCAATATATTGACAGCTGCTAGAACCAAAATTATCACCCATTGTCAGAGACGACCTGGCGGGAATACCTACGTCGATTGCTAACCTGGGCCGCAAATGGTTTAGTCTGCCAAGTAATAGCCATCAAGGGGCAAAATGCCAAATGGGCGCCGCCAGAAATAGCGCCCGACACGTAAACCCTTGAATTTCAACAAGAACCAGCCAGCTGAACCAACGGGCCAACTTGACGATGCTTTTCAGACACCCTCCTAAATTCAAATACACAATTTAATGGAAAGCAAATCCATTTCTCTAGCATTACGAGAACTCCTAGAAGATAATATGAAGTTTACGATATAATTTTAGCCTGTGCTGTTTTTAATCGGGTTTTAAAAAATAAAAAAACCTTCCTCACTTTTCTACCCATTCACGCTCACACTCACCCAACTTCTCCCTCGTCGCAGCAGGCTTCACTCATGAACCACTTTTACCACTTCCTCATAGCGGCCATCGTCTTCGTCTCGCTCATATTTACACTGACGACATTACCCCGGGCACTGAACCCTGTCCCGCCCAGCAAGGAGAAGATCGAGGCTGATGAGCGATGGGTGAACACGTCCCCTTACTGGCTTGACCGACAGGCCTGTCGCTGGTTGAGCTTATGCGGGTTGATGCATGTCAGGCCTGATAAACCCACCAGGGCCGAGACTTACGGCAAGGGGACATGCGGGAATGTGGAAAGAAGAGCAGCAGTGCAGATAAAATCAACAACAAACAGTAGTAGTGGTAGTATTACCAATGCTGAGAAGGAGAAGAAGAAGAGGAGAAGGATCCCCGACTACGTGCTAAATTACGCACCCCTCGTCCATCTATACTCGGACGAGCATTTCTGGCCTTCGGATATTCAAGATCACATACAACACGTGACTCCCTACATCGACGACACACCGTTGAACCTGACGGAACCGTTATCGTTGGCGAACCTCGGCCAGCTAAACTCTCATCAACCGGGAGGAGGGATCCTAACACTCAAAAGTAACGACAACGTCGAATGTCGGCCAACCTGGCTCCACAGCACTGCTAACATCCCCGTTCCTTTTCCTGTCGACGATGACGACGAAGAAGATGAGGAGGAAGGGGAGTACGACACAGGGTCGCCAGAAAAACAACCTCTAGACGAAACCACTACGACCTGGTACGACGTAGACAAAACCCATCCACTCCGCCGCATCGCAGACCCAAGAAAGGTGCCCAGGCGAAAACCGCAACTACTCACGCGCGAACAGCGCCGCATAGCAGCGCGATCAGAGATAAACAAACCAAACAGGGAAGGCTACTCCAAGGCGCCGGCGACATTGATCCTAGTAGACAAGGGGTCCGACATTGTCGACGCCTTCTGGTTCTTCTTTTACGCGTACAATCTCGGACAAACCGTTCTGGGCACGCGATACGGGAACCATGTAGGAGACTGGGAACATGCCATGATCCGGTTCGAATCGGGAGTCCCGCGAGCCATGTTCTTTAGTGAACATGAAGGCGGCCAGGCATATGCTTGGCAAGCTGTCGAGAAGAAAAGGAATCGTGAGGGAGACGGAAACGGAGACGGAAACGGAGACGGATTAAGAAACGAGACGCGACCGGTCCTCTACAGCGCTGTGGGAAGCCACGCCATGTACGCCATGCAAGGCGATCATCCGTACGTTCTTCCGTTCAAGATGTTGAAGGACCAGACCGATCGCGGGCCGTTATGGGATCCGTCGATGAATTTCCGGAGTTATTGGTACGATTACGAAGGGGAAGAAGGAGAAGGTCTAGAACCGAGCGAGGAGAATCCCGACGCCCCTGTTGATTGGTTTCATTATAAGGGGCAGTGGGGGGACAAGATGTACGGGCTTGATGACGAGAGACAGTGGAGGCTTTTCGGACAGTATCATTACGTTACGGGACCGCAAGGGCCAAAGTATAAGAGTCTGGGAAGGCGGAAGGTTTGTCAAAAGTCGAAATGTCGGATATTGCACTCTATTGCCGAGGGGCAGAAATCCAGTTGGCATTCATAGATTAGGTGGATTTATACTAGCCTGGTAGGTATAGAGGCGTCTAGATGGGTGAGTGGATGGGTGATGATGAGAGTAGAATATGATACCCAGAAGGCATGTATGTAGTTCTATGTTGAATTCAATCTACGCGTTACAGTCCACGTACTTCACTTTTTTGTACATATATATTTCTAGCATGGCATTCCAATCGGAAGCTTCCCTTGCCGCATAAACAATCTACTTATCCATTAAGATAAACTACCTACGAAGCTTGCGACTCCTACCTCGAAAGAGGTACTGACTTTGACTAAACCAGATCAACGTCCCGGTACCTCGGAATCACACCCTCGTCAATTTAGTAGTCGCATCGAACCGGACCAGCGGTACCTCATTAAAGTAAGTAGGTATCACAACCTAATTTATTCATCTCATAGACCCCAAACAAAGACTTCGGTGAATGGGATAATTAGACAAGATGTTCGTCTGTGGGGAAGATGGGAACTCTCCACATTCTCACACCGTACCCCAGACCCGAAATCTCTAACCCCGGAGCTAAAGGGAAGGACCCATGCATCGCCGCCATCTGTAATTGGAGCGCAAAATAACTGCTCACCTTTTTAACGGTTTGAAATCCTCCACTCATCATCGCGCATTCCCAACCATCCCCGTCATGTCTTCATGGTCACCATGTAATTAAGATGAGATTTCTCCGCAATCGTCACCCCTTGTTCCCCCAACTAGGATCTCTTGCCGGGGTGTGGGGAGAGAGGGTATAAGAAGAACGACGTCGGTTTGTTTCATCCTATCTATCCAAGGCTCTGTTGTCGCTTACCTACCCTCGTCTTAAGAGGTGATATAATCCTGTTAAAAAAATGAATCCTCATACGTACCAAGTAAGTAAGCAGCCGCCGTCGTAGACGAGATGACCAAAGTCATGTTCTAGATAATATCAACTGACCTGGTTGTATGTATATAGTTGCTCGTGGGCGTCTTTGCTTCGGTGGGTTCAATCCTTTACGGTTATGATCTGGGTGTCATCGCCGGTGTCATCGGTAGTTCAGCCTACGCTACCAGGTTCCACCCCAGCGCGCCTCAAAAGTAAAAGCTCTCCCTTTTCTCTGTCACCTCCGGTAGTAAGGGAACTAGTAGACCGTCGGCCCCCCCCGTGGGAACAGTCTGTTAACAAGTTCCGTCGCAGTGGGGCAGTCGTCTCGCTATTCACTGGTGGCGCCTTCTTCGGTGCCGGCTTTGCTGGATATGCCGGTGATCGTCTCGGTAGACGTTTGACCATCATGCTCGGCGCTCTCATTTTCATCCTCGGCGGGAGTCTACAAACAGCAGCCCGGACAATAAACTATCTATATGCCGGCCGAGCGCTTGCCGGCACTGGCGTAGGTTTCTTAACCATGATAATACGGTACGACGAAACGTTGCCTGTCCATGTATGGAGTTGAGAAAAGCTAATAGTTTCCTGTAGTAAGCCTGTTAACCGGAAAGCAGCCTTTGCCTACTTCCGAAACTCACCTTGCGAAATAGTTGGTCCTTTGCCAACCATGTATCTAACTAGCCATTTCTGTCAGCCGTGTACCAAAGTGAGATATCGCACCCCTCTATTCGAGGCCGTGTCACGGGCCTCCAGCAATTCATGCTTGGAATCGGCGCCCTCGTTGCCGGCTGGACTACATACGGATGCTATAAGAACTTAAAGGACGACGGCCAGTGGCGGATACCTTTGGCTATTCAGCTCATCCCCGCCGTGGTTCTCGCAGCATTGATTCTGCTCTTTCCAGAGAGTCCGCGCTGGCTGATCGATAATGACAAGTACGCATCTTTCATCGCGAGGGACACCGGGATATCACTCATGCTGATAAGGGTAACAGGGCTGACCAAGGTCTTGCCAACCTCGCCAAACTCCACGCCAGGGGCGACATCCATGATCCTTGGGTCCGCGCAGAGTTCGCGCAGATACAAGAGGCCATCAGGGACGAACGAGAGCACGAAGCAAAGAGCTATGCCGAGCTATTTAAGAACAAGTGAGTGCTTGAATATCTCCAAGGCGAGGTCCGTCGGGTTCGCACTACGACAGCACGAGGGTGAACAGAACCCGGAATTCGGAGTATCCCACTGACGACTCACACTTGACAGGTCCGCTTTCCGCCGCTTGTTTCTAGCCTGTTCCATCCAGGCTTCGATACAGCTGACGGGTGTCTCGGCGATCCAGTACTTCTCCGTTCCAATCTTCCAGCAAATCGGTATATCGGCCGAGAATGCGCTTAAATACCAGGCCATCAACAGTGTCTTGGCCCTCATAGCCCAGTTCTTCTGCATGTTGACGATTGACAAGTTCGGTCGAAGACCTGTGTTGATTATCGGTAATTTGGTGAACTGCCTAGCCTTTGTCCTTGTTGCCATCCTACTCGGTAGGTTAAGTAGTCCCCACCTCGTTTCCTTCTCACATGTCGGAAGACCCAAAAAGCTGACAGTTTGAATCTCGCTAGCTCTTTTCCCTCCCGAGTCGAATTCGGGCAACACGGCAGGTTGGGGATTCATCATCTTGTAGGCAGACAATATCAAATGCGAGGAGTAGCAGTAAGACTGACCCTATTCCTAGGACCTGGATCTTCAACGTATCCTTCTCGTATGCCTGCGGACCACTATCATGGTGAGTACTCTTGTTTAAGCAAACCCACACCCTTCTCTCCAGGCGTACGATCACTCTCTTTAGAGAAAGCCCAATAGAAATATACCTCCCAAGCTTGTCCATACGTAACTAAATACGTCATTTATTTCAACTGGGGAATCAATCTGATACATGGCTTCAAAACAGGATCATCCCAGCCGAGATCTTCGACACGCAAACGCGCAGCAAAGGCGTATCGATCGCGACCATGATAAGTTTCGCTTTCAACACCCTCATCGGGCAGGTGACCGAGATAGCCGTCGACGCTGTCGGGTGGCGGTACTTCCTTCTCTTCATCGTGTGCAACCTTACCAACGCTCTCTTCTTCTATGCCGTCTTACCCGAGACGAAGAAAGTACCTCTCGAGGAGATGAATTATCTCTTCACGCACGCACCCTGGATCATTGCCCGCGTCGATCCTGCGACGTACAGAGCCAATCTGGCCGACGACGTCGACAGACGCGCCGAGGAGATCCGAGAGAAGGGTACGTTGTAGGGCCGGTTCGGTGCCCTGTTGCGGTTTCAGTTTGTCTTGGATACTGTACAAGGGGGAAGAAGCATAAAACTGAAAGTGGCGTCACAGGCACTGCAATGTGACGTGCCTTCAATCTGGGGATGCATTGCACATGAGTTCCTCGCATAATCTTTGCTGTGTAAGCTCACCACTGTTTCACATAAGAGTCCTGAGATGAGCCACTGTAAGCGACGACCAGGGATAATCCCGTAGACAAAGTTGATAGTAGATAGCTCGAAAACAGGCTTCATTCTTCCACCTATTTCGTAGAATATACTGTACCCATTTGATGCGTCGTCGCCTGTGGCGTGTGGCCATCAAATATTTGGATAGGTAGACTAGGTACTTACTTAGTTAGTCAAAGGTTGACATCCGATTGGCTCGGTATGTCGGTCTTTGGAGGATTATCTCTCAGCTGGGTTCGAGGACGCGGCGTCATGAGCGTCCCCGTGATCATAGCGAACGAAAGCTTATTGCTAAGCTAGGATTTTACAATGGATTTATGGGCAGGAAAATTACGTACACTCTCGAGTCATTTGATAAGGCCAAGATATCTCGATCGATAGGATGTACTTTACAGTACTTACTCTTGGTGAGTTTGTGAATGCTTGGTAGGATTCGTCGTAGTTTCGGGTTTGCAGATGAGAGACGTATGTGTATAATTCTGTTAAGAGGCTGGACGAGACGTCGGTCTGAACCGGCATGCCCGGGTAGGTGTATTGAAATTGGTATTATACACCGATTCCCCTACCGGCAGCATCAATAAACAATTTCAATAAGCCCAGATCATGTTTATCGACTTGATACATGCAACTACAAACCTGGTGCTTGGGAGTACAAGTTTATATAAAAACGTTGTTGCCCTAGATAGGTACCTTACCTACCTACATGAGGTAATAGGTCGTATCTTGATGTACGCACGTAGATTTGCAGTCGCCCTTTCCCTTTGAGATCCACTGCAAGTCACTCAAGGCACACGCTTGTTGTACCTTCCCTCCGTAATTACTTTATCCACGGAAACTTTTAGCCACATTCGAGAAACGAGGATCTCAGATCCCCACCATCACCTGAGGTCCCTCGACCTTTCCAAAACATATTCTGATTGGGCATACTAAGAACTGATAGCACAGAGGGACCTAGGTTAGGTTACTAATTCTACGGTGCATTCTCTATCACGCTCAAATTCAAACAAGAAGAGCACAACTTGACAAGAGATACATCCTAACAAAAGGTTAGGCTACCTACATGTAGGTTAGGTCAGTGTTTCCACCTTTATTAGGTCACCAATTAGAACCCCGAAACCCCACCACGGCAGCCGGACGGGTTACCTACAGCAAATCAATTTATTTTGGCTCCCCTCTTCAGACTCCAAGTCTCAAGTGCTGCCAGACCCAAGCCATACAATCCCAACCTAGTTTAAAAGAAGACCAAAGCCAGCATCACATCAGCACTACACACCACCACTGGTCTAGAGACACACTACCGGCCCAGTCCAATACACACCACCTACACCCACTGCCAGTATCACTTCGGGCGACTAGAAGCAAACGAATAACAGCCAAGTAGACAACCGCTTTGACCCCTCTCTTTGTGCCCAGTCATTTATACGTCTACGTATCGGATCAGTGCTGGCACAACCCAACAAGAACACGACTGTCATCCAACCTCTACCTGCTCTCTAACTCATCCTCGAGCTCCGACCGCAATCATGAACCCCCACCAGAAGAACAAGATCGACATCTCGGTGAGTTGCCCACGGATAACCTCCCCTCGCATCCTATGACGTTGGCCAGTTTAAAAAGCTGTCAGCGAGGCGCATACGATGCAGACTTCTGCTCAAGTCTGTTTCGTAGTACTTTCGCACACCGGCGCCCTTGTTACTGTATCACCTTCCCCGCTACAGATACTCCCAGGCCTATACAATACCTTCCACTCTACCGAGCCAAATAACACCGCTGAAATGTGCCCGAATTCCTACCAAGGCAAAAGGCTCCATAGCGGCCCAAGCTAACAAGACCGTTGGCGCCCGTAGTCTCTTACTCCCGATGAGCAGCGACTCTTCCGGCTTTACGGCAAGCTGCCGTCCAAGTCCGATCACTTCGCCAAGCACTTGAAGGAGCGCAAGTATTTCGACAGCGGAGACTATGCCATGTCCAAGGCTGGCAAGGGCGACAAGCTAGACACCGGCAGCGTCGGCAGCCAGCACCCCGTGCCCGAGAATATCCCTCATCTATCGAGCCCCGGTGGCCAGAACTCCGGCCTCAACGGCGGTCCGGGCCACCAGCACCATTCTAGCGTTAGCGGCGGCGTGAGCGGCCACGCGATCAGCGGTGTCACCGTTGGCACCTCCGGTAGCCCCGTTAAAGAGAGTAGCCTCTTCAAGATAGAATCGAGCAATGCTGAGGATAACGTCGCCGTTGACAATGAGAGCGTCGATACTGACCCCGCCGACGGTTCCGACCCCAAGGGTATCCCTATCCGCAGATAGGCCGTAGGGAACAACGCGATAGACTAAGAATGGGCATAGTCGCCGTGTCTCTGTTTGGTTCCCTTATCTCATTCTGCTGTTTTCTCGCCTGCACTTAGGACAGTGGAGTTGTTTGACCTGCGGGTACATGGGCGTAGAAGTACTGCTTGGGGGTGGATGCATTTTAACTACGCCCCATGAGACGTTAGGACGCGTGATGTTGGGGTGTTGGGATACCTGGCGTTTGTACAACAAGATGACGAGCCGTCTCGTTCTCACTACTTCTGTGGCTTATTTACCTTCGTTCGCATATACAGACTAGCTCTCCGGTTTAAGTACCTAGGTGTTGGCTGTTGGACGGATAAGAAGGGACCCAACAAGAGGTCGTATTGCTGATAGTAGGAGACGATAACTGGCATTCACGAGTGTTTACGAACGATGTTGGTTGTTGGGCTGTTCTGTCCCCCAAAGGCGGGCTGTTTCTGGCGTTAGGGTTGATTCAAGGATGTTGGAGTGATGGGTGGCCAGGGAATGGGCAAGTCTGCCAGGGGAATCTATGGCAATTGCGAGTTACTAGTACTGAAGTGTGCGTTTTTGTGCGTGCTGTTTACGACAGGTATCCTCATTTGACTGCTTCCTTTCGTCCTGCGTCCAGTTGTCAATTTCATGTTCCTACTTTTATTAGGGTGATGTACGGCTGTTACTACTGTTTGGCTTTGGTGAGAAAGGGGGTACCTATGCCGCATTATGACGCCGGTTGAGTGCAATACGGCAAGTAAGCTCACTGGCAGACGCACTAGGCAGACTGGCCCTTCAAAAAACAACCTATTAAGAAATGTGTCTCGGAATAGTTTGCGGATATCCAGTTGCCGTCAATTTTCTTGATCAGAACGCTGAAATTGAGGTTCCCATTACTCTGTGACACTGCCCCTCGTGACATGTCTATGTCTATCCCATTTTAATTCCTCGTGGCCGTAAAAATACTAGAAAGCAACAGCTTTATCTGCCATGGCCCTGGCACCCTCAAATGTCTTATTACCACCAATAAAGCCAGAAGCATGAACGAAAACACCACCGGGTACACTGCTGACCACATCAAGCTGCTCGTCCCGCGCTCCTCGCCATGGCTCCGGCAGTGCCTTTCGGCTCTGGAAGGAGTCCTTGGACACGGGTACGGCCTGTATTCTCCACTTGGCGTCTGGCGTCGGCTTCTCTGGATACAGCACGTAGAGCACCTTATTTTGCTCTTCCGTCTTTTCCTCCTCCTCTAATGAGTACAGATGATCTTTCCACGGCACGGACTGGCCCTCAAAGACCATAATACGGCCCTCGGGATCATATTGCTTGCGCTTAGCGTACGCCTCTTGCACGATCGTGCGCGCCGGAAGCCAAGCAGACGCGTAGTATGCGAGATCACGATCGAACTCCTCGCCGATGCGGGTGCTCGCCGTCTCGAAGCGGGCGTCCTCGGCGGCCTGGGCCTCGGCCGGATCCGAGGGAACAGGGTCGTTCCAGTTGGGGTTAAGACGGCCGACGAGAGCGCCGAGGCCGAAACCACCATCGCTGAAGCGCTTCTCGATCCCCGCGGCGTTCAGCGCCGCCGTGTCATACGCCGATATACCGTTATCGTGAGCGTCCAGGGCCTCGATGAAAGACTCGTATATCTTACGCCAGACCACGCCTACGTCCTCGCTATCTTCCGGCTGGCCCAGACGCTGGGCTACGATGGCGCGGCCAAAGTGCATGTACACCAACCCTGCGCTCGATAGCTTCGTGGGTCGGCCGGGGAAGGTCGTGGTGAAGGTCCGCTGGTGGTGGTCGTAGCGGTTCTGCGAGGCGTCGTACTCGCCGCCGACGTCGACGACGGTGTGGCAGGTTGCTAGGAGAGCAGGGTCGCGCGTCCGGATTAGAGATGCGTTGGTGTATGTGGGGAGTTGGCGGAGCATGTGCACGGCCAGCGCCTCGTCGGCGTGGAAGTGCCCGTTATGCGTGCCGATGGCGATGCCGCCGTCGGTCTTGAGTCGTTTTGCTGCGTTTTCGGCCATTTTGGCGACGACCCGGAGCATATGCTGGATAGTTCTTAATATGATATGATACCTATTCTGATATTTTTCTTTCTCCTGAACTATCCTGTGTTAAAGGTAGGTGTCTAATTCCACCGTCCAGCTTGAATAGGGTACTATGAATTTTCATAGAGGGGTACATATTCTGTCCCTCTGTGACCTGTCAAGTACCAGTGCACTACGGGTTTCCTACCCTATAGTAATAGGTAGGTGGGTCCGGCCTAGTTAGATACACGTCCTCAAGTACATCTGCAACTGTGGCTGCGGGCCTTGGGCAGCCAGTTGCACATTATCACCTCATCTCTGTGCGGTTATCTATTGTTCATGAAAAAAGACGACATGGAGCGATTATTATCTCTTGATAAAGTACTCAGTATTGCATATCATTTCCACTGAAGCGTTTATTTCAATAGAATCATGTACAGGGGGTGAGAATATCCGCCGCTGCTACTTGGTCAGTACTCGTAGTGGGTAGGCTATGCCGACGAATAGTAGGTACCTACAAGCACTAATATATGGTAGAGGGGTGTTTATATCAAAAGGCTGCAGGTCGCAAATCGTACTCGTACCAGCCTGAATGCGGATAGGACAGGGAACGCGTTTCTTGATCTTTGGAAGTCGTGCACACTGAGTGACTGCGCACCCCAATGAACAAACTTTAGATGTGAGGGCGCATTTGCCTTCCAGCCGAAGAATACAGTAGTTGTTATCCGCTGAGCGTCGCGCAACAACACACTGTCTTCTCTCCATAGACCCTGTCTAAACCTTCTTACCAACTTTCCTTCCCATTTAGAGAAGCGCCTGGGTACTCCCATTCATTTTCCCACCATCTGTTTAATCTACTAGACTTTAATTCCTTTCAGCTGCTCAGCTGCTCAGCTCTGTTAGAAGTCATACTCTTACGAGCACCGCACTCTCCTCTAGTCAGCAACTTCATTTCTTTCGCTCCTCAAAGGCATCTGTACTTCTACAATTGCCATATTTAAAAACCGCCATCAAACAGTCATACGATGGATCATTCTACAATCAAGACAGAGCCGGGTCTGCGAGATCGCCTCGATGATGACGCGCATATGCCGGACGCCCGGCCATCCTATAAGTCATGGAAGAAGAAGTACAGGAAAATGCGTATTGTATTCGATCAGAGAATGCGAGAGAGCGAGGAGCTTCATAGTCTTGAACTAAAGGCAATAAAAACCTCTAAGCGTCTTGCCATAGAGAATGAGTAAGCAAGCCCCATCTACGAGTAGGTTGCTCTTACCTGTTCGCTACTAACGCAAAATCACCACACACAGTCGCTTGATGGACCTACTGTTAGACATCAATGATTCGCCCCAGATCCCCTTCGAGAGACGAATAGATCTAAATCTTGATGACGACGACGACGATGATGATGCTACAGACAGCGACAGCTCCGATGCCACGCAAAAACCAGCCAAATCTCTCAAGAAGCTTATCCAAGAGGTTCCGCACTTGAGTTACGAGGAGTATGTGGAAAGATTTCCCCAGGTTAAGGAAGAGCTCGAGCCGGCGGATCCCCAGAAACACCCAACGGCATTCCTGTCACCGGATGCCATCGACGATTATCTCTTTGAACTTGACGCACGGCTCGGAACCAAACCGAAGCCCACTCTGGCCCCATTAGCTTTGGGGACAAGCAACCACACGAGCTCACCAGCGCACTTTGCTCTCCGTAACCCGACGAGCGTCTACAACTGGCTGAGACGGCATGCGCCAAAGACGTTCCTACAGGACCTCGAGAAAGAAAAGGATAAAGACAAAGATGACCGAGATAAAGATGACAATCGGAAACGTAAAAGTGGTGTCTCGAAAAAGAGGCAATCTGCCGCTGCGAGCCGCAAGGAGAAAGAGAGGGGAAAGGAGGTGGCAGAGTCGATGGACTGGGATGAAGATGCAGGATATGACGCTCCTGCTAGTGGCACTGCCAAGGGCAAGAGGAAGAGGGACGAGGATGGAGGATACCGCCCGAAGGGTGGCTCTAGCCGACCGTCTAAGAAGAGGAAAAGCAAGGACCTCAACGTACAACCATCAAAGTCTTCTAAGAGTAGGAAATCCTTATCTTAGGGCGCAGGGCGGAGCTGTGGATGGTATTCGATGTTGCGATGGTCAGAGTATCAACGCTTTTGTCACGCGATTTTACGGGTTGCCTGCTACGTATTAGGATAACAGGCTAGTCTAATAGCTTTGTTCGATTGTATTTCTATCTGTCATTGCGAGGGGAGGAATACCTGAAATGAAAGATGGGAAGGTTGTTTACGCCATCGACCTTCTAGCCTAGCGTTCACACGGGGAAAGTTATAAACTACTAAAGCATCACATGATGTTTCCTCCCAGCCTCTTGCCCTTAGACGCTCAGGCTGGTTTTTTTATCATCCTAGTCCCTCATACCAATAAAAGACGCGTATCCAAGGGCCATGAATACTCGATTTCGTCTAGAAACAAGTGTTTAACTGGTATCATCAAGATCAAGGGAATATCATCAACTTGCTGGTAAAGGCAACACCCAATCAAAAAGACGGTATCGGGGATAGTGGGTCTCATCGACACACCAACGTCACGCAAGTGTCAAAACTTGAAATCTGCGTAGGTGCGGAATTCGCTTTTCATATCCAAACCATAAACTTCAAGGGTTACTGTGGTTTAGTTAGCTGTTGAAATTTTTTTTTTTTGAGAGAGAATTACGCGACTATTTCTATTCTCTCTCCTACCTTATTCAGGAGAGACCTTCTTCTTCAAGCTCTGTTGAGCTAAGGTCAGACAGACTATTAAGTTGTGAGAAGGAAAGAAGAGTTAGGTGTATCATACAACTTTCCTAGGTAAGGTCTACTGTGAGCTTGTCTTCTTACCTACCTACCTAATTTTGTTTCATTCTTATTCTTAAACTTGTTTTTTTAATCGAGAAGGAAGCTGTGGTACAGAACACTAACATTCAAGCCAACCTACTAAAGCGGGGGAAGGAAGATACAGCCTATTATCAAACACAACCATATCCATCTATCCCTTCCTTACAACAAAAACAAGACAGAAAGAAAAAGGAAGAAATAATTTTTTTTTTTAAAAAAAATGCCAATCCGCAAAACCTACATAGTCGAGCACCTCGACCCGGAACTAGGACCGTGGTCCGAACTCGAGTACACGGCCATCGCGCGGGAGACGGCCCGGGCAGGAGGGACATTCATCCTCTCCAGCATGCCGGCGGAGCTCAAAGCAAAGTTGCCGGAAAGATTGGCAAACGAACCCGCTCTGAGGGCCGAGACGAGAGGTGTGGAGGAGTTGTATCAAGGGGAGGGGGAGAGGAAGAGGGTTTGTTTGTTGGATCCAAAGGCGGAGAAGGATATTAATCCCGAGGATGCGGGGGATTTTGATGTCTTTTTATTTGGGGGGATTTTAGGTGAGTTTTTTTTCCTTTTCTTTTTAAAAAAAAAAAAAAATGGGAAGGGAAGGGAAGGGAAGGGAAGGGAAGGGGTGAGTTGGTTGCTAATGAGTGGTTTGTGATATAGGTGATGATCCGCCAAGGGGTAAGTCTTATTCTGTCGATACTAAACTGAATGAATGAAATGGATACTGATAAAAGGAAAAAAACAAAACACTCAGACCGCACAGGCGAGTTGCGCAAAAAGGGGTACGAGGGAAGACGTCTTGGCCCCGTGCAGATGACGACCGATACTGCTGTTCGTGTTACGCGCATGGTCGTCGATGAGCAATGTGAGTCAAGGCATCATCTTCAACCATATGAAACCAAATCTAAACTTTCCACCAGTCACATTGAACAAGATCCCGTATCTTGACCACCCCGAGCTCAAGATCAATGAACATGAGAGTACCGAGATGCCCTTTAGATATGTCAAGGGAGACGACGGAAACCCGGTTATGCCTGAGGTAAGGGTTTCTTTTCCCTGTTGTTTCGGTATAATAAGGGGTTGCTAATCTGTGGCTACGTATGATAGGGTATGATGGATTTGATCAAAAAGGATGCGGATAAGAGCATTGATGATTTAATCTAGGAGGGGGGTTGCTAAGTTGCAACCTCCAAAGGCTAGATAGAATAAACTCTACTAGGACTTGTAAAAAGCTGGCTGTCGTGATCGGATGTGTAAGGTATTCTTGATAATGCATAGAGGCATGATTATCTAAACCAGCCGAGCTTTGATAGACATTTGTAGTCTCCACCACAGACCATTGAAGCTTTAAGCCGACTGAACCCTAGTATCCCCCTTGCTCGTCCTCGCCCTCGTCCTGCTCTTCATCTTCATCTTCATCTTCATCCTCATCCTCATCCATGTCATTAATATCATCGTAATCCATCTCCTCATCTTCCCCTTGCTCATCAACATCCATAGCTTCCCCTGCATCTGCATCCTCCTCCTGTCCTTCTTCTTCTTCTTCATCATCTTCTTCTTCTAGCTCGTCCCATCGAAAGGGTGTCGGTGTAGAAAACGCCGACTCCCCCGCGGCCTGCGAACCAGCAACAACAGAAGAAGCCAACCCGGCCCTCATCTCATCCAGCGAGAAAAGCGCCCATTTCCCCCTTCCACCGCCTCTCTTCCTGCCCCCACGTCCCCTCGGCCTCTCATCAAGTCCCCTTACAGCCTGGAGCTTATCCGTAGTCGTCCACCGACCCCGACGATGAAGACGAACACTATTCTTCGGCCTGTTCTTCGCAGCCTTCCCTTGCATGCTCCGCGCAATGACCGTGACATCGTCCATCTCTCCCTTGCGTCTCTTCAGCGCAATCAGATCAGCCAGGAAGTTCCGCTGGTCGATACGTTCCTGGCTCGCCTTGAGATCCACGGGCGGGATGACGGTCTGCGGGAGGTGAGCGCTCGCACGGCTGCGCTCAACGTTGTTGATTCTCGGCCGGAGTTTCTTCTCTGCCACGTTGATGCGTGCGCTACTGGCCGCTAGTAGATCCACCTTTTCGTCCAGATGGCGGAGGATGGGTAATGATGAAGTATTTCCATTTTCATTTTCTTCGTCGTGTGGAGTCATGAGGAGTTCTGTTGTGGTGTTCTCGCACCATTGTCCCGAGAATACGCGACCCTTGTACGAGATGATGGGGTTCTCTGTGTGTAAGTCTAGGATCTGCACTCTTTCGCGGGCTCCTTCTTCTTCATCATCATTACCGTCACCATCTCCATCTCCATCTCCATCTCCGTCCCCATCTTGGATGTCAAAGGTGACTTTTTTCCTCCTTTGTCTGTGTTGTTGTTGTTGTTGCGATGTACTACCTTCTCCTCCTCCTCCTCCTCCTTCATCAGAGCTGCCAGCACTACTAACAGCACCGTGATTCTGAAACTCCTGTTTTCGTCTGTTCAGGAATAGTTCACTCGCTTTATGAGTTTGCCAACTGCCTCGGGGACGGAAGGGATTACTCCTAACTTGATCATGGGCTTTGAAATCGGCCTTGGAGAGATCAAGTGTTACGTAGAATGTCTAAATTTTTTTTATTTTTTCTCACACGTTAGTGAAAAAAGATTTAATCCCGGAAAACAAACAAAAGTGTAGCATCATACCTCTGTCTCAGTGGTAGAATATTCATATTCCCATTCTGATTCATCATCGTCATCATCTAGGTCAAAGGGTTGTTGATCCTGCGAGGTTGTTGTTGTTGTTGGCACACCAACGCTTTGCGCGTTGGCATCTGCCGTGTTGGTGGTACTGGTACTGGTACTAGCCATTGGGTCTGCAACGGCCGAGTCTGACATGTTTCCAACAGCCGGGGAAGTTCATTGAAAAAGAGAGAAAATAAAATGAGTAGTAAGGCTGGAAGACTGACTAGGTAGGATGGCAAAATAATGCGTTTTGAACTACATGTCTTAAGAAGCGCAATGCATCCAAAGCGAGCGCTCTCTTCCAAAAGGAAAAAAGGTTCACCATTCATCCAAGAACTACGAGTACACAGATGTTCAATCTGAATAGAGGCGATAAGGCCAAAGTCAGATTAGCATAGTACTACTTAGCTACGCCCCATTGGTGCAGATCGACTCTGTAAGTACTCACTCACTCCCTTTGGCGATTCCATTGGCAGCGGGGCTGTATAAGTAGCGACATTAGGCGCCAAATAGGTAAGTACTTACTTAACCTACAGTACAAGCAAGCTACGATGTCGCAGTCCCAAAGCCCCGGTGCCCCTCCAAACTGCCCCTCATTACGTGGACTAAAAGATACTTTAGTCAAGACTTCAAGTGCTAAATAAATTGAAAGGGGTATCTGGTCTACGGATTTGAGTCACCCGGCGAGAAGTGCAATATCTATTAATTCTGTCGCAGTCTCCCCGTTCTTTTCTTCACCATCGCCGGTCTAATACATACAACATTAAGGCTCGGGGCATTCACCAAATTTAAATCAAGCCAACCCTCTTCTCATCAGTTTTATCATAGGTATACCTACCGACTCCGGGCAAACAAAAACCTACACATCCTCAAAAACAAAACAAAAAGTTCCAAACATCAACAATGCCCACGGTCCACCTGCTCGACTATGTCGCGGGCAACGTGCGATCCCTCGTAAACGCAATCGAAAAGACCGGATACAGCGTGGAATGGGTACGGACGCCCGAGGAAGTATCCCTCGCCGACAAACTAATCCTCCCCGGCGTCGGCCACTTCGGCCACTGTCTCAGCCAGCTCTCCTCGGCGGGCTATCTACCCGCCATACGCGCGCACATCGAAGCCGGCAAGCCGTTTCTCTCCATATGCGTCGGGCTCCAGGCCCTATTCGACGGCTCGTCCGAAGACCCTAACGTGCCCGGCCTGGGGCTGATAAAAGGCGAGCTCGACCGGTTCGACGACAGCAGTAAATCCGTGCCGCATATCGGCTGGAATAGCGCCAACTCGTCTAACAAGAGCCTATACGACCTCGGGTCCGAGAGCAAGTATTACTACGTCCATTCGTACAAATACCCCTATGTCGAGGGCCAGTTGGAGAGCCAGGGCTGGACCGTCGCCACGGGCACATACGGCGAGGAGACCTTTGTGGGCGCCGTCGCGAGAGGCAACGTGTTGGCGACACAGTTCCACCCGGAAAAGAGCGGCGTCGCCGGTCTGCGCGTGATAAAATCATTCCTGACGGGCGAGGGCCAGAAGACGCTGGGACAGGACATTCTTCGCGGATCCGCGCCGACGGGCGGTCTGACGCGACGGGTGATCGCCTGCCTGGACGTGCGGGCCAACGACCAGGGTGATCTGGTGGTGACGAAAGGCGACCAGTACGACGTGCGCGATAAAGGGTCGGATAACAATGTGCGGAACCTCGGCAAGCCCGTCGAGATGGCCAAGAAGTATTACGAACAGGGCGCCGACGAGGTCACGTTCCTGAACATCACCAGCTTCCGCGATTGTCCGCTAGCCGACCTCCCCATGCTCGAGATCCTGCGGCGCACGTCCGAGACTGTTTTCGTGCCCCTCACCGTTGGCGGCGGCATCCGCGACACGGTCGATACCGACGGCACAAAGGTCAGCGCGCTGGAGATCGCTACCATGTACTTCAAGAGCGGCGCCGACAAGGTATCCATCGGTTCGGATGCCGTCCTGGCTGCAGAGGAGTACTACGCCGACGGCCGCAAACTATGGGGAAATACCGCCATTGAGCAAATCTCCAAGGCATATGGCAACCAAGCCGTAGTCGTGAGCATCGATCCGAAGCGCGTCTATGTACCCAAGATCGATGCGACGCGTCACAGCACATTGCGTACACGTTTCCCCGGCCCCAAGAGCGAGGAATACTGTTGGTACGCTTGCACCATCAAGGGTGGTCGTGAGACACGTGATATGGATGTTGTCGAGCTGGCCCAAGCCGTCGAAGCCATGGGCGCTGGCGAATTACTGCTTAACTGCATCGATCGCGACGGAACAAACAGCGGTTTCGATCTGGAGCTAATCTCTCAAGTCAAGGCTGCTGTGCGCATACCAGTCATCGCATCCAGCGGTGCTGGTAACCCATCCCACTTCGAGGAAGTATTCCGGGAGACGACAACAGACGCTGCCCTGGGAGCCGGCATGTTTCACAGGGGCGAGTATACGGTTCAGCAGGTTAAAGATCACCTAGCATCAACAGGGCTAGAAGTGCGGAAATTCGAGGGCGAGTTATGACCTTGAGACAACAATACCATTTACTTTTCCTGTACTCCTTCCTATAGACGGCGTTTGGTCAAATCAAAGCATCACTGTCAGAGAGGCAAAATCGGAAACTTTAATAGACTTGCATGAATTTTGGCAAAAGCTATGACCGAACCACGAAGAAATGGGGAAATGGATTCGCTCCCTGAAATTTGAACCCCGGATCCTGCTCTGCGCTGCACTTTTCTGCGCCCATGAATCCATGCGCCATGCCATGAAAAGGTCTTGCAACCAAAAACCGGAAGAGTAGGTAGGTTCCAATATGCCAAAAGAGACACCGATCACCTCTTATGCTTTCGTTGAAACGTACAACTAGTGAAGAAGAAAGAAGGTTATGTAAAAGGAAGGTAAGAGTAGCAAAGGCATTTTAAACTTCCATTCCCAGAAAGAGCCACTTGTCGCTAATCACATCAATCCCTTTCGCCCAATGATCGAGAGTTGTGAGTTCGAAACCAACCCACTGCAAACTCTTCATCAAGGCCTTTGCGTAGTCGTGTGGCATTTGTCGGTCCATACAAATAACGACATGAGAGCATCCCAACGGGACATCAGCCAATTCGATCAAAGCAATGAGTCTACACTATGTTAGCATAGCGAACCGGGGTACAGAGGTAAATAATACGTACGCTTGCTTTAGATCTCGGCCGACAAGTCCCGAATCGAAGAATGCGAATAGAGACTTTTCGTCACCGTCTTCGGCTACGAAAGCGCGGAAACTTGTGCCTCCCGTATAATCCCAGAATTCCAACCAACCCTTGACACCGACGGCGGCGTTTAGGCCCTGGCGCGGCAGTGAAGAAGGTGGTGTGGGGATATCGTTAGGCGGCGTGAGCATACCGTAAACACCAGTCAGGCAGGAGCCATTACTGGCCTCGTTCCACTCACCCTGGAACGTGGCTCTCATGGTCTCGCAGAAGAATCTCTCACATTCTTCCCTGATCTGAAGTGTTGCCCCCCCTCGGCGGCTAGTAGTAGTAGTAGTGCGGTTGAAGTTGGACGTATTGGTCTTGTCGGAGTTGCGCTTCTTGGGTTTCGGTTGAAGGGCAAGCTCGTTGGACGCCGTGATGGCCGCGAGGGGGGGACTTGACGGAGGGGATGGTAGTCCTGAGATAGGAACCTCAGGAATACCACTCGGCCCCTGTTACATCATCAGGCCAAGGTCAGCAAAGCAGTCTCTATTACATGGCACATTTTTATCCAAGACAATCTATTCCTTACCTGCAGCCCCGGTAGTGCAGTAATGGATGCCCTTGAGCGACGCGGCAGGGTCGACAAGGTAGCAGCTGGCGAGGACATTGACCTGGCGGTTGACGTCCTCGCCGTAGCAATTACTACTACTAGAATTGTTACTGGTATTCATTGGCGCCATTTCTTGAAGAATCCAGCGTTATTGACGGGGGTGGTGATGGGTTGATTGAATCAAGTGTGGACTATCAAAGCCGTGGTTCGAATATCGGTGTTATCGATAGTGTTCACGCGAAGTAGAAGGCGGCAGATTGCTATGGTTTGAGACCGTTGATGTGGTACTGATGAGTAGAGAGAGCCGGGGAGATTTTCTGGGGTTGAGGAAAAAGAAGGGTAATGCAAGCGGGTTGGTTAAAGTAGGTAATTATCGCTTTTGGGTTATAAGCTTGGGCTGGAACTCGGTTGACATGTCAAAAAGGGGATGTGGCGGCGGTCAATGGGAAGTGGAGACCCTTCGTTAGGTACGTTCAAAGCAGGCTTCTGACAGGTGCATTTGGAGGATCTGGAAACGGCCAGATTTTAAGGCGCACAGTTAGCACACAGTAAGCTCGACTGGGGGGAGACAACGGCATCTGCAACCAATCAATTCAAAGCTTGGAATGACCCTTACCCCGCAAAGTACATCACGTGGGAACGATTTGTCGGTGATACCTACCAGGCCGGACCGAGCTAGATGCCGTAAACAATACGTCCAGAACTGACGAGAGTGTGTATTTAATATAGACAGAGTGGGACAGAAACGGCTATCTACGTGCGTACGTGTGTATGCTTTGGTAGAGGCAATAGCGGACAAATTAGGCATTTGCATAGTATGGAGTTGCCATGCAAGTTGTCGTCACACCTGTTTACGTGTATAAGGCGACAGACATTGTCAGAGACAGCACATACGAGTATTGGCAGTATCGGTCCTTTCTTCTTTTGATACTCCCAGACACAACTCGCTTTCCTTGAATAGGTATCGGCGTACCTTTACTTACTTTTCACCTCTAGACTAGAGTAGGACGTGACCCATTTGAGCCTCCTTTTTCTGGTGGGGCCTTCTAGAAGTATCGACTTTCTAAACTGCGCGTTTTCCATGTACGTGTACGAGTACGTTGTACATGTAAATGTTTCTGTACGTTGTATGTGACCCTGATTTGCGTCACACGTGTACCTCAACAGATAAACCCTTACGGCCCGCTACTTGTGCTCAAGTAAGTACCTACACGCATAGGATAGATGGGCCGCGATCACTTTGTCTGAAACGAGTGTGTAACCTGACATTCCTATCATAAATGATGAAATAAGATGCCTAATATTTTCATCGTGAAGAAGGAGCTACTCACTTCCGGCGACCGTGGACTAATAGGAATGCAACCCTCGTATGTACATGACCAGTAAAACCAACAAATCGTCCCTTCTTAATTCTATGTACAGCGGTATCTCCGTTAAGCCGTTTCGTCCTTGGACCTCGTTGGCTGCCGGATATCCTACTGATGGACGACCAATCGATCGTTCCTATGTTAGGGTGGCGTCATTCCAGACATAGCTCTATAAGTAATGGATCATCGGCGATAATGGGGGAACTTTCTATACCATTGTGGATGGAACGGTGGCAGACACATTTGGGTCCCGGTGTCTTGTGACGTTGAAGTGTGAAAGCGGCAAGATGGTGGACTGACTCGTGTTCAACACTCTGACCAACTGGAGTGGTAGCGACTTGCGACCTTGAAACGGTATCTGGTATGGGAAAGGTATGCCATTGTCGTCTAGTAGGTCGTTTTCGGATATCGGAGGGATCATACCGAACGTCGCCCCGGAAAACCAACACCCAACTACCTAAAACAGGGAACTAGATAACGGAACTTTAGGGGGTAAGACGATAATGTCTTATTTGCACACGACGGTTTGTCTAGGGCGGCGCTCCTCGTCGCTCAGGGTATCACTACGTTCATCCATCTGTCGCTGATCTGTAGTGTAGAGTTTCTCTTAGTATATCCACCATGGGACATTGTTGTTTTCTCCATCTGCTTAAACGAGTTGCTGCATTGCATAGAATCTTCCAACCCTGATTACCAAGGTCATCATCTTCTCCTCCCATTTCCCCTTGTCCTCCCCATTTGACTACTATCTCCTGTCTTTGCCCTTTGGTTCCCGCCTCTCAGCCTCTGATCCTCCACCTCTTTTGCCTTCTCCTTCTCCTTGACCCCTTGCACACTCTCCGCCCTTTTACGGTCCTCGTACGCCGTCCGCTCCGGCATTCTCACAGACCGGCCCCCAACACTGACACCGCCTCCAAGCCCTCTAACCCGTCCCAGGACTCCCACATCCTCCACCCGAGCACTGTGTCTCTGATCTCTCGCCCGACCCCCTTCCCCTTTAACAATATCCCTCTCGGCTTCCTGTTCAACCACGACAGAACGGTTCTCCGGGACTCCACTCCCCGCCCCTCTCTCCTTCGGCGACGTCTCCTTCGTCTCCTCCCCTTTTTTCACCTTGTACCTATCCTCCGTCTTCTCAAGCCTCCAATCCTCAAGTTTCGAGAACCATTCCTTCCGCTTAAGAAGTAGGTACAACAGCAACGCTATCAATGCCAGCAATCCCGTCATCACGCTGATGACAATTGCTGCTATTTGGCCCGGGGATAATAGAGGTGGTGGAGGATTCATAGTACCAGTAACCAAGACCGAGGATGAGGTAGTTGTTGTTGTTGTTGTTGTTGTTGTGTCTGTGATGAGGGCAATGGTTATCGAGGAAGTAAGTGTTGTAGTCATGGTCTTGGATATTATGATTGTGACAAGTGTAGTGCGGGTATAGATGGGTATTATTGTTGTCGTGTTGTTTGGATTTCTTGTGCTTGTACTTGTGCTTGTACGAGGGGTCCAACTACTCCATTCCTGATCGCTTGTTGTTGTTTTTGTTGTTATTGGTATATACGTCGTGTAAGTGGCGGCGGTGGTGGTGCTCTTGATGTTTGTTGTTGTAGGAGAGTAGTATTCCCCATCCACGGTTGATGAGGTGGTTCTCATAATATCAGTATCAGTATCTGCTAAATGTTTTTCTCTGGCTTAGGTATAATTGTAGACTTTAGGTAGATTAGATGATTGTTCAGACGGGGGATAAGTTACATACCATCCATCATCTTAGGTAGTGACAAGATTCGAAACTCTCTTATTATGCGTCTTATTTTTACTCAACTTCCGTTCACACACACACACACACACACATAACAACGCATTTCATCGCTTCTTATATACCTACTTAACTCTATCTTCCATACCTACTAGCGGTGAAGGAAAGGGTTCTTTCTTTGTAAATGTTTAGCCAGATGAAAGTCATGATTTGTGATAGATTGCAATGTCTCATAGATGATAGAATCAAGGTTAGGTTCGAAACGCCGGTAAGGTATAATTGAGTAAAAAGCTTTTCTCTTTCTTTCTAAAGTTGTCTATTTACCCAACGTATTGCGGAAACATATTACGGATATACCCGACACAAACATAAAAAGAAAATGATCAAGTGCTGAAAGAAAGATGCAAAAAGATTATTTCTTCACTACGCCGAACTGATAGAAGAAGGGACGAGAGACACGGTATAGGAGCAGGAGTTTGGTGACAAACATACTATATTATTCTTGAGACAGTAGTACGTAGCTCAAAGGATATGTTAATATATAGATAGATAGATACATAGATAGAACGCCCTTGCTAGAGTAGGTAGGTGGCCATAAATATACGTACTATACTATGCTATAAGAAGGGAGAGTATGTAGGCTAGGCTAGGCTAGGTAGTAGATAAGAAGGTAGGTAAGGTAGGTAGGTAAAGTATCCATTACTAAATCCGCCCGTCGCATGAATCATGACCCTCTCGAGTAAGGGTAAGGTTGGAAAGCAAGGACATTTACACACACACACACACACACACACACACACACACACATTGATCCATCGATCCATCAATAAACCACCAGAGGGAGAAAATTTCAAAACTTCCAAAGACGGGAATAAAAATCGAAAACAGTGGACAAACTACTACTACTAAACTTGAGAGGACATATAGGGTTAAGGGAAGGACATAAGAGAGACGAGGGGGAAAATAGGCAAACTGGTTTTGATATAAAAAAATCTACCAACCCTAACAGAAAGAGAGGGGAAGAAAAAAAAAGGAAAACACCACACTTGAATAACGCCGAGAACACACACAGACACACAGGCACACACACACCCTTCATATAATTTCGTAAAATCATGTATATATGTTAAAAAAAAAGGGGGACATTTTCTGCCATTCAAAAAAAAAAAAAGGCTCATCTACTAGGACCATGTGTCCGTCTCCGAGTCCTCGCACCGCTCGTGTTCCTGTTAGACTTGCGAGAAGCATTAATAACATGGGCACCTCCCATTCCCATATTTGGCGGAAACATGTTATGAGGAGGCGGCATAGGTGGACCGAAGAATCCGCCTCCGCCACCACGGCCAGCGGGGCCGGGGCCGGGACCGGGGCCGGGACCGGGAAACATGCCCGGCATACCGCCTCCTCTCCCGCGACCGCGACCACGGCCTGCCATAGCGGGGGGAGGTGGTGGAGGCGGCATGGCAATTCCAGGTGGACGCATTGACATTGTGACCAGCATGCCCGGCTCGATCGTTTCGGCCCAGAGGTCAGGGATTACGATGAATGAGGTAGTGGTGGTGGTGGTGGTGGATGATGATGATGATGATGACCCCGCTTCGGCGGCTGACGCTTCCATACTGATAGGTAGGGAGACGAAGAGATCGTAATGTCCGCTGAGCACCTGTGGCCCAAGAGTGTACATGTAACTGAAGGAGCTTTGGATCACTCGTTTCATTCCCGTCCATGTCCTCGCCTTCTCCCAGGGAATGAGGAAGTTGCGTCCGACGGCGTCTCGGAATCGAATTGTTAGTTTTGGCGGTGGGCCTTCCACCTTGTTTTCCACTGTTGGATCGGAAGAGGAAGAAGAAGAAGGAGTACTAGTGGGATTAGATTTTGTTTTTGATATGTCATCCCCATCACCCCCGAATATGTCGTCGTACTCGTTGTCGCTATAATCAAAGTCTTCGCCGTCGTTGGAATCAGAGTTGTCTTGACCAGAACTCTTTGACGGTGAATCTGGTTCGGACGCCGGGTTTTCTTTTTGTTTTCCCTTCTCTTTCGACAACGTAATATCATCTTCCTCTCCGTCTTTTATGGGTGCCGAAGTATCAACTAAAGTGTTTTCACCCTGTGTGCCTTTTTGAGCACAACTCGTGCTTAGGAGCTCCGGTATGGCGTCCGTAGGTGCACCCGTAGAAGAGCTCTCCCCACTGGTGGAATTAAGCGGATTCTGTGTACTACCCTCGATCACATCGAGCTTCCGAGTAGGAGCACTGAGAAAGTCGTGATTTATTCCCCTGATGATCACTTCCGGCGCCTTGCCCTTCTCTAATCGCCTGCGTATCCTGGCGTCCTCCTCCTCCTCTTCCTCACCGACGTTGCCGAACCGAGTAAAAGAATCGGCCGTTTGGGTGTCCTCTGGCTCATGGCCAGACGGCGTCGGCGGATCCACCTCTCCTCGAACCTGTGCACTAGATGCAGACCGGGACATACTGGGCCCGGAGATATCTAGCGCGGACATGTCTGGCACACGGGGTGTAGCGCCATCATAGTCGAGAGTGGGAGGCTTTTCCGCTACGGTGGCCGGGGTCGGCCGGGTGGTGGCCATCCGGTTTCAATGTAACCAAGATTAGCCCAGCACGCGGTCGGGCTTCGGGAATTACTGCCCGTTGGCGTCACTAGCCCGGTTTCTAGCTCTTAGTCGGATAGGTACGAGTAGATAAAAAAAAAAGGGAATAATGTAGGTACTTGGTACAGACAGAAAAGTAGGTCCGAAATAATGTAATATGAAATGCCGTAGCGTATGTTCTGCGGGCTGAGCCGAAAGTCACGGGTGGGTAGGTAAGTAAGTATGTAGGTAATGTTGCGCTGATGATCACCCGCGCGTTATCTCCGCAGTTAGGAGGAATGCCTGGCGGTGGTTGGTCGATAACAAATAGCGCCCGGTCGCTGATTCGTTCTTTCCCGCAAATGTCACCGAGTCTATTTCGACGGGCCCAGACTATTCCACCGTCGTCACGACCGCGCGATAATCATCGATATCGTCAATTCTCAATCAGTGAAGGTGGGTGAGAGAAAAGTGCGGACGGGCAAGGGGTCTTTGCTGTAGGTCATAGGTAAGCTGACTTGAAGTGGATTCTGCGGCTGAGGTAAAGAAGCAAAAAAGGGCTTCCCATATGAAGTTAGTCACTTCTGTCCTCAGCTTGGACGGACAACCACCAACAGTCCAAGACCCTGCCTAATTAACTACTTGTATGCCCACTCATAGAGTACCCGCTGATTACCTACCTCCTGTGCATAGTACATGGACATAGATTACTTCTACCGCGTTATAGGTACATCATCATTTTGCTTACCCCAATAGCGAAATGCCAACGATGGCCAAGATCCAAGCACCCAAGATCCGGTTTGATCGGTTGGGGTGGCTTCCTACCCTGCCATGGTTTCTCTCGGCACGCAGCATATGCCTTATTCTGTTAGGTACCTAGGTACTAGGTCCCAACTTACTCATCAGTTAAAGTGGGTAACATCAGGACTGCTTTCTTTGTACCTAATAAGGTGTACACGTAGATACCTGGCCCCGTATTATTTCCATGTACAAGTACTTCATAGCCATTCCGGCCACCTTTGTGGAATTGGTCAGATAGATACTAACAACCAACCTGGATATCTTTATTAGCATTCTGATGGCCGAGTTTACGAGGGAAATGTGTTCCTGTCTTGCAATCCCTTGGTGCCATATTTCTAGAGAATTGTTGGGGTGCACCCATACTCCACTCTCAACTGTCTATAACTGGCAGCCGGTCTGCGGTGCACTCTAATGTGCAAAGGTTCGCCTTTACTCGTAGACCTTATTTACACTTTACTCTACCTAAGTACCTACCTCCTTACTAACGTTACAATTCTTGCTTGATATAAAATGCTTTTTGCAAAGCAATGGGAGGTCAGGTTAGGTGGTTCCCAAAGCTATAGCCATAAGCAGTAAAATGGTATGGCTATAAGAAGTAACTAGAAGGGTTATGGCTATGCATTCTCTAGACCTCAAGATCTCGTAATTGTACAAGTGTAGATCGGCTGACTATAAAGATGAGCAGAGATAGTTAGCAGTTTGTTTCTAAATAGATCGGAAAGCTTTACCTGGAGTCGTCGTTGGATTTAGACGTTGGTGGATGCCCAGGGTAACAACGATCATGATTCATGAAGAATCAAGATCCTGAGGTGTCAGCGATCCCAACACCAAGCCTGCCGCATTACCAGTTAGTAGTTACAACACTTGACGCCAAATCCCGTTTTTAGAAGAGCCGAGTCTGTGCTTTTGCAAATTAGACTGTGCCTTTAGTACTATTGCATACTTTATATATTACATGTCCCTGAACACTGTCCTTTGTTACAGATCAGCATCTGCTTTAATGAGATTCGCGCCATATCCATGACAATCATCTTGAGGAAGCCAATTCCGCTACCTCTGTATCTATAAAGGTATAGTTGAGGTGGCCTTTAATGATGAATGAAAACAGAGATTTTTCTTTTAAATTCAATATTCAGGGAATGCACCCTACAAGATTGGTGGTTCTTGATAATGTGACTTTTACTTCATATAGGTATTTACAATGTTGTCGTTCCATCCTCCAGGCCACATTGCAGGTGGTCACATGAGGGGCAGATGAAGCACAACGGTTGCAGCTGTTCTGCCTGGCGCCTTACTAAGGCGCCAGGCAGTAGTGCTCCACCTAATGACAGCTACTGGTCTACTTTTAAGGTACAATAACCACAACTCTGATTTGGCCGCCTCCCCTGCCTAAAATCGACAGCAAGCGAAGCGACACTGTTGACTTTTTGGCTTGACGAAGGATTCGGTCGAGAGCTACCTAATAATTCTGGTGCTCGTACTGGGATATTATATTGAAGGCATCTCGTTTATAAAAGTTGCTGTTTCGACGTCACATCAATAATGTCTCGGTCAATCAGTCACTCTCTCTTCGTCACGGTCCAAGGTCCCTCCAATTCACATTTGTTTCCCCCCTGAGCCAAGCCAAGCCGAGCCAAGCCGAGCATCCATCATGACGGCCAACAACCCTTTCGAGAGTTTACTCGGTCTGAGAACATCTCTGTCTATCGGGACCCGGCAGCGCCTTGCCATCTTGGAGCCGTCGGTTGAGCAGAGCGCCCCGATCAAGCTCACGCTCACCGATGCCAATGTGGAGGAGACGTCGTATGACTGCATCTCGTACGATCGCTTCGGCACCCACGTCACTGCCACGGTCTCTATCGACGGTGTTGATCGGGAGGTCCCGGGCGCCCTCGAGGAAGCATTGCGCACTTTCCGACGAGAGGAGACGACACGCACCATCTGGGCGGATATCTTGGTCGGACGTACCATCGAGGAACGCTGCAGCCACCTTCCGGAGATGCGCCGGGCCTTGGTGCATGCCGGGAAGACTCTTTGCTGGCTCGGCCCGGAGAAGCCGTTGACGGCCCGGGCATTCGGCATCATTCGCCAGATGGCCGATAGATGGACCCAAGCTTGTGCAAATGCTGGGATATCGCCGGAACACTTGGATACTAGCGGAACACTCACCGCTGAACAACGAGGAGCCTTCCTGGAGCAAGTCGCCAAACCCTCTTTCGACCATGAAAACTTCTTCGACATGTCATGGTTTGATGTCGAGTCCCAGGTTGATGGGTTGTTTGGTTCGTCCTATTGGACTCGTCCGCAATGTATTTGCGAGACAGTCTTGGCCGAGGAAGCCATCGTAGTCTGTGGCCAAAACACTATACCCTTTGTCGATTACAACCATGCCTTCCGAGCCTATGTTGTCCGCTGGGAGAAGCTCAGCGAGTTTGGCCTGCTGCCTCATGTGTCGGCGAACAAAACAATAATGTTGGATATTGCGAAAACGACTGGAATGCGGCGCTCTGGCAAGACCATGGAGCTCCTGACAGCGGTACTAATGGCCCAAAACTGTAGCACTGGTGACCCCAAGGACGTTATCTTGTCTACGACTATTATGGCCAACCTATTGGGAACCCTGGTGGACCCTATCGCCGGTCCCCTGCCCTTGCTGGCTATTGATCAGTCCAAGACGGTCCAACAAAATTTCACTGATATTGCGGGCTACATAATCCGTCAACAACAAAACCTTTGGTTGTGGGAGCTTAGGTGTCTGCCGCCCGCGAACCGCGTCAACGAACTTCCCACCTGGGTTCCCGATTTCAGCGTCATGCGACAAAAGGTTTGGTGGCGCCGCGAGACTTTCCTCGAAAGGTGGTGGACTGGCTATGAGACTCGCAAGCCCTTGCGCGTATCGGACGACAACATCCTCACGATCGAAGCATACCCCGTGGATCGCATAGTGCACATCTCCCCCGTCTTCCATGCGTATAATGCCACTCGGCTGTGCTATGAGGAATTCAAGAACCTTCCTGCCCCCGAATCCCCCGAGACCTTGGAGGAGATGCACACGCGATTCTGGCGCACTCTCGTCCTCAACGACGGCCCCCCCGAGTGGTCAACCATTCGACGTACAACTTTCACACGGACTGAGGTTGCTGCCAACTTTCGCACCCATATTGCCCTGGAGACATTGTTGGATACACTCGGGTGCACGCCGCCTGAGCTAATAAATCCGAGTCCAGAGCTCAGAGCACGAATTCTCGAAAGGCCCGAGTTATTCCAGCCCCTACTCGACTACCCTGTCCTGGTCGGGCCATTCGAACAACTACTGGTTTCCAATTCCCTCGGCAGATGCTTTTTTAGAACCGAAAGCGGCAAATTTGGTATGACCGCTCCATACATGACCTGTGACGGCCCTCTCCTCCTGCGCCCGATCGATCTGCTGCAGCAGCCGAGTTCATCTGTGCATCCGGCAGACGTGGGGACGTTCCTCGCCGACCCATCCTACCAGTCCCTTATAGCAGGACTGCACCAGTACCTCGCAGGGATGAACCGGCACGTTCGTCGGATGTGGGAACAAAATCTGCGAGGTCGCCATCCGGGCCATCATTGCCGCTGTGGACCCGGAGCTGCGGTTGACGACGTTGTGTTTGATTGTGTCGGCGCGAAAGTCCCCTACATTTTACGGCCGGTAAGTAACACGGATTCAACAGATGCTATCAGCGCGGACGACACCGGAACCTCTCCCGCCTCGACTGGGACTGTTGCTGCCGCGCCCAAAGACTTTAAGTTTATTGGGGATTGTTACATCCATGATAATATGAATGGCGACTTCTTCGTCGTGCCTTCGGATGAGGAAGGGGTGCGCTATTACGTGATAGAGCTGGACATGATTTCTGAAATCAATATCATTTGAATGATTTCTTATCTTTTCCCTCTCACCTTTTCTTTCTTACATCTTTTTCTTTTCCCTCTTTTCTCTCCTTTTCTCTCCTTTTTCTTCTCAAGACACTCACTTCTCAAATCGTGGACTTGGCTATCAGCCTTATTAACACTCGCTATAGCTAGCAGGGGCTATTTTCCCTTTTAGCTAGAATGTTTGACAGAAATTAAAACCTGAGCTTTTAAAGGTTGAATTTCTCTTCCATCATGGTATCCAGTAAGATGTGTTAGAAATTGGAAACTGTCGCATTTTTACCAACTACGCCAAATATAATTATTAAGTCTAAGGACCTTGATTTCAAACAAGAGTCAAGTACTTATAAGTAGGTACTTTAGGCATGCGTCCATCTTGGTGGTAGGTAGCAAGTAACAGCCCCTGCCCCCATATGCGCACAATCAACCAACAAGAAGCAAGAGACGGAAGTAAAAGGGCATGCTGTTGATCAAGTTTGACTCATCGTATGTATTATGGACAGTGATTGGAACCACTGGTGGGTGCTATTGCACACGATGGCGGAGTCGTCATGTAGATCTAGTGTCTGATTGGGGGGGGTTGTTGCACGTGTTGTATAGCATTGCATACATACATGTACAAACCAAAGGTGTAATCGAATAGAATGTACCGGGGACCGTGATAGGGTTGTCCATCTGTTAGAGTTAGGTACCTAAAGTACCTACATACCTAAACTTCATCGTGCCTACTTGTAAACTTCTGTCGAAATTATAATCTATATTGGTAAATTAGTCTACGTCTACCTACCATGCGCATACTTAAAATATAACATTTGATAGACGTCTGCCTTATCTAGCTAGCTGCCTTACCTTCTTAATCGTCATTTCTTTTTTAAGCGACTTACATATATAAGGTATGTACCTACTCTGGCATATTCTTCTTGCCTCCACTGTATCTACTTGTTTGTCAGCCTATAAATACCTCCCTAGGTTACATACATGTGAAGAGGTTAAAAGAACCTGGCCCCCTATCGCCTCCACTTCATCGGGGCCAAAAAAAAGTCCGTTGAGAAAAACAAGGACCGTGAATAAAATGCCATCTATGTACCTAAAGTCAAGCGGGTTAGGGAAGCTTATATTACTCCAAGTGTTTTTAAAAGTGGCTACGACAACTACAGGCAGCGCAGCCAAAAAGTGATATGTTATCTGTAATCTGGGGATAAGGACATACACACATGCACCTACGAGTACGTACACGTATAAGTTATAGGTAGCACTTTACGCGCCAAAACTGCGCCGCAAAATGAGTTACTCTAGCCAAAGGAGTCTTAATCGACCATCACCCAAGGTAGGCCCTATAGATTCCCTGCCGTGAATATAGGATATATAAAGTAGATAGTCCTGAGCCTGACTAATGGTATAGGTACTTACCTAAAACATACACCAAAAATACTTACTATCAGGGTAGTATTCCATCCCCCTGTCAAGTGAGTATACCTACATAATGAATGGCCTATCTAGACGTCTTTAACCCCCAATCTCCAAGCCCCAATCTCCATCTCAACCAACAGCCACCCTGCCCCCATCTCCGTCTCCAAATAGATACTTAGGTTAGCTAACTTGGATGAAAGTCTTAAATCCCTTTATTAGGACCCCTAACCAACCCAAATATTCAAATAAAGTGGTAGGTATGCATATTATATTATATTTTTATCCCTACTACCTACTTACTACACGTCACGCACATCACTTTAAGTTTAACCCAAATTGTTATACTGTGCTGCATCTCGTAAACATATTCTGCCTACGTACTAATTATAAACCTAGCGATATACCTAGAGATAAAATAGGTAGAAAAGAGTTCTTAGCGTTAGTGATTAGTTAAAAATTGTACATATGCAGGACGAGACCATCTATATAACAACAACAATAGCAGCAAGGGTATAATTTATCATTATTTCTTGCGTACTATAGTTTATTAAGTTATAGTTATTTTTTTAGTTTAAGTAGTTAACTAAGTGCTTTAACGTATAACTATTTTTATAAGCTAAAACTAACTTGCTTAAAAGCTAAGTAAAAATTAAACCTATACTTATAAGCAATAGTTACTTAAAAGGTTAAAAGGTTTTTTTTAGTGCTTATTACTAGCAAGATTATAAAAACCTAAAAAGGTTTTTTTATAGTATATAATACTTTATTTTTTTTCTTTTTTTTTAACTTCTTTTTTTTTATACTTTAGCTAAGCTATAGCCCCTTTTCTTTGCTTTTAAATTTTTTTTTTTTTTTTAAGCTTTTTTTTTTTTTTTTTTATATTTACTATTTTTTTAATTTTTATATTTTTGTTATTTAAGCCTTTGTTGCTTTTTTTATTATATTGCCTTTTAATATATAGTTATCTTATGCTTTTTATTTTCTTTTTATTGTTAACTTTATAGTTTTTAACCTTTATGCTTTAGTTTTTTATAAGTTTAAGTTTTTATAAATTTAAATTTAGCTTTATGCATTTTTTTTAAAACTTAATTTTTTTTATAGTACTTTTACTTGCTACGCTATATATAAGTCTTATTAGGTTTTTATTTTAATAATTAGTTTTAGTAGTATTTAATAAGTATTTATATTATATAGTAAAAAAAAGTATTTATTAAATACTAAGTTATATAGTTTATTTTTAATTACTTTTTTGCTTACTTATTTAATAATAGCTACTATTATAACTTATTTTTTTAGCTTAAATGCTGCTTTATTAATTAGCTAGTTTATTTTAAGTATATATAAGTAAAAAATACTTTTTAAGTTTGCTATAAAAGCTATATAGTAATAAAAAAACAAAGTATTAATTAAGTTTTTTTTTAAATAAAAGCTTTATTAAATAGCTTTTATTATTTAGTTTAAGTTTTTATTTTTTATATTTTTAAAAACTAAATATAATTTTTTATATTTTATAATACTAATGTTTAATTATTATATATTTATTAAGTTTATATATACTAACATTTTTTACTTATTTAAGTTTAAGTTTAAGTTTTTTTTAATTTTAAAAATTACTAACTAGTTTTTTTATAGCTTTTATTATATTACTTTAAAAGCTTTATTAATTAAGTATTGCTTAATATTATTAATGTTTGCTACTTAAAACGCTTTTATTTTTTTATTTTTTATAACTAATAAAGTTTTTAGCAACACTATTAAAGTTTTTTTTTTATAATAGTCTTTTTTATAGTAGTTTTAATATTTTTTATACTATACTAGTTTTTAACTTAGGCCTATTTTTATATTTTTAAAAATAATTCTTTATATATTAACTTTTTACTTTAAGTAAGTAATTATATTATTTATTATTAATTATTTTATTATTTATAGTTTTATTATATATTTTTATATTATATTATTTTTATATTGTTTTTATTTTTTAATATTTGCTTAAAATATTTAGTTTAGTATTAAGTATTTATACTTTTTATTTTTTTTAATACCTTTTTATTTTTTATTTTCTTGCCTTTTTTTTTTAAAGCTATTATAACTGCTTTTTTACTTTTATTTATTGTTTGCTAGCTATTACTGCTTTTTTTATTTATTTTTTTATTAAAAGTTTATATATATACTATAGTTTAGTAGTATATTATAGCTTTTTTACTTTTTATTTTTAGGCCTTATAAAATATTTTTTAGTTTTTACTTTTGCTAGCATATATTTTATTTATTACTATTGCTTTATTTTTTATTATTACTTTTTTAAAAATATTTTAAAAAAACGTAATAGTTAACTTTATACTTTAATAGCTATATTTAAGCTAAAAAAGTAAAACAAGTATACTTTTTATAGCTTTTATATTATATAATATATTAAAATTATTTACTTATAGTAGTAAGCGTTTTTATACTAGCTTATAAGTAGCTATGCTAAAAGCTTTATTATTATTTTTAATTATTTAATATTTAAGTTCTTATTTTTTAGTATTTTTTTTAGTTTTTTTATTTTTATTTGTTAGTAAAAGTATTGCTATACTTTTTTTACTTTATTTTATACGTATTATAATACTATATAGTTTATTTAAATATATTATAACGTTATATTTTTTTATTTATTAAGCAGCATTGCTTTTTTTAGCTTATTTAGTATAGCTATAAGCTTATTTTAATTTTATTATATAATATTTACTATATTAAATCTGCTATTTTATGCTTATAAAAGTGCTTTTTTGCTATTATTTACACTTTACTTAGCGTTGTTATAATATTAATTATAGTTATAATAGCTTAGCATATTTTTATAACTTTTTAGCTATAGTTTAGTTTTTTTTACTTTTTAGCTATTAAAAAGCTATATTATTTTTTATATTTAAAGTTTTTTATATTTAAAGTTTTTTATATTTTAAGCGTTTTTTTAGCTTTTAATTTTTAGCTAGTATTTATTTTTTTATTTTATATTTTTTATTAAAGTATTATTTTATTAGCTTTATATTAAAATAGCTTTTTATACGTTTAGTATTTTTTTAATTATAGTTTTTATAACGTTTGCTCTTTTTATATTTATTTATAGTGCTAGCAAGGTTTTAGTTACTTATAAGTACTTATTTTATATATTTTTAATATACCTTACTTTTATTTTTTTATTTATTTTTAAGTCTTATATCTTTATATAGCTAAGCTTTATTTTATACTTATTTTTATTTTTAAATAGTATTATAATAAGGTTAGCAACATTTTTTATAGTATATATAGCTTTTTAAGCTATATTTAATTATTTATATAGCTACTTATATAGCTTATTTATATTTTCTATACTTAAGCTAGCAGCTTTAAAAGTTTAGCTTTTTATTTAACTTATTATATTTATAAATTAGTTATTTTATTTTTTTATAGTGTTTATACTTTTAATAAGTTTATTAGCGCTTTTTTTGCTAGCTTTACTTAAAGTAAGCTAAGCAAAACTTAAGTTTTAGCTATTATTTTTAAAGCAATAGCTTTAATTATTATTTTTAAGTCTTAGCATTTTAAGCCTTTTATTTTTTTATAGTATAAGCTTATATATTTAAAATTTATAACTTGCTTTTTAACTTATTATTTTATACTAGTTAATAATATTTTTTTTAGTTACTTTTTTATTATTAGTAAAGTTTTTAAAAACTATATTTTATATTTTAAAAGTAATGCTATAAGCATATTTGCTACTAAGATCTTTTTTATCATTAATAAGTAGTATTTTAGCTATTAAGCTATTATATTTATAAACGCTTAAAGTATATTTATTTAATATTATTTAACTTAAATCTTTATATTTATTTTAATTAAAACTTTTAAGTATATATAAAAATTACTAAAAGCAACTTTTTATATTAGTTTATTACTTAGCTATATTATTTTTTTTATAACTTTTAGCAAAAATATTTTATTTTAGTTTACTTTTATAGCGCTTATAGCATAGTATATATTTAAAATTAATAATAACTTATTTACTTCCTTTTAAAACTTTACTAAAATTTAAGTATTATTTATATATATAGTATGCTTTATTTTACTTTTTTTAATTTTTATATTTACTACTTTTTTATTTTTTTTTAATTAAGCACATAAAGCTTTTAATTACTATAATAAATAATAAGCAGCTTAAAAGGTTTTTTTGCTATACTTTTAACTTTACTTATATTATTTTTTTTAAGTGCTTATTAATAAATAGCTTAATAATTGCGTTTTTATATAATAAGCATACTTACTTAATAAACCTTATTAAAAGGCCTAACTTTTTTAGTACTTTTTATAAGTAGTTATAGTTTATTTTATTATATACTTTTTTTTAGTTTATAAAAGCTATACTTAGCTATTTTTTTATATATTTATATTTATTAATTAATAGTTATATAAGCTTTATATTTTTATTTATTATTTATTTAAGCAAAAATACTAATTATTTAACTTTTAAAACTATTAATAGCGCTTTAACTAATTACTATATTAAAATTAAAGTTAAAATCTTATAGTTTATGTTTATTAAAGTAAAGGGCTTATAGTTTTTAATTTTTGCTTAATTGCTTTTTTTTAAAAAGAAAAATTACTAAAACGCCTTTTATTTAGTTTTTAAGTGTTTTATTTATTTTAAGTATATTATTATATAACGCTATAAGCGTTTTAAAAAATTAGTAGTGCTTATACTTGCTTTTTTCCTTTTTTTTTTTAAAGCAGTGCTTTATAAAGCTTAACAAAAAGTTTATTAAGCCTTAGTAATTTTCTTACTACAATTATTTAAATTGTTAACTTAACTTTTTTTTTAATTAATTGCTTATATAACTTTATAGCTTGCCTTAGTAGTTATTATTTTATTTATTACGTTTAATACTTTTTTTTTTACTTAAATATTAAAAGTCCGTTTTTTAAATAGGTTTAAGTAATAATAGTAAGCAACCTTAATAATACTTTATACTATTATTTATTTTTTATTTTTTAAACTAATTTTAAGCGCTTTAATTTTTATTTTTATTTTTATTTTATTTTTAGCATAAAATTGCTTTATTAAGCTTTCTCCTTAGATCTTATGCTTAACTATTATATTTACTATATATTTTTTATTTTTTATTTTTTTTAATATATTCTTTTTAGTTTAATTGCTAAAATCTTTTTTTTAATTATTTTATTTAATTTTTTAGTCTTGTTTTTTTTTAAAGTACGTTACTTAGCTTTTAAAAACCTTGCCTTTTAAGTTTTTTTATAATAGTTTTTTATAGTTAACTTTATTATTATTATTTTTATATTATTTTTATATGCTATTTATTTTTTATTAAAACACTTTAAGTTATACTTTTTTAGCATAAGCCTTATTATATTTTCTAGTTAAGTTAGCTTATTTTATATTTTATTTATTAGCGCTTTTTTTTTAATAAGTTAGCTTTTAAGCAAAACTTTTTTTTTTCTTTTTATTTTTAAGTTAGCATATAAACTTACTATTATTGCTTTATAGTTTATTAAAACTTTAACTGCTACTATATTTTACTTAGTACTTTTAAGTTTTTAATTTGCTTATATATATACTACGTTAATTTTAAATATTTTTTAAAAGTATTTTTTTTTATTTAACTTTTTAAAGCTATATACTTTTAAAGTTAAAAAGCTTTTTTTTTATTTATTTATTATTTCTTAGCTATAGTTTGCTATGTTTGCTATAAGCTATATTATTGCTAATATTTAATTAAAAGCTTTTTTTTAGCTATTTTTTTTATTTTTACTTATTACTATTATATTTTAGTTTGCTTTAATAATATTATATAAGCTTTTTAGCAAGTAGTGTTATAAATAAAATATAGCTTTTTTGTTTATTATAGCTTTTTTAGCGCTTAAGCTAGCGTATATATTAATACTACTATAAAAAGTTTACTATTATATTATAAGCTATATACTAATATTTCTTTAAAGTTATTTACATATATTTTTTTTTTAAAGTTTAACTACTTAGTTATTATATTATTAATTATTATAGCTACTTTGCTTTTAAAAATTATTTTAATTACTGCTATATTTATTAATAAAAAACTTATTATTATTTTTTTTACTTTTGTTTTTATTAAAAATATTTTTTATATTATTATAAAGTTTAATTTTTTAGTTTTAATTATATAGTATAAGTTATTAAAATAAGCCAGATTTTAAATAGATTATATATTTAATAATGCAAACTTTAAAGTTTTTTTATTTATATAATAAGTTTATTTTTAAATATATATAAATGTTTAAAGTTAACTTTTAAAAGCTTAATTTAAAAACAAGCTTTTATTTAGTACTTTATATTATTATATATTTAGTATTTTTATATAAAGCTAATAGCTTTAACTTTAATTTTTATTATTATTTTTTCTTTATAACTATTAATAAAGTATTTTTATAGTTAAAAAAAAGTTTAAATAAGTTAAGCATATTTTAAAAAAAAATATGTTAGTTCCTTTATTAAAGAATAGGAAGTACTTTGTTTTTTATACGTACAATAAATATACATAGCTAAAGACTTTATTTTTTTATATAATAAAAAAATAAAGCAATAAACAATATATAAAATAAATAATAATAAATTTTATTTTTTAAATTAGTTTTGCATAATTATTTAAGTTTTAAGTTAAGAATTGTAGCTAAAGTATAATTTTTTTTTATATTGTCTTTATATAAAGCTAACTAATTTAATTAAAATTAAAAAAGCTAAAAAAACTTTGCTAGTATTTAAGCTATAAGTTAGCTACTATATAGCTAATATATGCTTTGTTTACTTAATTAAGTTAGCTTAACTTTTATAGCTTTAGCAGTTTAAGCTGCGTTTTTAGCTATAGTATTGTTATTAATATTTTAATATTAGAAGTTTTTTTTTTTGCGCAAAAACGTTTATTTTTTATATATATAAAATAAATATGTTTTTTTTGTTTTTATATAAAAAAGTTAGTTTGTTAAAAATAACTTTTAAAAAATTAAAATAAAATTAAATAAATGTTTGTACTTTTATATTTTTATTTTTATTTTTAAGTTATAACTTTTTTTTGTACTAAAGTATAAATTTAGTTTTAAGTTTATTATAGTAATTATAAGTATATATATAATGTTGCTAGTATTAATATAAGTAAAAAAGTAATTGCTTAGTAGCTATTTAAGTAATTTTTTGTATATAGTAAGATTATAATTAAAAAATGTAATTAAAATTAGTAAATATAGCTAATAAAAGTAGCTATTATACGTTACTAAAAAAGTAAAAAAAGTATAACTTTTATAATTACTATTATTAGTTATAAATGCTAATTTTATATAATTAGCTATTAGTATATAAAAACTTTTTACTTTTTGCTGCTTATTTTTTTTTTTTTTTTTTATTACTTTTTTTTTTTTTATATAGCAAAAAATTTAAAGTCTTTTTTTATACTGCTGCTAAAAATTAATTAAGTTTATTTTACGCTTTCTTTTTTTTTTGCGCTATAATGTTTTTTATTGTTTTTAATAGTTTTAGTAGCTTATTATTTTTTAGTATTATATGTTATATAGTTTAGCTTAATAGCTTTTTTTAAATTTATATTGCTTTTTTAATAGCTGCTATTATATTTTTTTTTAGTACTTTTTAATTAATGTTTATAATTTTTTATTTTATATACTTTATACTATGCTAATTTTTTATTTATAAAATAATAAAAAACGTATTTTTATACGTTTTAGTTAAAATGTTAATTTTTTTATTAGTATTTTTTTTTTTAACGCTACTATTTAATAATTTCTTACTAAACTTATTTGCTAAAAAAAATACTTTTATACGTTATTAGTTTAGTTTTATAGTTAGCTTACTACTTTTTTTTATACTAATAAATATAACTTTATATAAAGTTTACTTTTACTTTTTTATAATTGTTAATTTTTTGCTAAATATTAAAATAGTGCTTGCGCTTTATATATTTACTAGTTTTATAAACGTTGCTATATGCACTTTATTAACTTTGCTATTGTTAATAATAATAATAATAATAATAATAAAAATAATAAAGAGGATAAAAAAGAAAATAGTATTTTTATTATTAAAAAAAGTAAATTATAAAAGTTAATAATTGCTATTAAATTAAACAAAAAAAAGTAAGTTAAGCAAAATAAATAATATTTTAGTAAATTATAGTTATATAATAAATTAATATATTTTTTTTACTAATTTAGTAACTTATATATATATTTTTAATTATGCTTATTATTATAATGTTTTTATATAGTTAATATAAGCTTTAATATATACTATAAGCTTATTAATAATAATTAACTATTTTAAAACTATATTAGGATTTTTTTTTATATAAGCATTTATAAAGTTATTTTTATTATTAACTTAATAAATTTTTATAATATTTCTTATTTTATACGCTTTTTTAAAAGCTATAATATTAATTATAAGCTGCTTTTTTTACGTTGTACTAAGCTTAATAAAATATTTATATAGTAAATAAAAATCTATATAAATAATTATTAAAATTTATAGCAATTTTAATATATTAATAATTTTTTATAGCGTTATACTAAGTACAATAGTATAATTAATACTTTTTATTATTTTATATAGCTTACTAGCTAGTATGCTTTAAGTAACTTTTTTATACTTAAAAAAGCTTTAGTATATAATGTTGCTATAAATAATAAAGCTATTTTTTATTTAATGCTTTATATTAAAAATAATAATAAATTTAAGTTAAAAACTTAGGTTTTTATTATTTATAAAAAAGCTATTAGTAAAAATAAATAGCTTTATACTATAAAAGTTAAAGAGAACATATTATAAACTTTAATTTTTATTTTTAATTTACTATTATAGCTATATATTTAGTGCTTTAATATTATTTTTTATTAGTTAAATAACTTATATAGTAGCAAATAAGTTATATAATGCTTTTAGTTAGCATACAAATACAATATATGCTTTTTAAGCTTATTATATAATATATTACTATATAGCATTTAGTGCTTTTTTATTAACTAGCTAAAAGTTTTAAGCTTGTTTTTTTTATTAAAGTATAAAGTTGTTATTTTAAATTTTAATCTTTACTTTGTTAAATTTAATAAGTTAGTTATACAATAAGATTATTTTATTTTTTGCTTAAAAAAATAGCTTTTTTTTCTTTTTTTTAAAATTTTTTTTTAATACTATACTAAATATATTATTAGTTTAAAGTTTAGTAATGCTAAATTGCTTTAATTTTATATTTGTATATAAAAAATATAAATTATACATTAAAATTTTTATTTTTAGCTTTGTATAATAATAACTATAATATATTTTAAACTAGTATAGCTTAGATTTTGCTAAGCTATATAAAGGTTATATAATATATAAAAAGGTGCTAAGAAAGTATACGTTTTTTAACTTTTTAAATAACTTAGCATATATTATATAAGTTAACTTATTACTTAATTATATATATGCTTATAAAATATTACAAAGTTTACTTTATATATTATACTTTTTAACTAAAAATAAACTTAGTATAAAAATAAGCTATTAGCTTATTTTT
>MU401479.1:7296-60934 GCA_022579005.1 Poronia punctata
TCCCCCCCCCCTTTTCTCCTCCCCCCCCCCCCCCCCCCCCACCCCCCCAACCACCCCCCCCCCCCCCCCGCCCCCGCCGCCGCCCCCCCCCCCCCCCCCATGAAAGTATTTTGCAATATCTACCTACTACCAATGGGATCAGGATCCAATTGCTTTAATACGTCTTTCAACTACGACAACAACAACGACGAGGACGAGAGAAGATTCCCCTCTCGGGAGCATTTAGGTCAGGTTCGTCAGATCGAGTGAGCATCAAGGGCCAAGGGAGCAGTCCACAAATGTGCTTGCTTGTTTGTATGACTTCGACTGCGGCTGCGGCTGCAACATCCCGAACATTTTGGGGACGGACGCGCCGTGACTCGCATGCTTGCCTAAGTGACCTAGCTAGCTGTACATGTTCCCTGCCAAGGTCAGGGTCAGGGGACGCCCGTTTCCCGGTAAACTCGTTCTCGCAATCCCGAAAATGAATGCTGGTCTAAATACGATGCTTTTTGTGACACAACAGCATAGCATCAGGCCGAGTTATTTTTAAGTCGGTTGGTTCCCTCCTTCTTTCCCATAACAAACGAAAGGAAAGCCGGTTTACTCTTCAATCACGTTTAGATTAGATCCCCGTCTATCTACTGAAAAAAATGGCGCTGACCGGCGTACCTCATCAAATGGCTGACCATCAGACAAAGTTGAAGGCGAGGCAGTCGTCACCTTGCAACTGCATTCGCACTCTAACTATATCAAGACCGGAAACGACGACTGTTGAGGTATTAACTCTGGGCGATGGCGCTACCAAGGTCACTATCGTACCCGGGCCGGTAGTACCTGCTCCGGAGTCGTCTAATCGAACTCCAAGTTACGTTGGGCCGGTCCTGAGTGTGGTAGTAGTTCTGGTTGTATGTCTATTGGCCTTTTGGCTCTGTTGGCGAGGTACACACCAAATAAAACTGCAATCGACGACAACGTTATCAACAACTGATCATGTTACTCGGCAGGCTGTGCCCGTTCGAGAGCTTCGAGCAGTAGGAGCACGACAGGAAGTACCTCGAGTAACCCGCCAAATAACGGCGGCCCAGGGAGAATAAACCTACGAAGAGGTCATGCGGGCAAGAGGGGTCCAGGTGCTCGGGGTTTAGGTATTAGAAAATTAGGTAATCGGGGTGGAAGCCCAAGGACCGCCGACTCGGATACGGGCAGTTCCACAACTCCATCACATAATGGGGGCACCGAAGACCGGGCGAACAAGGGCGCTGAAGGGAAAGCGGCCAATTCACGACATCCTTTCCCGGGCACTCCGGGGGCGCCCCTTCCACCAGGTATCCCACCGCAGGGCTTCATGGGTGGGCACCCTCCTGGGAACGGCACAATTCCCCCGTCGATGGGTGTGGGGTTGGGAATGGGAATGCCCCCGGGCTCCGGTGGTCCACCGATGATGGGACGAGGTGGCGGTCCGCCACCAACACTGCCCATGATAGGCAGGGGTGGGCCACCGCCTATGCCTTGGCAGGGAACATGAGGACCTGGACAGCTGCCCAAAGTGGTAGAACGAGTCCCTAGATGCCCAAGCAACAACAACAGGGGTTCGCGTGATATATAATCATTAAAATATGCTGATTAGTAGTGTGCTGCCAATGTTGAGAGTGATGTACTATGACACAAAGCCATCGAAGAGCCTGACGCACAGGACTGCGGCGACAGCTGCAATACCTCCCAAAACCACCATCCTGACCCCTTCCCATAAGCCAGGTCTAATTACATCCCATCGGCGTATCCGTCTTTCTGCTGTCGTCGAACCCCAACCTGGGCTTGAAGGAGTCGTGAGCAACACACACTCTTTCGTAAAGCCAAAAATGAATAGGGCCGAGAGACAGATAACAAAGCTACATATCAACCCACTGCTCACTCTATTGACGAAGAAATAGGGGCCCAGCGGCAATAAACCACCTAGAAGATACCCAAGCGCTATCGAGAGGCCAGAGAGAAACGGGGATGTCTTGGTGGGTTGAGGCTCCGGTTCGCCCCTTGCGTAGATGCTTTCGTGCACTAGCTTGGAAACCTCGGGCGAGGATTCGATATGGGCTACAATACTTTGGAGCAAGTCCGAAGGCAACCGCAGAGGAGCCAAATAATTGTCGACTTCCGAATCCCGACTTGCGGGCGTTGCCGCTGCCATTGATGACGGACCAGCCAGCGCCCCCTCTCCACCGTCGTCGCTAGATCTAGCTCTTGTCCCTGATCGACATTCGCTCTGGGCGGCATCTTGCCTTTGTTCCCCTCTTGCGGCAAGGTAGCCACCGATACCCATGCTGATACAGCCGGCGCATATTTCTGCCATTCCGGCGTAAATGACCGTCTTAGTGTCGCCCAGAGACGAGAGCCCTGCCGTCAGGGCAAATGGTACGGTAAGCCCATCAGCGAAGCCGAGTGTAAAGTCGGCAAGGAAGCGGGAAGTGGATGGACGACCCCGAGGGATGGCCGTGTTGTCATGGTTGAGTTGGTCATCTTCAACCGACCGAGTGTCGGGAGAGTCGAGCTTATCTGATGTCGTGGGCAGTGCAGAATACGACGGGAAGGCCTGGTGCGGGCTGTCTACACGCCCCTGACCCCAGCCAGCAATGCGGTCTAACAACCCCATCGTCTGTCGGTTATTGGTCGATATATACCAGTATCAACTGGCAGTGTGAAGTGGGAGGGTCCACAGCATACGTCAAGGGACTCGAGAGTTCCTGAAAGATTAAGCCCTGTTGGCAACGCGTTTTTGTAGCCGACCAAAGACACGGCCACATAAGCTTCTAGGTTTAGGTGTGATTGGTATCTTGTAGCTAGTAGAGGTAGGTAGGAATTCATGTTTTCTTGACGGCTGATCGATCTCTTGTTCAACATGTCCCCAGTCTAAGCTAACCTAGGACTAAGTGTAGAACTTGGTTAAGGCAAGGTTATCGTTGCCCTCGACTTGCACCTGGCGTCATTATGATTTGTTCATTGGCAGGTGCCTTACTTACGGATTGGAATTGGGGAAGTCGCCTTTTTCAAATGACACCGCCAACAGCGACCCGTCTTAAAGAGTTGGAAGAGAAACACGATGGATCGACCAATTCCAACCCAAAGACTTTTAACAAGTGCCACATGGGTTCTCTGAGCTTCCTGAATGGTACAAGAAGTGGCCGGGGGCGGAAAGCAGTACGTCTAGCGTCATGTTGGCAACGGCCTGCAACGGTCGACCTAACACTCCCTTCCTTCCTTCCTTCCTACCAGTACCAGCCCCGCAGCGTACAAGACCTCTTTCGGGTAGCCTTATCCCAGATTACGACCCCGCACACTCCGTTGTTGTCCCCGGATTGCCAATGCTTAGTCGTGGAATCTACACGTGCCTATCGCGTCTTTCACCATTCGAGAATAAGACATATAACTTACGATTAGGTACTAGAAGGTATCATTCGACTTTGAAGGTTGGCGTCCATTAAGGTGCTTCGCCTTGTTTACCTACAACCTAGGTAGCTCTTCGGCTTGAACTGATATGTGAACTTGGCTATTACGGATGTTTATGTACTAAACAGCACGAGCCAAGATTTAGGACGGGCAAAATGTCTGTCAAACGTCACCAAGACCTGAAATAAGCCTCATGCCCATCTTCTAACCTAGGCATTCCGGCTCAGCATACATAGCGCTTTACCCAAGACCGTGTAGGGCGCTTCTTGGCGTCATCAGAATGTCGGCTGTTTAGACTGAATATCCCCGCAATCTTTTCCGCAGGATCATACGTAACATTGCCAACTTTTGTCGTTCATCTCCTTTCCAACAAGTAGACATTCTTACCTACTTGTAAATACACCTACATCTATCCTCTGGCCGTTTGCCTAAACCCCGCAGGGCCCGCCTGCCAAACACATGATCAGTGTGACGGGGAAGGAAGGTAACAATTGCAACCAAGGCACTTGAACTTTGCTCACTTACAACTACAGTTACTAAGGATGCTGGAAAATACGATGATATGGTGGATTCAATTGATGAGGGGAATTGGAGGGCAAACCAATGGCGATCGTCATATCAGCATCCAAGTGAATATCCCAATATGCAACCAGTTCTATTAAGGCAGCTCAATCTGGGTTTTGAACAGCAAACCCCAACTTGGATGTGGGTATCGGAAGCGCCCCCTGGTCGGCCTGTGGTTGCCGTCCCAAATTCTCCAAATTACAATATGCGGCACTGCGGCAGCTAGACCCTGATCTAACCTTGGCTACATAATGTCGATACGCGCCTTTCTCTCGTCCCCTCACCCTCCCCTCGTCTCACTTGTTGCCGCAAGCTGGGTCTGGGTTGGAGTAAAATCAGGACAAGCCTTGATATCAGACCGTTAAAGATGCGTTCCTTCATTTCGCCCGCGTTGCTTCTTGCTGGCGGCGTAGTTGCACAGTACGAGAATCTGTACACTGCAACAGGTACTGCCGAGGTGGCCGCTGCTGCTGCCACTGCATTGACTTCGAGCCCGACCAGCCATGTCAAGGGCAAGGCGTTTGATAGAATCGCCATCGTCTGGCTTGAGAATACCAACTATGAAATGGCTGTCAACGATCGTATGTTGCGTCCACTCTGTCCCTATTAGCGGCCTGTTGCGTACAGCCTCGGAGCTCCCAACCCCGTGACTCGGCCGCTTCCAAGTTTCTAACGTGGCTTAACAGCAAATCTTGCCTGGCTCGTGAAAAGGGGAATCAATCTAGCCGGCTATCACGCCGTCACACATCCTTCGCAGCCCAATTATGTCGCTTCCATCGGAGGCGATTATTTTGGCATGCAGAACGACGACTTTACGCAGATTGACGGAAACGTATCGACCGTCATCGACCTCCTAGAAGACAAAGGCATCTCGTGGGGCCACTACCAGGAGGACCAACCTTTCAGCGGCTTCGAAGGCAATGAGTGGGTGAACCAGGAGAATGGCAAGAACGACTATGTGCGGAAGCACAATCCGGCCATGAATTTCAACTCCAACGCTGCTAAGCTCGACCGACTATCCGTCATCAAGAACCTGACCATGTTCTACAAGGATCTCGAGGAAGAGAAGCTCCCGCAGTGGATGTTCATCACGCCCAACATGACGAGCGACGGCCACGACTCGGACGTAACCGTGGCCGGAGCCTGGACGCGCAACTTCCTCGAGCCTCTGCTGGATGACAAGCGGTTTATGCAGAACACGCTCGTCCTAGTCACCTTTGACGAGAACGAGACCTACACGACGCAGAACCGGGTGTTGGGTATTTTATTGGGCGATGCCATCCCCAAGGAGCTCGTAGGCACCACCGACAACAACTTTTACAACCACTACAGCAACATCGCCACTGTCTCTGCCAACTGGGACCTCCACACCCTCGGACGCTGGGATGTCGGCGCCAACGTGTTCAAGCTCGTAGCCGATAAGACGGGCGATGTCGTTCGCCCGTGGGAAGGCAAGATTGAGCTCGAGAACCGGTATTTCAACTTTTCCTATGCGGGCGTCTTCAACACGGACGGCGGAAACGCCAGGTACCCCGCCCCCAATCTCTGCTACAAGAGCCCGGCCGGCCGTACCGTGCACCCCAGCATCAAGAAGACCTGGAAGGGTAGTCCGGCTCCATCGTACTATCACACCAGGCTGGCTATCCCCGACGGACTGAACCCACCTAAGGATTATACCCCAAACCCCTCGACATTTGAGTGAACAGCTGCGGTGTAGGACCTAGATCTAATTAGCCATTAATACCGAGGACCGGACTATTATGTTTTAAAGCGTCAAGGAAGTGACCAGGAACACTGGTGTTGAAGCTTCCAGGCTTGTACATTTGATAATCATCTGGATTATGGGGTGCGCGCATATGTATTCGAAGATACATGACGAAATAATGATCCAAAATCCAAGCGGCCAAGCTTGGTCCGGGACCAACAGGATAATAAAGACAAACTTGCTCCGATAAACAAGATCAGGTAATCAGCTACAGGTACCGCCCTGGTGTAAAAATTCACGGTGCCTACGACAGGATTAGTAAATAGTAAACACGAGACCAATCCGTTCTGTCTACATACCTCTATAACCTAAGATAGACGTTAAAATTCTACTACTACTACATACCTCTATAGTCTAGGGAATGAATGGTCAACGACAAAGCATATATTCTTCAGCCTTCTCCTTAAACACCTCCCTAACCTCCTAGGATAGTAGGTATCGTTACGTATCTCCGCCTAGGTACCTATTCCGATGCTGCACAAACAGTCAAGCTTCCCTTACATCGTAACACTTCCCTATACATATACGCGAAGTCAGATGCCACGTTACGGATAACTCGAAAACGCAGCGTCTCATGTATTATATTCTGTTTCTTTACTGCCTGACAGGAGGTATCTAGTCTAAGGTGACCTCTAGGCATGTAAACAACTTCTGCATATATTCACCTCTAATCGCGACAGCTCGCTCCAACCCAGTATCAGAATTGCAACTAGAATAGACTAGATGATCATAACTTCTGTGTATATCCTCGTGGGAAGGTCATCATCCAGCAACCACCACCTACGACTTTTGATTGATCACCGATTTATTAGGTATCTGCTAACCTACCTAAGTGATTAGGGGATAAAATAGGACCCAACCGATAGATACATGACATGACATGAAACGCAAAACTATAAGGTCTGTGGTCGATTTATCAGTATTATACGGTATGTAGGTTAACGTAACTTAGCCTAGCAGCTTCTACGAGTATCTCGATGTTAATTAGTAAAAGTAATCACGTCACGTCGTTCAATCCAGTCAGTCAACCTCGTTTCGTCATCTAGTCTACCTTACCTAGCCTATACCCAAAAACAAAACAATTGCATCTCCATCTCCATCTCCATCTCCATCTCGATTCCCCATCCCTCCCCCCTAGTTTACATATAACCCACATCCCCCCCTGAACTGATCGAATACGAGGTTTGGGAATTGTCAAATCAAATGAGAGAGAAGAAGAGTTGTAGTAGGTAGGTATCCCAACCTAGCCGCTAGACTAGACTAACTTAGTAATTACTCCACAACACCAAAACAGATGCCGGAGGGCCTAGAACCTTGAACCTACCCACCCCTCTCTCTCTCTCTCTCTCCCTCCCCTGTGACCCTCCTCTTTTTCAAACCAATCCCAAGTCGATTTCTTTGGTGTTGGGTCTGTCTAGATCGAGAGAGAAAAAAAAAAGTAGATAGATAGATGTATAATGAAAAACTATAGGTCGATCTAACATGTCGATCTTGTCGGGGGGCCCTGTGAATTAGTTACTGTTTTTTAATACTTGCAGTTTTTTGTATATATGTTACCCTACCACCCTACTTAAACCTACCTTAGCAGGACTCCTAGCTAGCTAACAAGCCCTGCGCAAAGGTTGTGGTATAGCAAGCTAACCTAGGTTTATAAAGGTGACATAGGTTACAAGCCTTGTACAAAGTCAACAAGCTTTGCAAATCTAACAACCTTTGCAAAATTGTCTACTATTAGGTGCGCTATAATAAACCTAGTGTTTACTATAAAGGTACTAAAATTTACTAAAAAGGTACTATTGCAATTACTTTATACTAACGCTATATATATATACTTACTACCCTCTTAATGCTACTACCTTACTTCTTAAAGCTATTATAACTATTACCTACTTCTTAATGCTACTATAACTATTACCTAACCTACTTACTTACCTCCTAATGCTACTATAACTGCTATAGTTTTTATAGCTATATAGCTAATATGTTAGCTAAGGTAACGCGTTGTTAACAGCTGTTATATGTACATTTAGTGCTTAGTTAATTAACTAGGTTAATTTAATTTAGGTTAATTTATTTAAGTTAATCTAAGTTAATTTAAGTTAATCTAAGTTAATTTAAGTTAATCTAAGTTAATCTAAGTTAATCTAAGTTAATCTAAGTTAATCTAGGTTAATTAAGCTATACGCTTGCTAAAAAAACTTTAAATAACCTAGTGCGCTATAAAATTCTGTATATAATTAGTTATACATATTAGTCTTAGCTATAAGTAGCCAGCTTGCATAAATTAAAAGTAATAGTAGTAAGAAAAGTAAAAAAGGTAAAAATACATAGGTAAAAAAGGTAAAAAATGCAAAGGCTAAAGTTTTTTAAAAGTATAGCTATAGCTATACTAACATGCAAAGTAAGCTTTTTTAACCTTAAAAAAAAAATAACCTTAAAAAAGAAAAAAGTACGCAAATAGTTATAGTAATTAAATAGCATACTGCTTGCTATATTTTATTTCTATATACCTTGCTAAGTAAATTATATAAGTAAGTACTTAACAATCGACCTCTAGCAAGCCTTGCAAAATAAACAAGCCTTACAGCCCTTGTACAGGCCTTGTAGTCCTTGCGCAAGGCTTGTTAGCTAACCAGGACTCCCGCTAAGGTAACCTAGATAGATGCCTACGAGTAGGAGTACAGAAGATGAGATGAGGGAGGCTATGCGGATTGCCGGTAAATACGTTCACACCCTCACCTACCGTTTATGCCGCCTCCTAAAGTGGTAAGCTACATACCTTACTTACCTAACGTATCTACTCTCCTCGTACCTCGTGCGCCGAGTTACACAGACTTTTACCAACGGGAAAATACCCGTGAACCAACGTACCGGTACCCCACCCTACTTTTAACCCTAGTCTAGGCGCATACCTACAAACCTACCTACTTGTTACCTACTGTAGGCAAACGTGCTGACAACATCGTCAATGTATAAGTACAGCTTAAATAAACAACCCAAACCTCGCGAGAAAATAAGCGACGGAATATAAAGTTAGAGAAAAGAAGGAGGAAAAAAAAGAGTGGGCTATCACTTGCTTCAAGAAGAAGAAGAGAATGCAACAGCTGAGGGGGCCTATACTACTCTAAGTTTAACAGACATATATATAGATTACCTACATGTAGATAGACTAAGTAGGTACCTAGGTTAACCTTACTCCTCTATCTAACCTACCTTATACTCGGGAATACTACACTTACCCATAAAAACATCTAACCAATCGATCAACTCAATCGACCATAAACCTGAATTAGAATCATTCCACATTATCCAATCACGGGGGATGATTTTTGGTCTTGTATGTACGTATGTACGTCGTTGTAACCGGGTTTTTAGGTATCCGCCTACGATCGAAAATCCACCCATCCATCCCATCCTTATGTGATGGGGGGAAAAAAAGCCACTATCCACACACACACACATCCAACCTACACTTTACACTTAACACATGCATAGATAGGTTAGGTTAGGTTAAGTAAAACAGGAAAAAAAAAAAAAAAGGCACGTACAGGATACTTACTTACTTACACCCGTAATCTTTGTCTGACCTAGTTCATTGCATTGCATTGCATTGCATTGTCGCATTGCATTACTAACTAGGTACTTTAACTACCCTAACCTTGGGTTGCATAGACGACATCTATCCATCTACCTACTTTACGTACATACTAAACCAAGAAAAAAAGTACCCGACAGTAGTTTAACTCCACCATACCACAGTATACAGCTTTTTGTTAGTTTTCAGCTCAACTTAATAGAACCATGTACGTAATATATTATAGGTTGTAGTTTGATAAATGAATCAAGATAGGTTAGAGAGAGAGGAGAGGAGGAGCAGGAGCTAAAGCAGGATATAACACAAGCTCCTCTTTTTATATACAAGTAGGTAGGTGCACGTTATAGAGTGTATCAACTTATTTATTAAAAAGAGGAGGTTTATAATGAAAAGTCATAGTGAATACTAGAGAGAGAGAGAGAGAGAGATAGGTAACACGTCCAAGATAATTTACTTACCTAACCCAAGGTAGACAGAACAAGACATGTTTAAGAATAAAAGTAAAGAGTTTCTCAAAAACCAATGTGTCCTATTATCAATATACCTACCTAACCTTACCAACTTACCCCTTGTAACATACCTTAGGTAAGTAGGTAATCATAGATACAATATAACCATTTCGGCTGTACTATATTAGTATGCCGATCTGATCCGATGCAGTGCGGTGCGGTTAATAATCCACCTAAACCTAGATTTAAACCTCATCTACATTTTATCAACCGTAAGACTATCTACCTACCTACCTACCCATTTAGTAGGCCCTTTTCTTTACATAACCCCCGCTCTCTCATCATGCAATCATAGTAAAGAGATAAGGTACTTGGGTAAAGTAGATTAACTCTGCTGTGAAATGCAAACATCGGTATACCTATATTACATAAGTTAAAAAAGTTCCTTGAAGTTTACAGTTTATGAATTGGGGGGGTGTGGGTTGAACTGACCTTACCCACTTATGTATGTATTATATATATGTGGGTATGTACCTACATAACATTTTACCCCTGCATTGTAAATGACTGTTACTGTTACTTGTTACCATTTTACCATGGTTCTTTTATTTGGAAATGATGTCCACGGGTAAAAGATGCGAGGAGTTTGTTAGTCACAGAAGCAAGGGGTACCTATTCAGGATGAGAGTGGGGGGCGGGGCGGGGCAGTGTGGTTTGGAATATGAAAAGTTCTTCTGTTGATATTTAGTATTAGTGGTAGTGTTGAGCTTTGTTGTTGGTGACCGTTAGACAAGGTAGTTTATTAGTGAGTCTAGTTATTGAAGTCATATTATGAGACGAACTACTGGTCAGTATCCTGGACTTCGCTTCGCGGCCTAACAAGTTTCATCCGGCAGACGGGGAAATTCGCTTCTGTCGCTGTAATGACTTGGAATATGAGACGGTTGTAGAGTGAGTGTGGTCTTTGCATGCTTGTTTGATGCCTTGCGTTTTGTATTATTGCTTTCTTCTACTTCTAACGGTAAGAGAAGGAAGAGATTGGGGAAGAGAGGAATAAAAGCAAGAGCAGACAAGAAACGCAAGAAAAAAAGATACCTCCCATGCCAAAGGCGTAAAGAGAAGTATAGAAAAAGAGAAAAAGAGATCGCACACCTCTTCATTACTCGCCCTGTACATTATCTGGAAGATAGTTGGTGATTCGGTGGGGAGGAGGGGGGGGATATCTATGAATGCATCATCATCAACTCGTCCGCCTGCTTCAATTATGCAACATAATCAATCATCTCTCATCAGTGGTTCCACCTTCCGGCAAAAACCACGGTGTCTCGCTATACAACAACGATAACAACAACAACAACAGCAGCAGCAGCAGCAGCAGAACCAATTTCAAGAAACGAACAATAATCACGCCAGACTCGGAAACTGGATATTAACAAAATGCCTCCCCGCTTTCTCGTGTGATGATGTCTGTTCCCCACCTGCTTGTCTCCGAGTCTCATGCTGCGCCACAAACTCCCCCTAACCCTTTCTTGTCCCCTTTGCTTTCCTTTTACCCACCCTGAAGCATGTTGCTAGGGAGAGAGGACAGCGAGGCGAACGAAGATCAAAATCAAAAGCTCGAAACAAAATAGCCACAGCGTAGCTTTATGGGGTCGTAGTAACGATAAGAAGTAAACGGAAGCCGATTATTAGGGACGTTGAAAAAACAAACAATGTCTTTGGTATCGTCGCGCCAACTTCGAAAATGCAGGCACTGGCTTTGCCGTCAAACCTCCTTCCCACAGGAGTTGTCTTTCAACGTTTTGTATATCCCACCAACGCCACCTGCAATGCAATATCGCCCCCCCGGAACCAAAGGGGGCGCGAGAAATGTAAATTAGTCGGGCATGTACATGTCGTGTATGTAGTGCATGCTCGGGGGGTCCGATCCTACCCATTTGACTGGCCAGGATAAAATGTCACTAGCAGTCCATCCGACCCACCGGGGACGTCGTATTAGGGTGGAGAGGGGAGTCTTGGTCCCGTCGGTGGGGCCGAGAAGCGGCTTTCGGCCGTCGTCTGCTCATGCTGCGTCGAGAGTCTCCCTGGTGCCGCCGTCGACTCATCCGACGAGCTGCTAGACTCGTCCATGCTGCTTTGGGTTTGGCTACGGCTGTTGTCAGCAGGGGCCGATGAGATGTTGGCTTTCCGCATCAGCTTTTCTGCCTTGCGGTACGCCGCTCTCGCATCTTCTGCCGCTTTCTCCGCTTTGGCCTGTCTATTCCACATCGAGGCGTATTTCCCGTTGAGCTCCAATAGCTCTTCGTGTGTGCCTTTCTCCACAATGGTGCCCTGGTTCAACACCAGGATTTGGTCGGCGTGTGTAATGGTCGACAACCGATGCCTGGTAGTATTGTGCGTTAATGATAGTTGCATGAGAAGAAACCCCCCCCCCCCCCCCCCTGGTCAAGGTACTTGGTACTTACGCGATGATTAGCATGGTTCGGCCCCGACCGATGGCTGCTAGTCGAGACTGGATCTGCTGCTCCGTGTGAGAGTCGAGAGCTGATGTGGCCTCGTCTAGCATGATGATCTTTGGGTTCTTCAAGAGCGTTCGAGCGATGGCGACTCGCTGCTTTTCCCCACCACTGAGCCTCAGGCCGCGTTCACCGACCTTGGTATTGTATCTGTCCGGGAACGACATGATCTTGTCGTGGATGCTCGCAGCCTGGCAAGCGGCGATGACTTCCTCGTCGGTGGCGTTCTGGTTGGCGTACCTGAGGTTGTACATCAGCGTGTCGTTGAACATGATGGTATCCTGTGGCACCACCCCTATGAAGCGTCGGACCGAATCGATGGTGACATCTTGCACATTGTGCCCATCCAGTCGGATGTTGCCGGCTTGGCAGTTGAAATAGCGGTATAGAAGACGGAACAAAGTGGATTTTCCACCGCCGGATTCTCCCACAAGAGCAGTTGTGGTACCTGGCTGGCAATCAAACGTAAGATTCCGCAAAGCGGGCTTTCTCTGGTCATAGGCAAACTTGACCTTGGAGAATTCAACATGCCCGTTGCACGACTTCAGCGGCGGGACGCCTGGGCGGTCTACCACGGTCGGACGCTGCTTGAAGAGTTCTAGAAGACGCTCTCCGGAGATCATGGCCTGTTGCACGGTCCGGTAAAAGGTGCCGAAGAAGTTAAGCGGGCCTTGCAACTGGCCGAGGTATGTCATCAGAGAGACGAAATCTCCGACGTCGCGCTGGCCTCTGGTGACCTGATAAGCGCCCCACATGACCGCGGCCAACATGCCTGTCATGAAAACTAGCGACTGGTACATGTTCATCAGGCTGATGCTCCACGTCACTTCGGCTTCGGCTTTCTGGAAATTCTTAATGGCTTGGCGGTAGCGTTTGAATTCAAACTCCTCGGCATTGAAATATTTGACCGTCTCGTACGAGATGATGGAGTCGTTCTTGACGGCTTCTTCTTCCCTGTCCGCATTCGACATTGCCCTGCGCTGCTCTGCCGTCTTGGAAGCCAGGCGAATGGTGAGCAGCAGGTAATAGAACGTGACGATGCATACGATGACGGCATACAGTGCATTAAACCTGACGTAGAAGTAGGTGATGGCTAGAAACAAATCAACGATCATGGGGAAGACCTGGAAGGTGACCTGCTCGAGGAAAGAGTTGACGGAAGCACCCTTGTTCAGCGCCGACAGGACCTCGCCTGTTCGTTTTCCCAGGTGGAAGTCGAGGCTGAGCGAGTGCACGTGCTCAAAGGCAGACGTGGTCAAGGCGCGGTAAGCGTGTTGGGATACAGGGATCCACAGCATCGACCTCCAAGACCCCAGCAGGCCCGAAGGCCCCTGCAGCAGTTTGTACATGATGAGTAACCCGAGCGAGACCCAGGGCATCTGGGATAGGCCACCCCCTGCGGTGAGCTGATCGGTAACGATACCGATCTGGTAAGGAACCAGGATGTTCACCACTCTCTGAAGAGCGAGCAGAAGAAAGCAGAGAAGGACAACAATCTGCAATCTGCGCTTTTTCGACGGCCACATATAGGGGAAAAAGATGGAGTAGCCTCGCAAGTATTCGAACCAAGTCGTAGGGGGGAGCTTCTCGGGCCGATAAAACCCGGCGTCCTCGTCAACGATGGCGTGGCTCTCGGTGTTGGACGCGGCATGGGCCGATCCGTTGACGCCAGAAGACGCATGACCGTTGGTGCGATAACCGTTGCCGTTGCCGTTGCCGTTCATGAGCGGCGTGTTTTCGTCGGCCTCGGAAATGTACTCGTGCTCGCGTTTGCACCGCTGACGTTCTGCTCGCTGCTCCACGAGCGTGGCGACGAACCAGACGATGACGCTGCCGGCGATCAGGCAGAGCCGGGTGCCCGAGAAGCTGAGATCGATCATGTCCCAGTGATTCATGGCATCGACGATGACATATTTTTCGTGATCCAAACTGACCATGACCTTGTGGGGTTGCGATAGGATGATGGCATCACAGGTGAAGATAATTATCTCCATACATAGAGCAACGAACCACATAAATATGTACACTGGCCCGGGTTGGTGCTTGTTCTCAAACAACGAAATGAAGACGTATATATACAAAAACGCCGAGCCCAAAACATAAACCTATCAACCTGTTAACGACGCTGCTGGAAGTGCCAGACGGATTAAGGGGGAGGGGGGGAAGGCAATTACTGATTTGGCCTCACCACACCACCAAGTATGCTCGCCGCTGGAGCTTGTCTGGACTAGCGCACGCGTGGCAATGGCGGCGCCCTGGCCGACAAAGCTGAGCGTGACGAAGGCGTATATCCATTGGAAGAGGCCGCGTATGGCGGGAGTGAATTTCCCCTCCGACTCTTGTGGGACGTCATCGACGCGGCGCTTCTTGGTCACGGGCAGTGGCTTACCACCGGGCCCAGTGATGGTAGGAACGATGACATCGCCCTTTCTCCTAGCCGTGTGGATCGAATAAATGGCGCCAAAGAGCAACAGGATGACCAGGAGAAGACCTGGATACAAGTACTGTGTGGTGGTCAAGGTGCTCTCTACCAAACTATCGTTTGGTTGCATGGTGAACACAGCCATTCTATGTCTATTGAGCAACGAATCAGCATATTTGACGGGGGGTGCCGGACGGGTAAATAAATAGCATCAAGGGTACAACCGAAAGATGGGACGGGTAGATTGCACCGCATACTGCAAGGTGTGCGTGACCTACGTTTGTTATGGGAAAATGTCCTGGAACCGTATCATTGCAGCATCCGACCACAGCGCAGCAATTCAACGTCCGGCCTCGGCTTGTTTCAGCACCAGCACCAGCACCAGCACAAGCTCCCAGCTCCGGTTAAAAAAAATTACCAATTCCGTCCTCCTCGATTAGGGCAAACAAAAAAAAATAATGGGGTATTATAAAAACAAGGAGCACAAGAAAAAGACGAAGAAGAAGAAGAAGAAGAAGAATAAATAGAATAAAAATATTTCGCTTCTTGCAGGTTGAAGCGTTGAAGCGTTGGAAAGGTGGCGGGAGAATTCCTCCCAGAACGAGCGAGCAGAAGAGAGAGCGAGAGAACTGGAGGAGACAAATCTAGCGGCCTACAGAATGCAGGCTGAATTAGTACCGTTTTGTATTTTAAAAGTAGAAGAAAAAATAGCCATCGACTTTCGAGGCCCCAAGGTCGTAGTGGGGCAGGTCACCAGACGGGTGTTAGTGGCAAACGACACCGCCGTTAGAGGGGCCCAAAGAGGGACCAGCGGCAGACCATAGGGACTAATGGTAATGGAGGACAATGAATTGACAGGCCAGGACTCGTTGCTCGTTCCCGCTGGGATCAGCAGCTAGTAGGACTCACCGAAGCAGTATGCCGTATAGGGTGCCACTATAGTCGGATGACCAGCAAGCACAAGCAAGCAACAAGCAAGCACCAACAACACGGTGTAGCGTCTGTTTCCTCACACACACGCAACTTTCTGTTGCGTCCGTAGTGAGAACAAACTACCCAACTACTGCAAGCAATGTAAGTTGTCTGTAAGGCACAGCACCCAGAACGTCCAAGCACGATCGGATACCCATCCAAACCAGTCAATGATCCGATCAATGACCTAACCAATGGACCGATATGGATAAGACAAACGCTGATGGTGGGGGAATATCTCGCGAGGGAAAAGGAATAAATAGATGTGGATGAATTAGACCAAGGAATAAATAATAAGCCAAAGTTGGAGGTAAGGATAATAAGAGCAAGGGAAGAAAGAGTGGGTTTCGACGTCTTTTTCGGATGCAAACATGCGGATGAAATGTATCATTACCTACTCTAGCAAAACCGTGTAGATGTGGCTAAGCGTGCTCGTTGACGTCCAAGGTGTTTTATATTTAGTAGATTAGGCCGAGGCCTAGATCTCAGTCTCCGGGTCAAGATCTAACCCTCGAACGTCCTGGTGTAGTGTTCGTAGAAGGCGGATCCCAAAAAGATTCGACGCTTGCTACCCACTCGGACACTGAGCAGAGACCTCGAACCTAGAATGGCGAGAACCGAGAGTGCCGCTATTAGGGTGCTACCGAATAGCCTCTGTTTTCAAAGGTTCGATCTGGGGCGCGGGTTCGGTCCTAATACTAGGCCAGTGTAAAAAAGAAAGGCCTAAGTTGTGTGAAGTCTCGTGTTGGTTATATGAATGCTTATTATCGTAAGAGGCGGTAGGCGGTAGGCGGCAGGCGGCAGGCGGCGAAGGGTTCGAACACCGGTAGACCTGGACTTCTTAGAGAGGTGATATGGTAGCAAACGTAAACGAGAGAAGATGAGAAAAGCCTGTCTAGGAGGAAGAGTCGGTAGGTAGGTAGGTAGGCTGATAGTAAACAGGTAGTAAAGTTAACAAGATAGGATTCAGGAAGGAGGAAGGAGGAAGGGCAAAGAAGTAATTGTAATGTCGGCGACTCATCTACGATTTACCGTCACTCACTGTTGGTCGACCGTCCGACAATAAACAGTACAACAGTGTAGTTATATGATGACGGTGGCATGTAGATAGTTGGCAAAGGTAGAGACGGACGGAACCAAACGGGGGCGGAATGTGGGAGTGTAAGGGTATACAAAGTCTATTCGGCATGTATAACATGGTAATTCTCAGGATGAATACCATTGATATCAAACCCGGCGTATTTCAGGACGGCCTTGTCCCGCGTGTGGTGGTGTGGTGGTGTGGAAATCGTAGGAAGTACCTGCCTGCAGATTCGGTAACAAGTCACAAACCCAATTATGACATCCAGACCAAGTGCAGGTAGGTACATTCCTTCTTGACACACTCATTTTTCGTTTTTATTATATCCCGCTTCTTTTTTTACCCATGGTTGTCCTAGATATATCATCATCCCCTCCCCCCCTCCCACCGGCTGCTTCTCTTCCTCACCTTCTAGTACTCACTAGCGACTCCTTCTACGTCACTCTCTCTCTCCGTTGGAAAGCCTTGCGTTCGACAGACAGAAAACGTGGACACAAGACTTGTATACTTACACCAGAGGGAGGAAAATGGATGCAATCAAGCCAGCATTGGCCCCCCCTTGCACTATGGCTATGCGCCTAATAACCCGGAGATGTACATATGTATGTATAGATGATGGCGCAACACCCTAGGTCTACGACCTACCTAGCTAGGTAACTTTGCCATAAGGACTAGGGAGACATGTACCTCTAGCTTGCGTTTTCACCTGGCTTGTTACTTACCTCGTAGCGTAGGAGGGACATGGAGCTACGACATGTGGAGGGACGTGGAGGGACATGGAGGGCAAGGGTACTTTACCCACTAGTAGTACCTAGGTAGCAAAGTAACAAGTAGTTATGGGCTCCTAGTTTCCTGCAGATGCATCGGCGACGGACCAAACGGCTTGCAGCCTTCCACGGTCCCCTTCACCGCCTTACTCGGGGGTGATAGCTTCTCTTTCGACTACACGTAGGGTACCTATTCGGGAGCCAACACGGCACCTAGATGCTATGTAAGCACATTGTACCCTCCGTGACGAACCTGGTCCAAAAGAAAACATCCAGTCCGGCCTTGTGATTGATGTTTCCTGCATGCATAAGAGGAAGCATAAGCACCGATTCCTATACCGGTAGTGCTACCTATTTTGTAGCTGCTTGAGCGGGAAATGTAAAGAGAGTAATCGAAATATAAAGCATAGTACGTACTCGTACAACGTACATGTAAGTTGATAGTGTACAGCGCACCAAGAGTTATCAAATTTGAAGGTGGGGTAACAAATATGACGGTGTACTTTTAAGGTAGGAACTTACTAACCTTAGGTAGAGCGTACAGACCTTAGCGTTTCACGCAAGTATTACCTACATCAGGAATAAAACAGTTATGCATGTACCTAATCGTAGGAGCGTACCTAGGCATCAATTGTACGTGTAGAAAGAGGCCGTGGCGTTGAGCTTTAGGCTAGAAACGTCTACCTATATGGTTTGCTACTATTTGGCAGGTAAGGAGGTCCAAGGACATGTATTATTAGCCGTTACAAGATGTACGAGAGTAGGGACCTAAACGGTTTGTCTAAAGCTTGGAAAGGCGTATGCCTAACACAGAAGCTAAAGAGCTCTCTCCCCAAGTCAGGCTGCCTACTTGCCACAGTCTAGATTTGATCGATTTGAAACGCTGTATTTTGTGTAGAATATGATCTATCAGTTATAATGTTCCGATGGTAGCCCAAAACCCGGGAAGCCGGGCTATCGCAGCGTAGCGGTGGGAGACCCAAGTTGTAAGGGCTACCTAAGCAGCCCAAGTACTTTTGAGGTATCTACAGTCTACTACAAACTACTCGTAAACAGCTTCTGGTAATTGTGTAGGAAATGTAGGTAGTTAAAAAGTAGGCCATTGCCAAGGTCGCAAATCAAATCCAAGGTTAAATTGAGAGATTTATTACATACATACATCCCACATCCATCTTACCTACTTCCAGCTCCAGCGCTGTAGCCAGCTGGCTGATGGAGGTCAAGGTGATTCTAGAGGTAGAGAAGTATAGTTCTAGGTCGACTTAAGCATACATGTGCCCATTACCCTGCATATGCCATGTCTGCTGACAAAGCATGCCTATACTACACATACATGTGCGAGTAAGTAGGTACTCCTAGTTTAACAAGTACATGTTTACGGGTACCTGCTCTGCTCAAGATAAGGCCCGGGTTCCAGAGTCCCCTGGTAGGTCGTACTAAGCGGGAAATTACCACGAGGCAAGCTGTAATATAGGTGCATCAAGTAATATACGCATGGACGCTATAACGTATGTAACTAGATGCGTTAGGCATGGTACGGTATTGACCGTATACGTGTGGTACCTACAGGTATCAAATGAGCCCCGATAGGGCAAGCGAACCGAACCCAATGATACCCTACCTACTAGGTACCTAATCTACGCTGCCCTAGGTATACCTCCCGTAGTATCAAAAGGGTGCAGACGAGCAACTTGGCAAGCACAAACTCGAGCCAGTTTGAGCTCTTACTACTGTTTGTTTTCCAAATTGCAGAGTTGGCAGTTTTATTAAAGAAACAACAAGATACTACTAATCGTGGCCGCTTATCATTGCTCCTCCTGCGTAGTCGATTATCTTTTTATATCCTCAACTCTCAGATGCACAACCGCTCTGCCTTTTCCGTCACCTGTGGGACCTGTATAGGCGCCCAATATTTACACCTAGGTACCGAGTAGATATCAAGACCAAAAGGTATATATGTGTAGGTTAGGTACATATGTATACCAACCTAAAGGTGTATAATGTTACAATAATAACGGCTTTTTGTCAGCACCTTGACTACCAAACGACGTTACTCTCCTACCTACCTAGATAAGAGGATACGTGCATATCTGTTGCTAGGTAGAAGGGTCGCTGTGTATAAGTTGCTTACACTTACCAGCCTACCAACCGGTACCGAAGTACGATCTATCTTAACCCATACATTCACTTATGTGTAGATGGGTAGACAGTAGAGGTGCCAATCTACGAGTAGAGTTAAGGTCAGATTATCTATTCGGCAAAGGCTGTGTAACCACAGGGGAGAACTATTCTACTTACCTAGGTACCTACTTGAATACCCTTTTCTTGCAAGGGCACTGTTTCCCCATTTTCCCCAATTTCCACCATCTCTCCGATCTGCCGAGTGGGGTGAGTTCTGTAGCATTCTGTAGCATTTCGCCTCCCGTTACGGCTGTGTTGTGCAACCAGGATCGCTTATCCCGTCTTAGGATATAGGTACAGGGGACATGTACCGAACACTCCAAAGTACCTATATCATCTTATTTACATCTAACATCCACCTCCTTCGAGCATCTCAGGATGGTGCCGCAATGGCCTCTTCCTTTTGAACGTTGTCTGTCCAAACTTGAGCTCCTTTGGTTCCTCACCTGCTTCATTACTTGCCGCCGACCTCGTGAACCTGATACCTCTTACCCTGGGACCCTGGGACCCTTGCGACAACTGTCCATTTCGACCAGGGCTGCCATTAGGCTTTAGGCGATAACCAACCACGGGGAAACAAGGAAGCAAGCTGACTGACACGACAAAGATACTCACCTCATCATTATCAGGACATCTATCGGACTCGATTAGATGCGCACCTGGTGTGGACTCTTTTATTTGCTTAGCTATCAAACACATACAACGCACTATCTTGCTGTGCCTTGCTTATACACCGGACTAACAACTCAGCCGAATACAAAACATATCAAGAGTTGGGCATGTATTTCATCATCACCATCTTCATCATCTTCATGATTATTATATCGTTGGGGGCCAACTTGGCAAAGTTATTGCTCGCCACCGTCACGTCAAGGCTGTCATCTGCCATAAAGGCAGCCTGTCTCCGCAGCTACCTTACACGGGCGAGCTAATTGAAACTAACTTCCAATATTGTATTGCCAGCACATCATTGCGAAAAAGCCAGCCTTCAGCAGCATTTCTAGCAGCATTAGCAGTAACAGCAATGGAGCCACTTGTCTGTGTATCTTCTCCTTTGCAAAATCCACACACACGTCTCACCACATACATTCCACATTCATACTTTGACCGCCTGATAGATAGGTATTACAAGGTAGGGACTCTATCGCTTTACCTTGATTTGCTTACCTTGCCTCGCGCGGGAAATATCACCTGCCTTCCTATCTTTCTATCTACAATACGTGCGTACTTGCCCCGGTGTCTATCAGCCTTTGATTGGGCCTAGTCCTCGGTGTCGATGTACCGAGGGAGTAAGTCCGGTTTAGCTACGCCGAGATTCCGCTCTTCTTGGCTACCTAGCATTAGTCCTTATGAGGTTGGGTGCCAGAGGGAATTTTTTGCGACATCCTTGTTGGCGGACGATATGAGCTTCTATCTGCTGTCAGCTTGATCCCTTAACATGTCTTGTTTTTATATTTCCCCAATGCCGCCGTTAGAGACAAAAATAAAAGGTAGGAAGGACCTCCGTAAGCAATTAACCAGCTTTTTGGGGAAGTCGTCCCAAGCGACAGCCAACAATGGTCGTCCGGTAGTGCCGAACGTGCACCGGCTTCGAATCGAACCTTGTCTGTGTAGACGTTTCGCTTGGCCCGTCCCGAAAACCGTCGCACCTTGCCCACATTATCTTGGCATCTCTTACCGACCGGTCAAGAAGTGGATCAACAGTTTCGCGTTGGGGGACTAGTCTAAAGCTTGGGACACCAGAGCAAGCCCCTGTAACAGCTAAATAACATTGGAGCAACACTTTCACACACGAAAGACCACGCACACACAAAGAAAAAATAAGAAGGGAAAAAAGGTAATTATGATAGAAAGACGGGAAAGGGCGGTTGAGTACGTACGTGGTATTTTCATGCTTCGAAATCGCCGGTAGCGAATGCTATGAATAATTAACGGTAGGTACATATCCTGGCGACTTCCCCTGGGGCCAGCGAGTCCCTTGTGGCTTCCGCCCGGCAGCAGAGCAGCCAGCACCTTCTTTTACAGCCGCTTCGTGTCAATGCTAAACACTCAAAGTACGTGTATAAGAAATCAGAACTTGGATGTGGAGCTTGCACACTGGACACATAACACCTTAGACACACAACACATCGGACCGGCGATTAGCAAAGTCGCAAAAACGGTTCAGCTGCTGGCTTAACTGATGACTTGGCGGCTCTCTTGTCGTCATGGTACCTACCACTCCTACCTCGTACCCTATCTTTTGCCGTCACCACGTCCATCTTACGGCCAACAACACCACCCCTCTTCCTCTCACCGCGACACCAGTTTGGCTTAAACAGGCCATTGGAGCATTGGGCACATATGCAGTCCAAGCCAGCGGTCTAGCTAGGGACATGAATAACCCAAGACGCATGTGGCATCGCGGCTTGACTGATGGGGAATGAGACTACATAGCCGACTAGGGTTTGGGGGGGGTTTCCGCTCCAAGAATCAGACCCTTGTCGCATGTTATTAAACCAGCCCAGCGCGGGGTTAGGTGTGCTAGGCTGCCCCCCTGGCACCTATGTAGCACCCTGGGGCCTGGGCACCCTTGGGCCCTGGGTTTTGGCCCCGGTCTGGGCAGTGGTGTCCACGACTCCACATTTACGGGTCATCGAGGGACGGTCCGTCGTAATCTTCTCCTTGGAGGCTGGAGGGTGTTGTCTGTATCCGGGTGTTGTTGCATGTTATGTCATGCAGCTGCGGGCTCGCTACGCGTGTGTTCTGTGCGTGATGCTCATGTCAGACGTGCCTGCATAGTTCTAGAGGTCTGAGAGCATTCGCGATGTTCTGGCCTTTCAGTAGGTACCACAAGGCTGAGATGAACACCCTCAGGCGCCAGTCCAGTCTATGGGATAGCATCCCAGGTTGATTCATGCCGGCGCATATGGCGCACCGCCAGGTCTCGGCTTTATAGCTCGTCCAGGAGACCGGTTCGTTTTGGGTACCAATATGTGAGCTCTCATTCACCCTCACTCGCCCGTGTCTCGTTTTGTATATCCTAGATATGTCGCAAGCCGTCTACGTCGATTTTCGGCTCGGCCTTTGTTACTAAGGATTGAGGATCGATGGCGGCATCGTCGGTCAGCAAGACGCGCAGTAAAAGTCGGGGTAATCGGTAAGTCGTGCTGAGGGCCGTGCCGTCTACACAATGGATATCCGCGCTTAGCCCAAATCCACATCCTCCACGACCCGGCACCAACAAAGATCCGCCCCTTGGCAGTACGGATTTTCGGATCCTCGGACGGCGTGCCGACGTATAGCTCATGTCAAATGGGGATGCGGTCTGCGCTGAATGGAAGCCATTTGGTGTTTGTCGGTCGATATCCAGGCAGCGTATGCCACATTTGGAATCATGCCAGCCCCTTGCAGGCCAGGCATTTCCCGTTACGTGCGTGATTAAGTACGGTGACGGGTTGTTACCATTGGTCACGGTTATATGTGTCTGCTGGAAGCCTCCAAGGGGACGCGGTTCTTTCCCGCTCCCACGGCTATACTCACAGCCTACAGGGTCAGCTCAGTAAACTACCTCGGCTCCATCAACCATGGGTCGTTACCCTACATTCTACTCTTTGGCCGTGGATCAAAGGTGTAACCTAGTTGGCTATACCTTCTCTTTTCAGCGCGGTCGAAACCCTGTTGCGATGGTGAAACTATCCGGGCAAGCTACAAGCACGGCCCCCGTCACGAAGCAAACGGGCGGGAAAACTTTCCCCGAACAGCCTACCCATGCCCAGCTGGCATAAGTACCTTGCAATGACTTACCGAACATATCATACATCTATGTAAATCCTTCACGGAAACTGACGCAGGATCACGGAAACTAGGTCAAACAGACGGTGATCTCCCGTAAGCTGCCTGGAGGTTGATTATCTTCGTAAGCGAAGCCACTGTAGCAATTGACCCAGCCAGCCTACTACTATGACAGGCGGCACATAACGGTCAGAACCAGGTTAAAAAGCCGCGTCTCCCCGCCATCCTGACCGGGTGTATCAGATCATTTCGACAACTATGAGGCGCAGAAGGATCACTTGACTTGTCCATCGCATCTTTAAGTCATCTGCCCCAGATGGGGACGCGCGAAGAACTGGTGGGATTCTTCGTATGCACATGCGAACAAGGCACGAGCTTGGAATTAACCTTAATTTGCCGGTCATGCATAACTTTTTACTTATCCAAGTTTGACTGCTTGATGATTGCTTACATAATATGAAGTCCTTCATTGTCACCGAGAGAAGCCGTTATGTGTCTCGATATGCGGTGGCATTGCAAGTAACATGATCAACAGGGGTAGTACCATAAAGAAGGGGAAAGGAAGAGGAAGAGGAAGAGGAAGAGGAACGCAAATGCAAGTCCGATGCATCATATCATGCCGCCTCTCAGATGGTAAGATGAAAGCCTCAGTAGATAGAGGACCGTACTAACCCTCGAGCGTCGCTTTCTTTAGAAACCCGAGTAACTGATCTTCATCCTGGGCAACATATCTGGACGATCTTCACATGCTTAATATCATCCAAGGCACGCCATGCTTCGTGGCTAACTACATGAATCCTACCAAAAGAAGCTCATTGTTACTGCGTCACTAGACCGACCATTGACTGATTCTCTCTTCGATAGTGGTTGCTCCGTATTAATAATACGCATGGACTCACAGGTACGTAGCCGTGCGTTGACGGCCCCGTGTTGTGGAATTTATATTTATTTATCTTGTCTTGCAGGCAAAATGATGGTGACGATAGAGACGTGCCCCTAAAAGAGAGCTAGCATTCAACCTAAGCTCCGTTCAAAAGTGGCTGGCTAACTCACATCCCGTCTATCTGTTACCCAGTCCGGGTGCGACAGTGTAGCAAATCGGCCGGTTGAGAGACCATCTAACCCGCCCTTGTACCTACACCCAGACTACAGTACCCGGCCGTACCTATCTGCTGGTCTACACAGGCCTTGTTTGGTCTTCCCGACCGGAGATGACAGCCACGTGCGTCCAAGGTGGACAATACATGGATCCCCACCAGCAGTGACCCCCCAATCTCTTACCTCTTACCTCTTACCTCTTTCTATGACTTCCTCATTGAGCATGCTGCAGTAGGGGATCCGGCTGAGACCCTCGATACCCGGCGAGTCGGGAGCTACTGCATGCATGATCTCTTGCTTGCTGCAAGACTAGGCAGATATTCAACCAGTCTCGGCCGTCATCTCGCCTGTCTTGGGGACCCGAGTACCACCATTCACACCATTCAGCAGGGCACAGGGCACAGGCAACAGGGCTCTACCCCCCACTAGGAAAACATGGTGTGCTTGTCCTACCATACCATTCTCCCTGTTGCCGTATTGGGCCAGCTCGGCTTACTGCTATGTAGTGGCGGTCGGTCGGGGGTTATGCCCCAAGAAGTAGGGTACTTTGCAGCAGCGTGTTAAGGATAGGCGAGGAGAGGTATTGGTTGTTGCAACGGTCCATGGACTGGCTGGCTGGGCCAGGTTTTGGGCCGCCAGCAACCCAGTGCAGCATGCACGATAAGTCCAGTCAAGCCCCCTGACAGCCTAACTTGTGATCTCTTTGTAGAACAAACAGGGTCCTCTTCATTCACCCAAACCAATCCATCCCACCTCGAATACCTCAGATATAGTGGCCCAAAAGATGCCTGATGCAAACCATCCGGTTGTCAATCTCAGAATCGATCCCAGCCCAGATTAACGAACTGCGCCCGGGCGCAGCCCAGAAATATCCTCGGCTTTCTTGACAACCCTTCTTCCTGCCTGCAGTCTCGACGCTCCGGGATTGCGAGCATCGATGGAAGCGAAGGTAGCGAAGGTAGCGAAGGTAGCGAAGGGAGCGACGGTGGTAATCACAGCGACCGTAGTGAATGCGAAAGGGGAGGCGGCCACATACTATGCTGTGTAACGCAAGCATAGGCCTATATTACAACAACAGTTTGCGAAGACGCTGCAGAAGCAGTGCAGCCAAGGTCGTCGCCATCTTGGCCATATGATAGGACCCTAACCATCGCATCGGAATCGGAATTCGCATTCTCGTACGCGCCTGACCGGTCACAGAGATGGCCTGGTCTAGTAAGAATCGGCCAGCGCGTACGACCACAGCAGATGGGTTACCTATTCTACAACGCCACACGAGGCACAAGCATCCGTTCGTATCGGGCCTCGGCGCGGATGACAATATCACCTCACCCTATGAATTTGTTTAGACAGCACGCTCCCCTTTTCAGGGCTTGACAGTCGCCATTTCGATTTTGTATTCGTTTACATATCCAGATGCAGATGCATCTCCATGTCCATCTGCCTTTGCATTTGCATGGCGTCTACATTCGCGAGCCAGTCGATACGATAGCGCCTGGGATTTGGTCTGGAAGTCTAAATAGCTGAGGTAACGTCGGTGTCTTGCAGAGCCGTCGGTTCACTCCGGCCGTTACTGCTTCGATCCTCGAACGTGGTCCCTCGTCCCTCTCCGCAGTGCGAACGCGACTACGTAACCGGGGGCGTAAACGATCGGCTTAGACGTTAGATATAGGGTGTAGCAAACGTGCTTGCAGGTAAGACCGCATTATGCCTGCGGGTTCCACAATCCACCCGCCGAAAGCACCAAGCTTACCTCGACCAACGACATGAGAGAGAGGGGCACCGCCACTATATCGATGAGGCTGAGTCGCTGTGGGTAATATACCGGTCGCTATCGAAAGACAAGCAGCCCTGAATTGTTGCCAGGGCGGCTACTGGGTCGTCTTGCAGAAAAGCCGACTTGTCCAAACTCATCAGCTCCTCCGGCGCGGGTTACAGTCAAGCCTCGTCTCATTACTTCCCTGGAAATATTTCGCTAGCCTGTTTATATCCACTGCCTTGCATACCTGCGATTTTGCGAAGAGAACCACGACAAGGTCGCCATTATGGCCTATAAACTGGAATGCATCGATCCGGAACGGTATTCGTACAGTTTTGCATTGGTTTGTCAGATATTGACCTCCTTATATTCTGACCGGCTGGGCTCTACTAAAATGCGGACATGATGAAGCGCGTTAGCATAGATATCGAGTGGTGTTAGGTAAGAGGGTGGCTCGCCAACCACGTTCATGGTCTCTAGTCAGTCACATGTGTAAAGGGGGCCTTCAAAACACACACGTCACGAGATGTCTCGTCTACATCACCAATAGGTGACTGACCAGTGGCATCGAAGAGTAAAACTATGAATTTGCCGCGTACAATACCTAACTGTCACGGGGATTCGGGCTGTTGGGCAAGCTGTCTAGCTAGGTTGCTCATAGAAGACCGTATTGCGACGAAACGAAACGGTACTGGTTCTCTTTCAACGACATAATTACCGATCAGAAGCCCTGCAGTTATGGGTACTCGATTGGGACGAAGGTGGTGGTGGTGGTGGTGGTGGTGGTGAATGCAAATATTCTTGGAACAAGGATGATGATGATGCACTCTTGCACAGCAAAGCCTGCACTGTTCGCATATCGCTTGTTCTGGTCATCTGGAAAGTCTGCGCGGTAATCAAGATATGAGAAAGAAGACCATCATCGCCGGAGCTGGCTAACATCCGTGCAGGAATGGGTAGTCCTACCTACCTTGAAACCCTGTCTACCTACATACTCGACTTTGCGCGCCTAGTTATTAAGTATGCAAATAGATGAGTGTCCAGCGGATGGACTTGCTTGAGTGGGATAGCCCCTTCATCCGAATAAGAACAGTCAGACCGAGGCGTTGCCATGCCAGTAGGCAACGTATACGAGTAGGTAATAGGTTACAGGAGTGCTCACGTCAGATGTGTCAAGACTTATTAGTCCTATGCCATTGGGGAAGAAAAAGAAAGAAGCGGGAAGGGAGGCGAGATGACTTTCTCCGTGGAAAGCCGATGAACCCAGCCAGCCAGCCAGACAGACAAACGAAACCTCTCCGGCTGATAATGTGCGGGCTTTTCTACATGCCGGAGAAATTATATCTGACCAAGTCGTCCTCTTCCCTGCCTCCCTCACACACATCTATACATACATCCCCACATACCCTAAAGGAGGTTACACGGGGGATACTTGTTTGCTCGTTTGCTTGCTTGCTTGCGTCTGTCGGCATCAGGCGTCATATTAGTCAAGTTCAATTATCCAGTCCTATGTAGGTCATACAGCTATCTATCGCACATTCATTACTAATCGTCCTCATAAAGACTATTCGTTAGTTAGAAGGAAGCAAAGAAATTCTGAAAAAGGTTCTGGTCTAGGCGTTGCATGCGCTCGCTGTCTTCCTAATTCTTTCCTGCCGTGGCTAACATATTACTTTTACGCCATGATTTGCTCTTGAAATTACACATGTATTATATGTGTACGTAGTCGTAGATAACATTTCAAGCATTTCTTGGCCAGATTTAAAATAAGGGTCTTTCTAGGTAGGGTAAAGGGAGAGGGATAAGATTGTACCTGGTCTAGAAACTCGTACTTGTAACAAATGACTCCTTGGTTATACCTACCTGTACCGTAGGGAACCGCCGCGGCTAAAGCAGGCATAAAAGGCTTACGACTACCTTACGAGGTGCCTGTGAGGTAAGGTGTTCATTGCATAGGTAGTATGGGTCCCGTATCCACTTGCAAATGGGTCCCTTGGCATGGTAAGGTACTTGTAGGATTTGTATGGGCAATTGACTAAACCAATAGAATTGCGCGCTTTATACTTTAGCCTTGTTACTTGACCTATTAACTTATTAACCTATCTAAAGTACTTATTAACCTATCTACCTATTAACTAACCCCTTAGTGCTTCGTAAAGCCACTATTTGCTGCAATTACAGCCCTGCGACGGTTAGTCTAGGTCAAAATGATCAGTCAGGTCTGAAAGCACTTCTGAATGCCCTTACAGGTTGAAATTCAGTATGTTGCATGGCAGTGAGGGGTGGGTCCGTTGAGTGGCCAGGCTGAGCACCACATGTACCTTTTTTTGCCGGGGGGGAAAATTCTTACCTAAATAAGTAATGATCATCTACCCCTTGCAAAAAAGTGACTTGCCAAATGAACACCTTACCTCGCAGGCCCCTTGTAAGTACATAACCTGTCTGCCTGTTTGTACGCGTAAGGTATGTAGGTACATCATATATTCTATCTAGAGTACGGACGTACCTACGTGTATTGGATCATCTACCTGTACTACTTGTATCAAATGTCAAGTAAGTAGGTAGCCACCTTATGTACCCATTTATTTCCTACTAGCTAGGTCCATTACAGCCATTACAAGGCAAGACCCCTAGAATAAGCGGGGCCCAACCGGCCTGAAAAGCGCGCTACCCTCCAGAGACGGCCCCACAGCATCCTATCTCTTTCAGCCTCGTCACTTTTTACACTACTTTTACATAAGTAAACATACTTTACTTTCCCCGATAGCAAAGCCTCCTCAGCCTCGCGTCACAACAGAGCTGGCCATCGTCTCAAAGAAAGCACAAAACCTCAATTGCTTCTGCAATATAACAGGAAGCTAGCTTGCTCAATTCTACTCTTGAAATTACCAATCTGAAAAGCTTCAGGGGTTTTCTGAATCTCCGACTCTACAAACAAACAAACAAACAAGGAGCTTCCGCCGAAATCGAATCCACTTGAACTCTTTGCCACCACAATAACGCTTCCTGTCGACGAACCTCGATTATACGTTACGAGCTGGTTTCGCCCTCTGGGTCTATAATATCTAGCTACCTATCACGCGAGACTTCCGCCCCGAAGAATACAGACATCCCTTTGTCGCTACGAAAAGCGGCTATAGTAGGGGAAAATCAGTCCAGTCGCCTTTAGGTAGCCGACACCCACACCCACCCACACACATACATACACGACACAACACAACACAGCGCCAACGATGTCGCATCAATCTTCGACGCCGGTAAAGGTACCGACATCAGCGGCGACCTATACGCCCGCCATGCAAGATCTCGAGATGAGATCGCAGATCAACACGTTGTTATTACGAGAAGGACATACGACCAAGTATGTTTTTTTTTCCTTTTTTCTCTCTTCCTTCTTTCCCCCTGTTCTCTCTCTCTCTCTCTCTCTCTCTCTCTCTCTCTCTCTCTCTCTCTCTCTCTCTCTCTCTCTCTCTCTCTCTCTCTCGGATCATGATTTAATTAATTAACCAAATTACAAATCCTTTTTTTTTTCAGAATCCAAGAACAATTCCTCCATTCCCTAGACGCACATCCATCCAACTGGCCATCAACAATACAATCCCACGCCCTATCCCTACTCCGATCGGGCGAAATAACCACTTTTCCGGCCCTCGTCCGTCGAGTATTAGAAGATGTCAGACGGGATACCACTACAGCAGCAGCAGCAGCAGCAGTTGCCAGTGAAGATAATAAGAATGGGAATGATGGTGGTGGTGGTGGGGGGAAAAATAACAACAAAGACAACAACAATAACGAAAATAACAATAGTCTGGCGATACCTTCTTCTGTCGTGGAAACCGTTTTGAAATTGGTTCGTGAGGCTTTGGATGATGTTTGTGAGATGAATGATGAGGCGGCTGGTGGTTGAAAAGAGAAAGAAAGAAACCCCCCCCCCCCTCCCCAGAAAACAAGAGAGAAGAAATAAAAAATTTGTCAACGCCTACCTACCTACCATTTTACCTAATACATCCCAGAGAAGAAGAAGAAGAAGAAGAAGAAGGAAAGAGCACATACACACATACACACATACACGCACCTCTTGATCTTCAATCCTCATTGTGGAATTCAAGCGGTAGGCAGCAGGGAAGGGAAAGAAAGATGGGGGGGGTTCAATCAAACCATGTACATGTACTATAGAAATTTGTCTTTTCTTTTCTTTTAGGTATAGGTGTCGTATTTTTTTGTTGTTTTTGTTTTTCCAAAGGGTAGCGAAATGAAACGATGCACGATAAGACGGGCAAAAGACAACAAGAATTAAGGGGGGAGGAAATGAGAAACATGGGAAACATGGGAAAAAAGAAATTTGATACCACGAAATAAAAGAAATTCGAAATTCGAAACCCGCTCCTATAGCTCCACCTCACTCGTCTATTCCTATCCCAGGATGAATTAAAACACCATCAAGACGTGTCACGAAAACACAACAAAGGTCAATACTACGACATGACATTCTGGGGAATGTATTCGTAGACTAGACTCTCCGAGTTTTTAGACTAGAGTGAATGCACGTAGCCCTTGGGCCTCCATCTTTTTTCTCACCATATAGGTACTACGGGTATATATTTACACCTAACCTACCGACCCCCTTCGTATCTATACTACCAAAGTTACGTAGACCAGGTTACGTGATCTCTACTGGACAAGGAAAGAAAAGATCTAATCTAGTCGAATAAAAACTGATGGCGACTAACAAAGTGAAACTTAACCAGGGTACGGCAGACTGGGACGGAGAAGCAGAGAAACGGAACTTTGTGCACAATTCTTCTCTAACTACACTTAACTATCTACGCATACCAAGTATGATGTAGCAGAGTCCTCCGTTAGATTTAGCAAGCGGCTTCGACTTACGTACTTTTATTATCGCGTGATACTACGAAGCCTGCTAGCGGTACCAGGATCATGTCTGTCACATAGCATTGGTACTACGAATAAATATAGCAAGGCATCAATTTATGAAATCTATCATGAAGCTAATCATCCATCGCATGTCGTGTTTCGGAACCACATAGTAGCTTTCATAGAACTAGCCACCACGCCGACTAGGAAACGCGTCCTTCCCGCCATATATCCGCATTGAGATGCCACACCATTTACCCTGCCTCTAGAAAGCAAGTTGCGGTCTATCGGCCATGTCTAAACTAGGACATGGGGCTAGGACAGGCCGCCCAACGAACTGAAACTCACGTTTCGCTGGGCACCGGAAGAGCGAGGCCAGTGTCCATCTCGGACAAGCACGCCGTGGTATCGTATTAAAGTACAAGGGTGGTCATCACCGGCCACTTAGTCGTAAAGACCGTCGTCATCACCGGCCTGGCCGAAATCGTTGCTGTTGCCTGCGTTGCCGGCGCCGTCGCCACTAGGGAACTGGAAGAAAGCGCCAGGTCCGGCGTTCTTCATCTGCTGAGCAAAAGCCTCATAACGGCGGATTTCAACATCGTTGACCGACCGGCGAGCCATCTGCATAGCTTCCTCAAAGTGGCGCTTGGTGAGCTCAGGAACGGGATCTTCCTCGTCTTCATCCACATCCATGTCACCCTCACCCTCGGCCTCACGAGCACGGCGGCGCTCGATATCAATAGTAATCGACTCCTTGATCGCGATCTTGACGGCTCGCTGGGTGATAAAGCCAAGATCGGCACCAGAGAATCCGTGCGTCTTGGAAGCAATGTAATTGATGTCGACATCGGCGGAAACAGGTGTTTTCCGAAGCTGCGCCTTGAGAATGCTGAGACGACCAGCCTCATCCGGCAGAGGAACATAAATCAGAGAGTCCAGACGACCAGGTCGGCAGAGGGCAGGGTCGAGCTGCTCAGGTCGATTGGTAGCACCAATAACAAAGACGTTCTTCTTGGAAGTCATGCCGTCCATTTCTACATCCAGGTTAGCATTCTCCTAGCATATACGTGTGTCCCGCGGTTGAACTTACCCGTCAGAAGTTGGTTGACAACACGGTCAGAAGCACCGCCAGCATCACCCACGGATCCACCACGAGCCTTGGCAATCGAGTCCAGTTCGTCCAAGAAGACGACACAAGGCGCGGCAGCACGTGCCTTGTCAAAGATATCTCGGATATTGCTTTCCGACTCACCGAACCACATGCTGAGAAGCTCTGGGCCCTTCACCGAAATGAAATTGGCCGCGCACTCGTTCGCAACAGCTTTGGCCAACATGGTTTTACCGGTACCAGGGGGACCGTAGAAGAGAACACCACGGGAGGGAGAGAGACCAAACTTGAGGAACTTCTCGGGGTGGTCGACTGGGTACTGCACGCTTTCCTTGAGATCCTGCTTGACTTCTTCCAGACCACCAATATCTTCCCACCGAACGTTGGGCACCTCGACAACTGCGACTTCTCGGAGAGCCGAGGGGTTGGAGACACCCAAAGCGAACCGGAAATTTTCCATGGTAACGCCTAGCGAATCCAGAACCTCGGCATCGATGGTATCCTCATCCAAGTCGATGAGGTCCATCTTCTCTCGAATCTGTTGCATAGCAGCCTCAGAGCAGAGGGCTGCAACATCCGAACCAACGTAACCGTGAGTCTCGGCAGCAATTTGCTCGAGATCAACATCGTCGCCGAGCTTCATGTTCTTGGTGTGAATCTGCAGAATCTCGAGACGACCAGTGGGATCAGGGATACCGATGTCGACCTCTCGGTCGAAACGACCGAAACGGCGCAGGGCAGGATCAATCGAGTTGGGGCGGTTAGTGGCAGCCATGACGACGACATTGGAACGAGCCTTCATTCCGTCCATGAGTGTCAAGAGCTGGGAAACGACACGTCGCTCTACCTCGCCATTTGTCTTATCTCGCTTGGGAGCAATAGAGTCGATCTCGTCGATGAAGATAATGGCCGGCGAATTCTTCTCGGCTTCCTCGAAGGCTTTTCGAAGGTTGGACTCCGATTCACCAGCCATCTTGGACATGATTTCAGGGCCATTAATGAGGAAGAAGAAGGCGCCGGTCTCGTTGGCGACAGCTCGTGCCATGAGAGTCTTACCGGTACCCGGGGGGCCATAGAGCAACACACCTCGAGGAGGTTTGATGCCGATGGACTTGAAGAGCTGCGGGTGGCGCAGAGGCAGCTCAACCATTTCTCGAATTTGGGCCATCTGCTTCCGGCAACCACCGATATCGTCATAGCCAACCTCGTTCAAGTTGTTCTCCTCCTCCTCACGTTGGATGGGCTCTCCCTCGCAGTGGATGACGGTGTCTTGCGCTACAATACCATACTCCGGTGGGTCGACCTCAACAACCTTGAATTCAACTTGCCGCATGCCGCCGCGAACAATGAACAGGTCGCCTTGGCGAACCGGCCGGTAGGCCTCTCGGAAGTATGGAGCGAGGAAAACATCGAAAAGCGAACCGGTTATGCCCTCAACTGTGTCTGCGATGGGTAGGACGGCAATACGCTTGGCCTATGATGGGATTAGCGTGGGCTCACGTGCAACTAATACCAAGGGACAAGCATGAGAGCTCACATATTTGATATCTGGGCATGGGTGGATGGTGATCATGTCACCGTGCTTAACACGCAAGTTATGTCGGACAACTCGGTTAATACGTGCACTGCCGTCGTCCAGATCATCATCGGCGAGGACGATCAATACAGTATCTTTCCTCTTCTTGCCACGCACGAGAACTGTGTCGCCGCGGAACAGCTGAAGCTGTTCCATGGTGTTATTAGAGAGCGCAATAATAGAGTTATCATCGTTAACGGCATCGGTAACCCTGTATTAGAGAAATCAGTATCAACGCACGTAGCATTCCCGGCAGGGATATCCCTACATGAGCTGGTTCGGCTTCTTCTTCTTCTTTAGAATAGCCGTAGAGGTGTCATTCTCCTAAAAGCAAGTCAGAAACATGAATTCGCTACCGTGTCAACCAACGTAAGCCTTACCTCTTTAGGTTCCGCGCCGGATACGTCGCTGTTATGTCTGTTAGCTCGGGCAACTACAAGATGCCACATGTCGCAAACAACATTACTTACGCCAAGTTGACCTTCTTCTTGTGCTCGGGCTCGGACGCCATGGTGTCTGTTGCACGAGGGGGAGGATGTATGCGTGGGATAGGCAGGTACCACTGTACCAGCTAGGCGGGGAAACGGAGCGTCGAACGTGCAAATGAAGGAGAATCTATTCTATCTCAACCAGTGAGCGTGAGACAATATCTAGAGAGTTAGATGCCTCTTCTTGGGTATCGAGGGTGTATGATAGAATGAGGTATGAAAGGTGTAGATGAGAAAGAGGGTTGGGAAGGGTTTGGTCGAAGCAGTGATTGCATTCCCTGCTGCGGCGGTTTACGGTGTCAAGTTGTTTGAGCTACTGATGACGAGAAGTCTAGAAGCTCGGACCATTCGGACCCACTTCCTGCTGTTTGGGCAAGTACCGCCACCTTCTAAGGTCTTCTACCAACACACACTGCGTTCACTGCTAATAAGAGATGCCAGATTGCCCTATTAGTATTCGTGGCTCTTTACTGCCTGCAGTATCTTAGCTGACAATGCGTTTTACTGATACAAGATTCAGGCAGTAAGGTCCACAAGTCTTAGGTACCTATTACAAAGAATACCTTACCTACACTCCTGGCAGCCGTGGCAGCCCTGGGTCCTGACAGGCAGACAACCTCATACGCAAGCAAGATGTGATTGGACAGAGAACAATGCTTGTAATAGTGGAAATTTGTGCCTTGCATTCAAGCTTAAAAAATTAAAGTATGTTCCTTGAACAGGACCCAGCCGGGAAATCAAAGATTGGGCTGAAAATTTGCTTGTATCTTCCGTTCTTTGTAACAATGTCTATGGGCTTTCTTTGTTCGCTGCCGGATTTGCCTTCTCACAAAAGCCCGAACCGGAAGATCCCTTGGAACACATACGGATTGTACCTCCCTACCCACCTACCTGCTCTTGCCACCACTTGTTACCCCACTATTTCGAATGGTTGCTTGCTTGCTTACCAATTAGGCTTGGCCAAGACCCTGAGGCTAGTACCTGGCTGAACATCATCTACAGGTAGTACTTACAAATAGATACTCGCTGCCCATTTACACCTATTGGTAATGTCAAATTGCCGATAAACTTACACGTAGGTAGACAAAGGAACTGCAAGATAAACGGGTGGCTCACGATGTATTATTCAGATGGGACTGTATGGTTGTAGATACATAGGGAATGTATAGGTATGAGAGGCAGTAGGTAGGCACGTCCTTACCCAGTACTCGTCTCGTAATCTAACCTAAGCTAACCTAGATAACTCTTGCCGTTTGTGTTTTCGGAGTTAAACCAACCCCTGTACGTGTATATCGGAGGGTGATGACATCAAAAATACAGAAGACAAACTTAACCGTGCACGATCTTGCCCAAAAGCTGCTCGTAGACGTACTCGTACATAACTCAATTGTCATCTACACGTATGTCTAGCTACTGCTACACGCAACGCTGAATCGTTTTTGTTATCACCCGCTCTGTCATTTACGTGGTGATGCTATGCGTCTCTTCTACGAATCGAAAATTGCCCCAAATGCTGGTATCCCACGTGCCTCGAGTCGGTAGACGACCTGCTCGGTGACCTTCTTGTTCGAAATGATGCACACAGCTTCGGCGTCGCTCTCTTTGAGCATTTGGTATGCGAGAGCGGTCAAGTCGGGTTTTCCCTGAGTTCGAGTATTCCAGATAATTGCGTTTGGGTCTGCTCGCAGCACGTCGCCAATGATTTCATCACCAAATGTGTCCCGCGGATGTGGTGTAGACCAGAGAATGCGGGCTGGTACCCTGCGTTCAAGGATGACTGGGAGGCATGGCCCGATGCCGGAACCCGTGGCCACAAGCACGACTTTCTTAAACAGCGGCGCAATAGTGAGTACGCCAGAAGCGAGCACGCCGCGTGTCCAGATTCTCTGTGGCTGACCATCGATTGTCTTGCGAGTCCAATCACCTGCGTTGGACACGACAATCGAGAAGCCCTTCTCGCCTGGTTTGTCGATGGTAGCGAACGCATGCCACTCTCGCATCGGGTTGTCGGATATTCGAATGGCTTTGCCAGCAATGGGCGTGTCGAAATCGAAATGGAGCCTGACGGCATGTTTGGAGAGCGGTTCAGGTCGAACCTTGACCTTCCGAAGCCGAAGCCATGGCAATGCGATGCTCATCGTGACGAGGGCCAGAAGGTAGATCGCCGGCGTACGAGCCAGGGCCTCTGCTAACGACAGTGTATCTGGTTTAAGCGAATCGGTGGCCACTGCCAAATGTCCCCAGACAAGCGCAGTGGCCGTCCATCCAGCGAAACGGTGTGTCCATTCGAATTGATCGTGCGATTTGGCACGTATATCCGGATGGGCCATTGCAACAATCGCCAGCAAGAAAACGAGGACGACTATATCGGTGAATGTCAGTAACCACTATCGCGGGAGGTGCGGCCACGTGAGCGTGTCTCTTCGCCGACGTCCGGGCTGCGGGGCAGAGGTAACCTAGTGCAACTTACAATAGCTAAGTACCACCGTTCCTGTGTTGATACGGGCATCTCGGTTGCCCCTTGCGAAATTGAACGTTGCTCCAACGGTGAAAACTAGCCACCAGAACACTGCCGACACCGCGGCCCCGGAATGTATTCCCCCAATATGGTATACACGAGCACACTGGCGCCTGACGGCTATGGGCGCCCAGGTTGGAACGCGAGTTGCCAGCCAAAATAAGAAGTTGATAACATGGTCTTGTCGCATAGCCACGGCCACGAGCAGGTTTACTGCTATGGCAGTAGGGAGTTGGGAGAGCGGTAACGTCCCGCTATCCCATGACTTCCACCACACAAGGGCAAATGCGAGGACGTTTGCAAAGAAAATGACAGAGAAGAATCTCCGGTAGAGGGAAAAGAGCCGATGCCGCAACCATCTTTGACCATGAAAGCCGTTCTTAGCTGGAAGCTCGTACTTGACCTCCTCGACAAAATCACTCGAGTTGAAATCGGTCTGTGATTCATCATGGTTTCCCCCTTTTTCGAGGTCCAGAGTGCTTCCCGAAGGGGAGGCTCCGCTTTTTGCTGCAGTCACGGTAATGGAAGAGGTACTCGATAGGCTCTCGGTGCTTCCAGCTTCCTCCAGGCTTCTCGGTGTCGCGGCCATCTCCCTGAGTTTGCGCTTGTCAAACTTACCGTTGACGGTCAGCGGAATGGACGCAATGTGGATCCACTCGGCTGGGACAGCGTAGTATGGTAATATCTTCCCCACTGCACTCCTCATGTCTCCTTCATGTAACGGAGCATTACCTGAATAGAAGCCCCAGAGTTTATCGTCTATGACCAAGGCACATGCCTTGGTCACTCCTGGGACGCTTTCTATGGCTGCAGTAACACCGTCAAGCTCGACACGGAACCCCTATTGTCGTCGTTAGCCTTTTCATGCATCAAGCGGTGGGTGTAAACCTGCTATTACCTTGATTTTAACTTGATCGTCCTTTCGACCTAGGGGAATGAGCTCCCCTTCTTTCGTCCAACGACCGAGGTCTCCCGTATTAAACATCATCGTACTGCGCCACTACATGTTAACAAGATTGCCTTGATATACGAGGCCTTCTCCCTGCTCGGCTTACCCATCTTGAACAAACTTGTCCGGCTTGAACCGTGCGGCTGTTAGGGCCGGCAAGTTGACATATCCCGCCGATACACAAGCTCCTCCTGCCCACATGGTACCAGGTTCGCCGATGCCGACTGGGTTTTCGTCATCGTCCAAAACATATACAGTGGTGTTTGGTAGTGGCTTGCCGATAGTCAACAGCTGGCCGGGCTTGTGTAGATGTGCGGTGTTTAGGATAGTGATCTCGGTCGGGCCGCAGATATTCCAAAACTCGACATGGGGAGACCACCCTTCGGCTAAAGATGCAGGACATGGCTCACCACCGACCACGACTGTCTTTATATTGGGAAATTCGATCTGGGAAAACTTGCCGAGCACTGTTGGTGTCGCAATGACAGTATCCACGCGCTTAAGCACATCAGCCCAAACGCCGTTACGGATATGCAGCGTACCCCCATTCATGAGGGTTGCTAGGATTTCCCATTGTGCTACGATAACCATGTTAGTATGGATTTCGTCCGGCATCGGAGACTACTATGGAAGGAGACGTACCCATGTCGAATGAGATGTTTAAAAGTTGGGCAACATTCTTGCCGACGGTGATCCTAAGGTTAGCCGGCTCGACTAGTAGGTTGTTGGTCACATTTCCGTGCCTCACGTCGACACCTTTGGGCTTGCCAGTCGTGCCTGAGGTATAGATCATGTATGAGCCGAAGCTGGCGTCTATGGAGGTATTTGGGCGCGCCTCGTTTCCCGGGAGCGCCGTCTGGTCACGGCCGTCAAGTTCTATGATCTGAGCCTTAGCCCTTTGAGCGCAGGGCTCAACCTTTGCGCGAAACTTTGTGAGGCACAATATGATTCGAGCAGCTGAATCATCGAGTATGTGTTCCAAGGCGTCATCAGCGACGATGCCGCCATCCAGGGGCACATACTGTGCACCAGCTTTAAGGACCGCAAGAATACTCACGAGCAACTCGAGCGACCGAGTCACAACGATGCAGACTCGCTGGTTTGGGCAGAGACCCCGTTCCTTTAGCCGGTTGGCCAGGATATTTGCACGTCTGTCAAGTTGCCTGTAAGATATCGTTGTCCCATCGAAGTGTCGAGCGGCTGTCACATCAGGATACTGGTCGACGATGTGTTCAATGGCTTCATGGATAAGGGAGAAGGGGATCTCAACTCTGGGACCCCTCCCAAAGCGATTGAAGAGCTGCTGGTCTTCTGGGCTGAGGCTCTCGATGGAGTGGAAAGACATGACAGGAAAATTATGGCAAAGAAATGTTTTACTTTATTACTCGGCATATGGGCCGCATCAGCCAACAAAGCACGGGGTGTCGCCTTTTTAAGTTGGAATCTTCCGTGAGACGATCAACGCCCTTGGACGGGGCCGTGTGCTGGGCTGTGCCATGCATCTCACCACCTCTCCCTATCTAACCTTGATCGATGAGTTACACAAAGGCCCATCGAGGGGTTAATTAAGGAACGCAGTTCCCTTTTCTGGGGCTCACATAACCCGGCTCCTCCATATACATGCGTCACCCGCTAGGAAGGGGATGGGGCAGGCAGGCATTTCGTGCTTCCCCGTTCTCTCTCCTTGTCCCAAGAGACCTTTAGGTGAGTAGAAGTCCTTCGAGTGGCGCAAGACTACACAGGACCTTCTCAGTTGGTACTCCAGCCGCCGAGTTAGACCCCTAAACCTCTAAATTCCTCGAGTGCTCAGTTGCTCGGTACCGACACATCCTACTTGGGAGAAAAGAAACGGCGTTCGCTCCGTGAAGGATTATTGGTCTATTCCTAAGGACCAGCATAGGCCGCCGTATTCCCATTACGGTATGAGAACTGACTTGAAAGGTTATTGGCTCCAATTTTCATCAGTAAACACAACCCCACTGTATGTGCGGGTGTTTCTAGTTGTCGATAATCGCCGATGCCCCCAAGGTACCCTCGTCTCTGTCCAGATACATACCTGGTGGCAGGGTCGGAGATGTGCGACCAAGAAGGAGGATGTTTCCGTACGGCTAGCTTACCGAAATCTGGCCACATAATGGTAGGGTCCTTTGACGATGATAGTTCCGGGGCCGAGGCAGACTACTCTACTCCGCCAGCCGCCGTATAGCGTAGCGTCGTGCCGCACGTTCTCGGCAGTCGCACCGCAAACGCACAACAGTTCTGTGTAGCGTCTTGGCGGATTCCCGATGCAGTCTACCTAAACTATTATTTGACATTCTGACTCGACGCAGCATCCTCAAATCTCACGAGGAGGTCAGATATATTGGTTTCTTGGTCCTAACTGATTGGTTTGGAATCAGATTAGGACGTATTTGGCAGCGATAACCTCTCTCAGGTGTTTAATTTGGGGAAAGCCATTACCGGCATCTGCAGTCAGAACGCTACCCTAAGCTTACATGATAGACACTATGTGTGTCGCCAAGACAACTTTGGCTGGCTGGGACAAGATCAAAGGGTGTTAAAAGGGGGGGGAGAAGAGCCGTATTTCCGACAGTGGCCACGAGTTAATGTTGTCTCTTCCGTGACTTTTAGACTAACTAACACAGCTTTTATGATTCCTAGATGTGGGATGTGGCGTTTCCTGATATTGTTTAAAGGGTCAACTTTTTGTAGCAAAAGTCAACGGCCCCGGCGCAACTTCGTAGGCGCAACACGCCGTATCATGCCTATTTAGACACTCAGACCCGAACTACCTACCATATGCAGCAAAGGGCGATAGCTCAAAAGCCTGTTTGACGGAAGAAGAGATCGGTAGAGATTCCCGTTCTTCCTGGCGCGAATCCCCCGGATTTTTAGACTCTATCAATAGGCCGGCCTAGGTAGGCGCTCTCTGCCATGTCAGGGGTCAAATGAGATTCGATGAGCAAGTGGAAAGGCTACTGCAGGTGGAACAGGGGCATAAGCTTAATAGTGGCATAGACCGGCGAGACCTTACTGTACAGCGCGAGGGACCAGGCATGTAAGAATGAATGAAGGCACATATATGATATGACATCCGTACTTAGTATATGCACCTAACATCCTAGTGCCTAGGTTAGGCAGAGACACGATGGGAAACAGTCAGCAGTTGGGTATATATCTGACAAACAGGTATCTGTGCCCAAATGTATAAAAACAAAGGAGTGAGGAAAGAAAAGAAGAAGAAGAGGAAAAAACATGGCATGGTATGGGACATGACAAGGCTGGGCTAGCCTGGGCGACTGACTGCCTTGCTTACATACCTCTTACCAACATTTTAGTTTAACCCCGGACCTAACGACATGCAGAAAAAACGTATCTTGGCTTGTTGTCACTCTTCTTATTTAGTGGGGTTTTTTGGCATTTAGACCCTCCGGCAACATACGAGTACATACATATATACCCACGTGGGGATGGATGGATCATCATCCGTATGAGGTAAGAATGCCAGGCCTAAATATAATACTGGGTTTATTTTTCGTTCATTTTTTCTTTTCCTGGGGTATCGACTCGGTGTTTAAGCATGAAAATGGGTGGTTAGATTTCGATATTGTCGTAGCTCAAGTCAGACAGACAAGCAGTCGCTTCCGTGGGGGGGGGTTCTTTCGAGACTGGATCAATAAAACATTGGTTTACCTATCTGGGCTATAGGAAGTATTGCTCTTTTCTTCTTCTTCTTTTCCTTCACTTTCCCCAGGTCTGACTAATATCAAGGCCATACATACTGCATGCATGAAGAAGTTCGTTCATGACCTTGCATGGTGCCAGCGCTTGTAATACCGTAATAGTAGTATGGCTCTCAGGGGTAGACCTAAGTCGGGGAGATCGGCCAAGGCGAGGAACCCCACGATGAAGTAGGTACCTTGCGTATGTAGTGATACCTACTTACCTAAAAAGTACCAACCTAGCCTTAGGTTGAAACGTAGGTAAGCCCTCGTGATCGGTCAAGGGAAGGAAGGTAGGTAGGTAGGTAGTTGCTAAGTCGACGTAGACGGTCTGGACCTAGGTTAGCTTGTTACTTGGGTACTTTACTAGATTCTTGCGTGCTTGTTTTAGTCTGTCTGTCAGTGCTTAATAATTAGATTCCGTGCCTGCATTACGGGGTGGCCCTGAGATGCGATAATCTTGGCCATCCTGTGCCTGTGCCTGTGCCGAGCCGTTTTGTCATTTTTCCCCCTTCTTTTCAAATCTAAGCATGATGGATGGATGGATGACTTGGCCGATCGAACTGCCTTTCGTGGATGCGGAAAAAATGATTGGCCTATTAAGCCAAGGCAAAAAGAAGTCGTTCGTGGTCAGCTTTGTCAAGGAAACCAGTTCGGACGATTATTTGGTTTGGGGAATGTGACGATTAGTGGGGATAAGCACCTTGCGTGTACATCGTGCTGCAACCATTTTTGTGCTTATCCCCGCGCATGACGCCGCTTCTTGTCTGATGTGAGCAAAAGCCACCGTTCGTCTCTCCTAGTAGCATTAAAAACTCCAAACTCCTCTTTTATGGTGTAGACCGTGGCTGTAGATGCCAGCAAATCCCTTTATGCCACCAGTTATGGACTAGCCCGGTTTGGCGTGTTTGCTTGTTGAGGGAGGTGGTTGAAATCAAGCAACCCGTCACACTCCAGATAGCTTCAAGACCCTTGAGGACACATCATGCAAAATCTGATAGTTGCTGCTCTTTTCCAGCTTCATACTTGTTCCAAGACTGTGGCGGCAACTATCTATTGCTTCACAGCCTGTCAGAATGCAGGCTTTTGCCCTACCAGACGTGGAAGGACTTGACCAGCTGTCTTCACCGGGCAACGATGGAAATGAAATATCTGCCATCAACGACGTGCGAGTTGGCATAGATGTAAAGGAAGCCGTTGCAGTTGTCCAGCTCTACAGGCCGGCCAAACGTAATGCCCTCACACAGGCTATGATAGACCGTTTGGTCGCTATCCTGGGTCAGCTGGACAAAGACGACGCCGTACGAGCTGTAGTGGTAATGGGCACAAGAAGAGGGGCCTTCTGTGGTAAGTCACTACCCCATTTAACAGATATTTCTGCGTTGTGCCGGCTGAGCTATATTGAACCGTACTGATATGTGAGTTAGCTGGCGTCGATATCAGTGAGTTGACCCGGTTGACAGCCGGCGAGGCTCATCGGAGGAGGTTCCTCTCTGACGTGAACGGGGCGTTTGAACACTTCTCGAAACCCATCATCGCAGCCGTCGAGGGTTTAGCTGTAAGTCTATTCCGTCGCTTGTGGACAGCGGTGATAACGGTCAAGGGTGCGCCAAAGTATTCTAAATTTCTTCAATGTAGCTGGGAGGCGGATTCGAGATTGCCCTGTCTGTAAGTCATTAGTTACCCCATACCTCGCGATGCCGATGCAGAGTTCCCTCTAATGCCTAGTCAATAAGTGCGACATGATTTACTCGACTGAAGATTCCATGTTCGGCTTGCCCGAGGTCGGCATTGGAACGATTCCCGGGGCGGGCGGCACACAGAGAATAACGCGAGCTCTGGGGAAGCACAAGGCGAGTGGGCCGTGGTCACCAACGGGGGCGGCAGTCTGGCCTTGAAATAAACCTTCTAACATTGACACTTCACAGGCCATGGAACTCATCCTCTCGCGGGAGACAATAAGCGGCGAAGAGCTTGCGCAGCGCGGACTCGTAAACAAAGTTTTCAAGCCGGATCAGGATGTGGTGCTTGAAGCGAAGAGGCTGGCAGCGCGGATCGCCGGGTATTCCCAACCCGTTGTCCGCATGGCAAAGCAAGCTGTGCTCAGTGGTATGTCGCCCCCCAAGCTGCAAACGCGCACAGAAGCGCGTTCAACGGTTCCAGACGATGGTAGACTAACTAGCTCGACTTCCCATACAGCCGAGAATAACCATTTAGATGCGGGTATGGCTGCTGAGAAGATGTTGTATTATACGACATTTTCTCTCTCCGACTTTAAAGTAGGGACCGAGGCATTCCTAAACAAGCAGCAGCCAGTTTTCAAACATCGGTGAGCGCGGTATGAGTGCCCGTATGAAGATGTTTATGGCTGTAGCGCGAATAATGGCGTTGGGGTCATTATATTATGTCTGGCGACTGCCATTTGGAAACACAAATACATTCCCGTAATCTCTTGTTAAAACGACGAATAACAAGTGAGGGATTGCAGTTGCCGGCTGCCGGTGGTCTCCGGATCATGGTCGTAGGCAAAACAGATGGAGAGCCTGTTTTAGGTTGTATCTAGACCAGGCCTACCCATTTGTTTCCAATAACACGGAGATTATCCCACACATAGCGGCGTTAGACTCGGGCCTCCAAGGACCACTAAAACACAATAAATTCAAAATATGAAAAAATTTCAACCATCTCGAACACAATGCAACACAAATGAGTGCCGAGAATATCTTTTCGGTGGAGTGGTTAAGCCGACAGGAAGCGAACCCCCCAGCACACGGCAACTGTCAAGACGTTCGAGACGTATCTGGAATGGTCGAGCATTCTCACGAGCAAAGAAAAGAGAAAAAGAAAGCAGGGACAGCTGCAGAAAGACGTTCTGGTTGCATCAATACAACAAGGGTTAGAAAATTGAAGCGGGACATTGCCCAATCATTGGTAGGGTGGGCAGGTGTTACCCTGGCACCTGGCTCTTGACTTAGGTAGATAAAGCAGTACTTCAGTCGCCCTAACAACTCTGCTATTCTCTCCTACAGAATTATGTACCTTCTTATCAGCCAAGCCGGGCGCTAACCACCTTTTGTATCTTATCAAATGCTATTCCACTCCATGACACCGTTGATCTTCCATCGCTTCTGTAGAGCCTCCACTCCTATGCAGAACTACCTGCCTCTGGTTGCACCACTGCCGGCCTCCAACTGTCGACATATCCTGCTGCATACTTTCATGCATATTTTTGCATGCCCGTCTTTCCACACGTGAGGACCACAGAAGAGAAGAGAAAGAATACGATGCCCTCTACTATCGTTGGTCGTCGACGGGATCAAGCGAGCGCGCATTGACATTTGTCGAATGGGACCGTCCCCCAACCAATATTGAAGCTTTACCTACTCTAGGTTACTTAATATCGTGAGATAAAGGACCTCTAGATCAAAAAATCGTACTCGTAGCAATAAGGAGTTGATCTGATTGTCCCCAAAACGCATCGAACAACCAAATTATGAGAAGAGAGAAATACAACACCAGCGAACTGAGCTGTTTAATGCAATAAGTTAGACACCTAACTTACCTACCTATTTACATTGGCAGATAAATTATCTACTTTGGCCTTTCGTCGCGCTCGAACGGCTTGTTGTTAGAAATACGCTTGCGTCGTTTGAACCTTGGCTGCGAGGATCAGCCGATCAACAGCTTGGACAGAACTGGGTAAACGTTGTTGCCCCACTACTGCTCGAGGGTGGGAATCCCCTCTGCCCTCGTACCGGCCTCTATCTAAAGAGTATTTCCAGCTTCCTGGCTCTCTGCGATTTTCTGTGTCATCAAGCTCTCCTAGTGCCATATCTGCTTTTTGCTTTCCTCAGCAGCACTTTACTACGCGAGCATAATCTGTACAGACGGGTGGCGGGCTTCACTATGAGTGCAAGGCAGCCCACAACCCTAGCCGAGTACGCGCGAGGGAGTCGGAGTGACAGCTTATCATCTGCAGGGAATCAAAGCGTCACTTTCGAAGAAGACCCTCTTCTCGGCAGCCACGAATCTCGAGACCGTGACGATGAGTTTCCGCGACAGAGACGAAGAAGGTTATTAGCAACGCGCCATGCCCCTCCCCATTGAGCATACGCATCGCGACTAACATAGAGTATGCTGTAGGTCTTCGGTGACAAATACTTTCGCCGCCCTTACCGACCTGGGTGGTGTCAATAGCATCAGGTCTTTCAACCGAAGCTTTCAGCGAGCTGCGGCATTCCCCGAAATCATTCCCCAGCGGCCATCCTTCGTATTTGCCCCCGGCCAAGAGCCTATACATGGCTCCACCAGCGATGTCGATGTACAGGGTCGCTTTCCATTTCACCAGCAGCTCGGTACTTCGCCCTCGGACAATGCGATTGTAGACGACGAACACGACGATGCCCGTCCTCATAGCCCTGCCTTTCTATCTCCAAACGACGACCGATCAGGCGAAAGGAAGCGCCTTGGGAGTGGTCTCGGAAGTAATCTGGGGAGTGGTAATCTCCACAGGGGCGCGTCACCATCCGGCTCCGTGCGTAGCAACTCCATATTCGCTACACCACCCCATCTTTCCGCGCCCCCGATCATCGGTAGTTACGGTTCGGTTCGGAGCTATGGCACTATCGTAGACCTCGAGGCAGAAAGAAGTCATGCTTCTATGGAGGAAGCCGCAGAGCTGTGGCGACAGCAACAAGAATCGGGAGCCAACGTACCAGATGGGGAACGCCCCCCGATATTGGTAAAGGAGGTGGAACAGGATGGGAAAATCGTCTTGGCTGTCTCGGGCCAGTCTACGTTACCGCAGACCATTGTCAACTCCACCAAGTAAGAGAACGAGCGCCCCTTCACTTTGACGTCCAGGCCTCCATGTCTGCTTCTGCTAACGACCAGTAGTGTCCTCATCGGCATCGGCATACTCAGTTTGCCCATGGGGTTAAAATACGCCGGCTGGGTTCTTGGTCTCATATCTCTGGGCCTCTGTGCTGCTGTGACTAGCTGGACGGCTGGACTGCTCGCCAAGTGTATGGATCTCGATCCCACCATCATCACCTTCTCCGATATTGCCTACATCTCGTTCGGCAGGAGAGCCCGGGTAGCCACCGCTGTCCTCTTCACGTTGGAGCTGCTAGCCGCCTGTGTGGCGCTTATAGTGCTATTTGCCGACAGTTTGGTTGCATTGTTCCCCGGCACGCTCACTCTAACCCAGTTCAAGATCGTCTGCACTCTCGTCTTGATACCCTTGCAATTCGCGCCTCTTTCCGTCCTGAGCGTAACCAGCTTTGTTGGTATCTTTTGTTGCCTGGGCAGTAAGTCATACAGACCGGTCCAATTTGGTGAGCTTCTTGGACTGACTGGGTGTAGTTGGCCTTATCGTTATCCTCGACGGCCTGATCAAGCAGACAAGCCCCGGTTCCCTGATCGAGCCAGCGGCCACTTACCTGTTCCCGTCCAACTGGCTGACGCTACCTTTGTCTTTCGGGCTGCTGATGTCGCCATGGGGTGGACACAGTGTGTTCCCCAATGTAAGTCATCCCGCGTCCACATGCAACCACCCCTGTTACTCGTCTTAGGTAGCTGACATGCTTCCCTCAAGATCTATCGAGATATGCGACATCCCCACAAGTACAAGAAGGTAAGTAACTTTGGGCTCTTCTAACCTTTATTGTTTTTTGCTAATAATAGTTCGCCAGGCCGTCACTTATACTTTCTCATTTACTGTATGTGGGAACTCTACACCCTATTACTTATATCTAGCTCACCCCCCCCTACTTCCGCTTGTCCCCTGCTAACGACCTTGCAGCTCCTAGTCGATGCTTCCGTCGCCATAGTGGGACTGCTGATGTTTGGTGATGGGGTGCGCGATGAGATCACGGCCAATATCCTCGCAACGACAGGATATCCCGACGTCTTAAACGTGCTTCTAGTCATCTTCATCGCCATCATCCCTCTGACAAAGGTCCCGCTCAATGCACAGCCCATCATCACCACCCTCGAGGTTCTCTTCGGGCTCCGGCAACAGGTCGTATCCGAGGAGTCGGCCCTAGTAGGTCTCTCTAGCACGACCAGGGGCTTCCTCAAAGTCCTCATCAGGATTGTCACCCTCTTGACTTTCCTCGTCATCGCCATCCTCTTCCCTGGGTTCGATTCCATCATGGCATTTATGGGAAGCGCACTATGCTTCACCATTTGCGTTACGTAAGTCACCTGACCCCCCCCCCCCCCCCCCTTTTTTTTTTTTCCCCACTCCAAAGGTCAACCGCTCTAACTATATACTTAGACTACCGCTAGCCTTCTATCTAAAGCTCTTCGGCCATGAGATTGGCACCAGCGAGCGCATCCTCTGCTTTTCTGTCATGTGCCTCTCCTTCCTGATCTCCGTCATAGGTACAGTCTGGGCTTTCCTCCCCAAGAAGTTGATTGGAGCTGCATGATACCCTTGATTTCCTTGATTTATTCCGGCGGTCGGTTTGTCGATGCTGCGCATGTCAGATTACGTTTGGAGGAGGTCCCCTCCGTTAGTCTAGAGGGGCAAGGGCCCTGCTACGTGAAGATGCAAGAACTTCCGGGTAAGTCGAGAGACGTGAGGAATGTTGCATGGAGGCGTGCCAGTGATCATTAGAATCCACTGCCTACCTCGTACCCATGCCTATTTAGGCGTTCTGTGCTTGAGTGACTGAGGGTAGAAGCAAGACGAAAATAAAAAGTTAATGTTTATACAATTTCCTATACCCCAAGGCTATTCCGACCCTCTCTGAAGCCGTTGAATGTGCAAGAAATCAATATTTAGTACATCACATCGATCATGTCGGAGTTTCAGATGACGCTGCAATCATTCTCGACAGAGCTAGTCTATTTATCTACCTACAGATATGTAGACTTAACAGGTCTAAAGCCGCCGGCTATCTGAAACCAAAGCAGACTTGAGCAATATTCTCAACATAACACACCGAGTCTATTCGTGTCTCATCAACTGAAGATTTCGTCGTCGTCCGCCGCTCGATTCCTTAAGCCTATAAAGGTGAGCATCGAAACACGACTCCCTCCCTTTAGTAACTACGGCCGAACATGGTCCAAGACTTGGCGAGCGCGGAGCACTCGGGGTTCAAGCACTTGGTCTCCGGCGCAAGGTCCTCGGGCTATGAGACAAGAAGGATTAGTGTTGATTCGGGAAATAACAGAGATGCAGTCTTGACATACCTGTTCGAAGGGAATGCACAAGCTCTTCATTCCCATGGAGGGCTGCTTCTCGTGGGGCGCACCCTCCTTAGGCTCCTCGCTCTTCGTCATCTCCTTGATCCTCTCCTCGCAAGCGGGCTCTTCGCAGAAGGGGATGAGCACCACGTTCTTGTCGTCGAGGGCAGGAACCACCTTGGACCAGTCTTTCAGAACCAGCCTGTGCGATCGGAAAGACTCGTCGGCTCTATCGTAGAGTGCTTTCTGAATCGTCTCAAGCAGCTCGGGAACCTTGGTGGCCAGGTCCGGAATGGGGATCGTGCCCTTTTCTCCGTTGTCTCGGCGAGCATAGGATATTACGTTGTTGGCGGCGTCTTTGGGGCCAAATTCGATACGTAGGGGGACGCCCCTGTGAGTTAGACATTAGTTTCTTGACTTTTGAACTTTCCCACCCCCCCCCCCAACAAGTAATTTTGTTTCACTTACTATAAGATCGTCAGCATATATGTCAACGAGGACGAATAAGTCAAGAACAGTCTACATACCTTGAGCTCCCACTCGGCAAACTTGAATCCAGGCGTACTATTCCGAGGTTAGTCACACTCTCCATTGGCTTGAAATTTTGCAAATCCAAAAGCGTCCTTCAGGTAGCCAAGCATCAAGGATCGGGTTTGATGTGAGGGACGCCTTACTATCCGTCTCGAGAGTCAATATCGACTCGGACACCAGCTTTCTTGAGGGTCTGGTACAGATCGTCGACCTTGTCATTGTGGGCAGCTTTGTCCTCGGCGCTCATTTTGTTGGTAATGCCGACAGGGATCAGAATCGTCTGGAGTCTGGCGACTCTAGGAGGCATGACGAGACCTTTGTCATCACCATGCAACATGCACATGACACCAATGACACGAGTCGATAGACCCCTTTATGTTATTGTCAGTATATTGAGATGCGTGGAGGATTTGGTGGATATGCTTGCCATGAATTCTGCCAGACGTAGAGCTTCTCTCCTTTCTTGTTGGGGTCTTCTACAGTGATATCGAACTAGGACATGTCAGAGCCATATAGAAGGGAGAAGAGTAAGCAGCTTTACCATCTTGCTGAAGTTCTGTCCAAGGCAGCTAACAAAAGGTCAGTTACATGCAGTAGAATAGCGATTATTCATTAGGAACACTTACTGAGACGTTCCACCTTGAATTCCGCGACCGTTCGTAGGAATGTAGCCCTCTCTATGCAAAAGTCAGCCACTGCTCCCCCAGGGGTAGAGTTACTGGAAGAAACTGATGCGGCCGCTACTTACACTGTCGTCGTCCAGGCGCCACCGGCAAACTTCTCATTTTCTGTCTTCCTGAAAGCAGTCAGTATACAAATGGCTATAATTATATGTTACCAGGGTTGGCACTTACTTTCCACGTACTACGGGGACGGCAAGGAGTTCCTTTTCACGGTTTAGTCCCTCTCATTCCTCTTCTAGAAGTTTAGGACACGCCCACAAACCTCGTAGATGCCCGCGTATAGTTCAAGAATCTCCCGAACTTCTTTGGCGGATGATTCCTCGTTCAAATGCGCACTGCAAAGCGTTAATAGGAATCCACGACCTTTCCATGCTGAGAGACTAACGTATGGCCTTCCTGCCAGAGGAATTCTCGTGATCTCAGGAAAGGGGTGGTTTGCTTTGCTTCCCATCGCACGACACTGTTCCACTGGTTCAAGCGGCTGTATTATCCAGTTAGCAAGTACATTTTTCCCAAATCATACGGCCAACCGCAGGTGAAGCACACTCGCGAGGTGTTCTTGCGCTGGCCCGTATAAATCAGCACCAATCCTTGAGGTTACCTACAATGGGAGGTCTCGGTGTGATCTAATCCACTTGGCGTAATAGGGGTACATGACAGCCTCTTTTCGAAACGGTTAGTATCCATGGCCCCAAAGATAATCCGGTAGATATCTATCTTACCAGACGTCGGACGCACGGCAACGGGAGCCTTGGTAGGTTAGCATATGCGTATCGTCGAGAAAAATGACGGAATATTCACCTCTAGGTCCTTGTCACCACTAGAAAAGCACCCTCGTTAGCACAGTGGCGTTAAGTTTTGGAAATGGTTACAACTTACGCCTTGGTAACCCAGGCGAGCTCTGGAGCGAAACCCTATTTTCTCAGACTTAGATAAACGTATTCTATCTCGAAACTCGACTCGGTCGTTACCTCAACATGGTCCCTAGGTTTCCGATATCAGTACTGTAGATCTGTAGTAGTCCATGCGCTTTATTCGAGAACGGTAGGGGTTGTCAAATTGAGTATGCCGGTGGCGGGATCAGGTTCAGAAAGGTATTGTAAGATTGGGCCGCATACTTCTCCTATAGCGAAGGTCAGTAAATGCCGAATATCAGAACTAGCAAACCTAAAGCGGTCGGTGGGCTTACTTTTTCTAACGATTTCGAAGACAAGAACATGGGGAAACTTGTCTCTTCTACGCCCATAGCTTCGATTCTCTCCTGGAACCATTTTCGGATGCAACTCCAGGTGAACATGGCGGCAGCTGTGCGGTAGCCACAAATCAGAATCACTCGCATTTAATTTCGGAAGCCATAGGTGCGTCTTACGTCGGAGGATATAGAAACCAGAGATCTAAGAAATAGTCTCCCAGTCAGCTCCCGAACACACTTCAGATCAAGACGCCATTGTTGTATTTCCTGTTTTTCTTACCTCGTAATATTCAACCATCTCGCCCTTTGTCACTAATTCCTGGTACCACTGGCTAAAGTGTGTCTCCTTGGAGACGGTAATACCAATGATCTCCTTGGAATCATCCTTCTTCCCTCCAACGACCGGGACCTGCTTCTGGCCCTTTTCGGCCTTGCCCGCCTTGCCCGCCTTCTTCTGGGCGTTCTTGGAAGGTTGAGCGGCACCCTCCATGTTGAATACGATGACTGCTACAAGTTAATGTCCTTTGGAAACTCCCACAGAGGTAATGACGCGAGGCTACGGCGATCTGAATGCGGTGTGAAGGGAAATTTGCAAGGCGAGTCACACACGGCACATTGAATCGTTCTTCTGCCCCGCATCAGCCGCGCGATGGGAGTGGGATGGAGATAAATGATTGAAATTGCCCCGCGGTGCCTGATTGGCCAATAAATTTCAAGTGAGATTAATCTAGACCCAATAGAGCACAGACAGTTCATGTAGCGCGAATCGATGCCCAAAGCTTCCAAGGTCTACCCGCCCGCGCTCTAGATAGTGTCTCGGGGGGTCGGGGAGAAGGATTCTACTTGTACGTGTAACTGCTATTTTGCTTGCAAACAAAATATCTACGTCTAAAGCTAGCGATCATTCTTCTATAGCTCACCTAGGTATGTAGATACATTATTATAGAACTCAGTTACATGAGCAGATTGTTTTTCTAATTAACACGGATTTCGACGTGCCATTTCATATTTACAAACGACATACTGGCGGCTAACACATCTCCGGAAGATACTGCTTTTAGTCGGGTTTCAAAGTGAGATAGATCCTAACAATACCAACTTTGTTCGGCACATGCCACACATCATATACCCTTTCGTCTCTAATAATAAAGTACTCGTACAGCTTCTCTGCACGTAAGTACCCAATCCCGCCGACCCAATAAAGTCTTATCAGCCACTCTCTACCGCTTTACCAAATCTACACGTAGACCTTTAGATACCTAGTATCTACCAATCAAACGCTTGCCAAGCACCCGATGAAGCTATCTCGCTCGCGTTGGAAAGGGCACACTGCACTCTAGGCCCCCAAAAGATCACTGTTACTCGTACATAGTACGTGTACGGGTACGTGTACCTGGTGCTCCGACATCGCCCCCCATATAAGGCAACACCGACGTTTTACAAGATCTGGTGATCTATGACTGTGTCCCTCCAAACGTAGGTGCCCTTTTGCCATCGTGCCTACTGTATAAGTACTTACAATATGGAAATAATCCAGTGGCTATATAGTCCTATGGTCTGATATTGTATTTCCTGTAAATCCCAGAGGCAGGGTAGGATAGGATAGATAGTAAGTATTGTTATCAGTACGACTCACGAGTACCGGCTCAAATGAGTATTGTTGGATGTCTACCTTCGCGGATAGGAATATCTAGGTAAACCGGTGATAGACTCACAATAAAACAAACACCAAATAGTCTACCTAGTATCATGTCTTTATATCGTAGGTAGTGTATACTTTCATAACCCGGACATGCCTAAGCCCCATGACTGACTTACGTTTACCATCGAATATAATGTCATGTACACCTACTCGCAAGTATGCCAATACTTACAAATACTGCCTCATCCGTCCGCTCTCTGGAATACGATCACGAGAATTCAACACACCAGACAAGAACCTATTCCTAGGAAAATAGGATGGGTAGCTAACCTCCCTACAAGGTAAGTACCTAACCTACCTAAGTACCTACTTACTTACCCACACAACACGAGAAATAGGGGCGGGCGATGAAACCACCCAGACTACCTAGGTACCTTGACCTCCTCGCGTATCCAACACCATAACCACAAAACAATAGGCAATCAACCCGGACCGCCAAAGCAGACAGACGGACAAACAAACAAGACAAGAACAACACAACACATCGCTACCCAACAAGCCCGAGCCCGAGCCCGGGCCCGGGCCTCCCCCTCCCCATAGAAGGAATACATACATACCTACATACATATATCCACACATCCATATTTACAAACTTCACTCACAGGTCATGTAAACAACCGAAACCAACAGCCCCCCGGCGGGCCGGGGGGGGGGGGGGGGGCCCCGGCCGCCGCCCCGCCCCGCCCCCCGGGGGCGCCGCGCGGCGGGGCGGGCCGCGCCCGCGCGCCGCCCCGCCC